>JANFOE010001855.1:0-332273 GCA_025667525.1 Glebionis coronaria
TATCCACATTCATCTTCTCCATGGATAAAGATGAAACCATAAGTAAGTTATCTGTTTTTAATTCTGAATTTCACGTTTTCAATTGTACGTTTTTTATATGTCTGTTAATGTTTTTAATGTTTATAAAACTGAATATTCGTCTTTATTTGTCTGTATATACATGTTTTAATGAAAATTTTTTGTGTATCTGCTTCATACCGTTACTATTTAATATAAATATAATATATTTGTTGTTATATGTCTATTTTAGTGGTTTATACATATTTTTTATAGATGATATGCACCAGGTCTATGAATATTTGTTATTACTTTATTTTTTTTAAATAAAAAAATAATATAATCATCTTATATTATGTTTATTTTTTTATAAATGATATAAACCAAATATAGTAGTATTTGTTACTAATTTATTTATTTATTTTATTTAAAAAAAATATTCATCCTATATTATGTTTATGTGTTTGTGTATTGTGTTTTGTAAATCTATTTTACCGGGGTGAAGTCCCTTTTACCCAAAATATTGTATTTTGTAAAT
The DNA here is from genome assembly GCA_025667525.1 of Glebionis coronaria. Classification (NCBI taxonomy): domain Eukaryota; kingdom Viridiplantae; phylum Streptophyta; class Magnoliopsida; order Asterales; family Asteraceae; genus Glebionis; species Glebionis coronaria. The sequence continues at coordinate 536 of JANFOE010001855.1, forward strand.
TTGTAATGGACACTGAATATGTGTATACTTTTTGGGGGTCTTTTATTAAAAAAATTAAAATTAAAAAAAAATAATGTTGCAACTCATTTTGAATGATTGATATATGTTTGTTTAATGTAATAGTTAACAAATCCGTTTACTGTTTTTGTTTGTTTTGTTTTTTTTAATGAATTGATGTAATATATAGATTTGTGTCGATTTGCACATTTTACATATGATGCGTACGTGACATGTTTTATATTCAATTTGTTTTATGTGAACGTATTTAAGAGTAGAGAATGGCTTCTTTTTGAATCTGTAAAAACTCGTTTGCTCGCTATTTGTCGGCTTATGATCTTATGGTTTAATTATGCACATAAGCATACTTAATAAGATCATAAACATAAAGAAAGCGAGCGAATGATCTTTTCCAAATTTAAAATAAGGTGATAAGCCGGAAATATAAGAATTATTTTGGCCTGTTTTATATTTAGTTTTTGTAAACGCTTGTTTACTCGCTATTTTTTGTTTTACGGGCTTATGGTTTAATTAAGTACATAAGAGGACTTAATAAGCTCATAAACCTAAATAAAGCAAGCAAACCATCTTGTAGTGACGCATAATTTCAATTCAGTGTGATCTGTCTTATATTTAAGTGTTCATATAGATCAGTGTCAATTTGTACAATTTACATATGATGCGTACATGACATTTTTTATGTTCAATTTGTTTGCAGGTATGCCACCAAGGCATCCATCTAACTCTGAATCGATCGGTGGTCTTGGTGTGATTAGCTCTACTGCTGCTGATATGTCCGATAACTGTTCATTTGGTACTGTTGAAGGTGAAGTTTCTAGTGGTGTTAGCATTGGTAAGACATGGGTTCCTGACGTGGACGATTCTCTGAAGCCTTCTAAAGGTCATGTGTTTATGTCAGTGGAACAAGCTCATTAGTTTTATAAATATTATGGCAAGATTGGTGGTTTTGATACTAAGCTTGGCACCGAAAAGTATTATGATGATGTGTCTAATGTCCCTAATATCAAGTATTTTAACTTTAGTAAGGGTGGTAAGCGACGTGAGTCAAAGTACGACAAGCATAGTGTTGATATGATCACTAACATATCTCAAGGAAGAAGTAAATCGGTTTATCAAGGTTCGTGTGCTAGGGGTAAGGGCCCGGTTACAAGAGGAAAGTATGTGGGTCAAGCTGTGTGTGCTAAAGGCAAAGGTATTATGACAGAAGATACAACTGTCGGACATGGTGAGTACGATAAAGAAAAATGTATTGCGACTGATGATGATATTGAATATGTTAAAGAATGTAACACCCCCAAATTTATACAACTCAGTACAACGGAAGACTAGTTGGTGTTACGGGATAGCACATTACTCACATCATAGACAACGCATAAAAATCACGTCGTTTATTTATAAAGCATTTCCATTCAATAATATCAAAGTTACATCGGTCCCAAGTCATATTATTTCATACAAAGTTTTACAAAGTATTTGAATGGAAAAATATTATTTAGGTGCGGGCCATGAATTCTTGTCGTCTTCCCGAGAATTACCTTCAAGTACCTGAGATAAGACATGTTAAAGTAAAAGGTCAGCGATAACGCCGAGTGAATTCATAGAGTTTAATAAAATCCATCAATATAATATCAGTATAAGATTATTACTGAAAATCATTTTTGTAAAATCATTTTGATAGGCCATAAAATAGCCAAAGTCGTTTTATACAAATCCTTATCGAAAATCATAATATAGGCATTTGCCTTAGAAATCATTATACGAGCCAATGTCGTAAAAATATCATACAATACGTCTTATGACGTTGTATAAAGTCAAATAAAAACCGTTATATGAATGTGGTTATGAAAACCAAAACACGAACATAATATCAATAGTATGACCCAGTATTGCTAGTCAGGCAATACATCGTAATTCGGAGCGTCTAGTAGTATTTCGTTAGTTTTGGATTATTATAAGCCGCATGACATTGTTACCTTACTAAACCAAAAACGGGTAGCTAACCCGATACCAATTTTGCCCATCTAAAGTAGCGTGCGTCACAAAGGTCACGCTATGGAAATCTTCTCATACATAAATTCGCTTACCAATCAATGTGGCACGACGGGGATCAACCGTCAAGGCGCGAACTGGGGTGATCGTCCCCAAATAGTACTATTATATGCATAAGCGTCTACCAACTCCCGGTAGTTCACAATTCATGCTAATGGGACTTTTAGTGACATAACCTAACTTTAATAATCCATTTTATTTCATCTATCGGGTCCATTAATCATTTATCGGGTCATACAATCGGGTCATTCAATCATTCGGGTCCAAAATCAATAAACAAACAATCGGGACAAATGGTGTCCTATTTTATAAAAACTAACATGTTATCTCCCTCGCGGGTTTATAAAACATTTCATAAAAACATTTAAAAGAGTGCGAGGCTATGAACTCACATTGATGTGGGAAGGCGGGTTATCGGCAATTCGGACGTACGGTACGTGCTTCAATCACGGAAACCTAGACAAATAATACTCGTCTTAGACTCATGTCCAATGACTTTATAAAAATAACAATTATGTATACATATGATGATTTTGTACATATGATGATGATCAAGTGGGTTTTATACATCCTTGTTTACTTATTTTAGCGTTTACATTTTGGTAACGTTTTACTAGTTCACTAGTTTTAACCTATTTACCTCTTTTAAGTCCATTAAGCCTTCTATAAGTTCTTCAACTTGTTTTTATCCCTTTTATACCTATATTATCAGTATATATACTTTTCATGTTGGGCCCAAATGGGTTAAGCCCAATAAGTTCTTTTTACAAGTTTTTATCTTATTAAGTCCAATTATTAGTCCAATATGTTTAGTTAGCTCGTAAATGTCCGTATCTCTTATAGTTCGGGTTTTATCGGTTTTTACTTGTATTAGTTACTTATACATCAGTATATGACTTTTATAAACTTTACATTAGACGGGTTTGGTCGTCTAAGTTTTATTTGGCGAAAAACGTTAATTTTACGGCGATAGCCGAAAAAGTCGTAAAAATCAAGTTTATAGTTTTTATTACTTATAAATATTATTTTACCACCATTTATATAATTTACCCATTTAATTAAACTTTTATACATTTATATAAATAAGTTTTATAAGTTAGTGGGTTTATAATTTTACATTTTATACATTATAATGTGAGTGCTTATATAATATTAATAAACATTATTTCCAAAAATCTGATTTTTAACTTCATGTTCACCATTTTTACCATATCTAGAGTTCTATAATGACTTAGAAGCTCATTTTTGGATGGCATGATCTTCATATTATGTGCTAGATTTAACTTAGTTATAGCTACTGCCCATTTTGAGTTTAAGTTGTCTTAACAGTCCCTACAAAACTGCTTATTCAGATTACACCACCTAACTTGTTTTGATCATATCTCACTCATTATTTTGATTCCATTGCATGGCCAACTCTCAAATGTGTATAACATCATCTACTTACTGTAAATGGATCAAACCATGCAATTTTATCAGTTCATCTTTTAGTTATCTACTGTTTTTATACAGCCAACTAAATAATCAAGATTTTAGCTTCATTGCTTATAGTTATCATCATTTTTCAGCATATTTATCAACACTTGATCCCCACACAACATTTTTATCATCATATATACATCATATACATATAAAAAATGAAAGAAAATACATTTGTTCTTTACAAAATAACAAGAGAAAAATGGAGAGGATGATCTTCTTTACCAATCCAAGTGGATTTCTTGTTTTAGGAAGACAAGAACTTGATGAACACAACAAGTATCTCCAAGACCATCAAATATCAAGAAAATAGGTTGGAAAATCAGCCCTAGGACATAAGCAAATCACCTCCAAAGATGTTAATATGGCCACCAAATGATCAAGGCTTCAAGAGAACACCTTAATAGGACTAGTAAACATGTGGTTTATGGCTAGAAAAGATCAAAGATGGTGTTTGTTGGCTTATTTGGGACGGAAAAGGGAGAGAGTTAAGAGAGTTTTTGGAGTGGATTGCATGTGAGAAATGATAGAAATGAAAACAAGTAGCTTGTTTTGATGTTAAGTGGTAAAGGTTAAGCTTAAAGTGTAAGCTAGCTTACACTTGGTGTAAGTTAGCTAAACTTGATGCCACCTATGTGTTGTGGTGTCAAGTTAGCCGTCCCATATAAGCTAGTGGGGTGGGACAAAGTGTTTTGTCCCATCTCACTAGTTTACGGGTATTTCTCGATTCTAGTTTTCTCGATTTGCGTGCCCTCGGGTCGTTTTACGAAAAACGTTTTTATAAATTATGAATCACCGTCACAAAACGAATCCAATAAAAATTGTCTCATCAAAAACGGAGTTCAAAAACGTAAATACGTAATCCTAAGGTTTCCGGTTTAGTCGTAAAGGACGTTAAAATAAAATCGTAAGTCCTAGTCTCTTCTCGTAAATTTGTGAGTTTATGAACCAACACAAATTTAAAACTCCAAAATAATATTCATGGATAAATTTATTTTCGGAAATGTCGGACTGTCACCAAGGACGGTGTATGTAAACGTAAGCACGTAACGTAGAATCCTCTGGTTTAAACGTAGTCGATGCTACTTCAAGACGTAGATCCAAATTTCTTCCCAAAAATAAGTGAGTTCATATTGTAACATTTAAAATAATATTTTCAAGTAATATTTGAGAATAAAATATCAATCGTAAATTGACGGATTGTCACAGCATTTACCCCTAAAGAGGATCTTTGTCCTCAAAGATCATCTTACCTTACTACTCGCTTTTTATAGAGTTAAAGCCATGTGGGTATTTCCTCCACATTCGGTCTTTTCTCACAAGTGCAATTACAATACGCGAGTTTCATCAAACATAACTACGGGAATAAGATCAGGCTTAATGTTGACTTACTTTCTCTATCCATGATGTTCACGGGTTTTTGATGAATGCAACTTTTCGCCGATCTAAGCTCTACTCAGAAACAATCAGATTCTCACTTGATAGATATTCCATCAAGTTCGATATACGAATCATAATTCACGCAGTTCTTGAAGTCCTAGGGTAGATCTAACTTATATGCCTTTCAATCCCAACTTTGCATCATCTCAATGGTCCCATACAACGGGGACTTATATCCCATGATTTGTCAGATCATGAATTCATTTTTCCAAGTTTAAAAATTGTGGCATAACTTCGCTACCCATTTTCCACTTCAAGATCTACATTTCACATTCACATAACCTCTTGCCCACTACCGGCAGTCAATAATCAAATCCTAATTTCACCAATCATTTCAGATCTCGCGGGTCGGGTATTTTGCAAGGTTAGGTTCGCCATCATAGGGAACCTTAAACCTAAAAGACATGTCCAACTCACAATGGGTGTATGTCGGGTGTCTTCATCTCAACTCCTGCTCACAGATGCTCTAATATTTAGATCCTAACAAGATTCGATCTCAATTCTAACACGATGATTATCAATGATAATCTCTCCAAAGGAAAACGATTATACGGTTTATTGCCAAAGGTCAATCATTCAAACATAAAACAGCACTTATATTACTTTGTATCGTTACTTTACCTCGTCCCTTCGATTTGGGGTGGTACATAGCACTCTCATCAAGGTTCGTTCTCAATGATTTCTGAGCAAATCTCTAGAAATTTGATGCGAAGCGAGGATCTTGATAAAGATGTTCGATACAGGCACACTATGTTTACATAATTCTTTTGCATTTATCATTAACGAGAATGATATTAGCAGATTTGGTCAGTCTGTCGACGATGACCCAAATCGAATCAAATTCGGATGATGACCTTAGCAATAGCTAGACGTTTACTAATGTATGAGGCGATGTCTGGCTTCATAATTGCCATCAGTACAACTTCTTCAGTCAAAGATACTTCTAGTCAGAAATGACATAAATAGAATACTTATACTTACAAATTCCAACATAACTATATCTCACTATCTCCATATTTATACAGTCACAAGTGGTCTTTTATACATTTAACGCTATCGGCTTCTCAATCTTAATGATTCATATTAGTCACGAATCCCTTTTTATTATCTATATTATCCTTCTTACAAGCATCGTCGATTTTACATTGTTCAACAATTTATTTTGCACCTTCATTATTAAGGAACATGTCCTAATTGGTTCTTTATCCTTTCTACATAATGCGTCGGTATCTATATTCACCTCTCATGATGTTATAATTATCATGTCCACAATTCACTCAGATATTCTTTCTATATTATGCGTCAGTAATTACGTTCACTTTCTCCTGATGAAATAAATATCATAACTGTATTTATTCAAAATTCTTTCTTCTTATCTTTTATGTTTCAGTTTTGTCTTAACTATCATTTTTATCAGTTTTTCTCACTCTGACGTCTAAAGCGTCGATAATTATTACATGTAAATTAACAGTAATTATTTAATTTTTGTGAAACGTAAACGTAAAAATTTTAAATTTCTTAGTTCGAGCAATTATATAAAATGTTCAAAAATAAATTTGAATTTAATTAACAAGATTTTTGTTGATTTATCGAAAATATTTAGCAAGATCCATAAATGTTCGAAAAACCTTTGTTTATACTTTGGTCAAAGTTTTCTTAGTTGAAAAGCAAAAATTGTCGTTTTAAGTTTTCAGGTTATGGTATAAATGGTTTTCCTCAATCCTTTTTAAGTTATCTGGAGGTATACACAAACATTTACCCCTAAATAGAAGTTTAGTTAAATGGTTTGTGTATAAGGGAATAATTCCTTTAAAAATCCTTTGTTAAAACATTTGTCAAAACATATTTCCATTTCTTTTTGGTAAAATCCAAAGTCTTAAAAGGGCTCTTAATTTTTGAAGAGTCTATATGCATACATCTTACCATTATTAATCCAACGGTCATTTTATGTAAAGGATTAAGTTTTTAATCCCTAAGCGTTAATGGTTCTAATCTTTGAAAAGTCAATATAGCTTCCATTATCTATTAATCACACGGTTAAATCAAGTAAAGTATTAAGTCTTTAATCACGTGTTAATTATCTAAGGTTCAGGTTTACACTGTTCGGCCAATTCAGGGCAGTCTATAAATAATTATTAACTCATTATTATTCTTATATACAAACATATAGTCCTTAATGATCACGAGCATGAATTTATCAAATTACAGCCTACACACGTATTTCACCAAATTTATGAATGTTACATGTGTATTAGTCAATCCAAACGTCATCACGTGAAACTCATAATGTTCATTACAAGTACTGGATGTAGTGATTCAAATAAATAATCTTCTTCGCGGAAACGAAGTTGATAATAACCATTCCGTGGATCAAATCTTTAAAACATACGTTAAAACCTTGTAAATGATCGAACAAATCTTCCATTTCGAGTTATGGATATCGTTTTTGATTGTCAATTTACTCAGTCACGGTAATCTATAAATATAAGGAATGATAACACCATAGCTCTTCAGGATGACAGGCTTGGTATAATAAAATCTTTCTCCGACAACTTTCTCAGTTGTACGGTAATTCCTTAAATTCAGATGGTGCTGACGTACAGTGCACAAGTCACAAGTGCAGCACCGGAAATATAACCAATACCAAATTTAACTTGCCTTAATGGCAAAAGTCTAGGTAATTTATTAACAAATACCTCCTAAAGTTTCAGATAAGATAAACACCTTTTAATAAATTCATATTAACTTCTTTCTAGATTATAATATCTATGACTAATTTACAACCATTTACGGTAAAATTTCAAGTCTAAATGCAGGATAAAATCATCCATCAAGAATTATTTAGATCACTTTTGATAATCAACATCTTATCATTTAGGGGAATTCAATTCGAGTTCCCATCAATTAAGACAATGTCTTCATGCCATAATCAATCAATCCATTCTACTGGCATTATCAGCCTTCCAGTTTCATTGCTGTTGACAAGATGTGAACTTCTCAAAAGTCTAGTAATAATTCATAATCCTTCACAATTTCAGGGATATATGGAGACACAACTACCATTAAAGAGTAAGGTCAACGCATAATCTACACGAGAGAATTTCAAATCAGGTACAGACGAAAACATTTAATGAATATGAATATATCCCATGTTTTCATAATTTGAGTACGCATTCGAAAACTCCTCGGATCGTTACCCAGGTCATTCAAATGAAATCAAATCATAAGAAATTATAAGAACGTCAATACATCCAGTCGGGTATCAACACTCGATAATCAAATACTTTTCCTAAGAATCTCACTACGGGAGAATTGGACAAGAAAGAATTGTCAATTGTCAAATAAGACAATTTACACAGATGAGTAAATTCACTCAGAAGAATAAATGGTACAAGCACATATGTAGGTGTCCCTAACATTATGTCCTTATTTTTCACTTCTTGCAGATCTCATAAAATTTAATATTTCACAATCTTCAAAGAAAATGTAGTGTTTATTCATTAGTTTTATGGTGACTACTAATCAGTCTTGCATAGTCCATTCCAAATTGTATGTAGGCGCGCAACTATATACAATTTCAAGATTAATGATGCAATACCCAGTTCGTCAAAATTTTATCATCGTGTTTATAATAAAAACATCTTTATGCTTAATTCTTAAGTAAGAATCAAAATTTAAATTTACAAAGATTTTCTTTGTTATGAAAACAATTAGGTTTTTCCAAGGTGTTTTATAAACAACTTCATTTCAATAACAATCACTTATAAATCTCACTATGAATAATCCTTATAGTGATGAAAATTCAATTTTTCCCAAGGCATACTGTTTTATCTTATAAAAACAATGAGTGATCTGCAAAAGAGTGATGAAGAGTTGTTTACCAAGAACTTAACTACAATATGATAGGAAATGAGCTTTAGCCAGATAATCATGAGATTCATGATCTCGATGGCACTCAAAAAGAATAATTCACAACGTAACTCAAATCGAGATGAGTACTTGTTCAGTAGTTGCATTACTAATGCGAACATTAGGATGAATCAATAAAGGATAGATAACATCGATACATGTAGAATTTAGCAATCAAAGGTAGTCTTTTCATTAATCACAAACAAGTCAAAATTGTACCGTAACACATTACATGTCACTATGTCATACAATTCTCAAAACTCATCCTACCAACTGATATCTTAGTTAAGTTAGGGATTTTTGAAAGATACCATAATGAATACTAATCTACAAGAGTCATTAGGTGTCCTACCTGTCCTGGAAGATCCATCGGTCTCAGTTTCAGAAGAAGATTTCTTCAATTTATTTGTTGGACACTCGGCATCCTCGTCATTGGACAATGGTATAGGAACAACCCTTAACACGAACTAACAATCAATTAAAACCCTATAATTGAATCACAAAACTTAACGACTTCTATTAATAATCTCATATTCCATATGGGTTAAATTTTACTTTATTCAAGTTTTCAATCAACTTATACTCAATGCGATATTCTACCTCATTCTCCAATACTTTCAATCTTCATTCTTAGACCTTAAAAGGGCAATAAAAGCTCGATATGATCAACACTTAATATCCAATCCTATAGCTCTTACAACAACAATTATCAAATGAGTCACTAGTATGAAATGACTTGATCATTCAACTAGACTTCTCGGAAAAGTACTAGTGGCATGAGGCTTTTGGGTAATGGTTCCAATGACAGCCTCAAGTGCAACATTCACCCTTTCGATTTCAATTTAAGAATTGGATGACAACGAATCAGATGACATCTTTCTAGGTGGTAACGTTTTGTCAAACTCCACTCTATAAGGAAAGATCGTCATGACATCGATATCAGATTTAATCTCGCCAATTCTTTTCCAATATCACAATCAACTAATGTCTATATTTCTATGAATATCAACCATTTGTTGGGATCATAAATATCCACAACTTGGTTTAGATCTAGGATAGCTAGAATTCCTACGAGAATAGCTTTGTTTAATTTACTAGGGGATTTAGGGTTTCTTGTGACAATCTACGTCGTATAAATACCTCGTATAAAAATCAAAATAATCATCAAACAATCATGTAATAAAATTACATCATATATATATAATCCAAGTACATATATATTAAAATAACACTTCTCAGTCTGGCCTTGTCGGTAACTCGGGAATTCTTCGGCACCGTTATAGTCAAAAGATTTTTAGACATTTTTAGAAAAATGTTTTTAGTTAAAAGATTTCGAAATGTTTTATTCAAAACCTTGGTTTTAAAAATCTTTCGTTCTCTATAACGAGAGCTCTGGTACCAAACTGTAACACCCCCAAATTTATACAACTCAGTACAGCGGAAGACTAGTTGGTGTTACAGGATAGCACATTACTCACATCATAGACAACGCATAAAAATCGCGTAGTTTATTTATAAAGCATTTCCATTCAATAATATCAAAGTTACATCGGTCCCAAGTCATATTATTTCATACAAAGTTTTACAAAGTATTTGAATGGAAAAATATTATTTAGGTGCGGGCCATGAATTCTTGTCGTCTTCCCGAGAATTACCTTCAAGTACCTGAGATAAGACATGTTAAAGTAAAAGGTCAGCGATAACGCCGAGTGAATTCATAGAGTTTAATAAAATCCATCAATATAATATCAGTATAAGATTATTACTGAAAATCATTTTTGTACAAATCATTTTGATAGGCCATAAAATAGCCAAAGTCGTTTTATACAAATCCTTATCGAAAATCATAATATAGGCATTTGCCTTAGAAATCATTATACGAGCCAATGTCGTAAAAATATCATACAATACGTCTTATGACGTTGTATAAAGTCAAATAAAAACCGTTATATGAATGTGGTTATGAAAACCAAAACACGAACATAATATCAATAGTATGACCCAGTATTGCTAGTCAGGCAATACATCGTAATTCGGAGCGTCTAGTAGTATTTCGTTAGTTTTGGATTATTATAAGCCGCATGACATTGTTACCTTACTAAACCAACAACGGGTAGCTAACCCGATACCAATTTTGCCCATCTAAAGTAGCGTGTCGTCACAAAGGTCACGCTATAGAAATCTTCTCATACATAAATTCGCTTACCAATCAATATGGCACGACGGGGATCAACCGTCAAGGCGCGAAGTGGGGTGATCGTCCCCAAATAGTACTATTATATGCATAAGCGTCTACCAACTCCCGGTAGTTCACAATTCATGCTAATGGGACTTTTAGTGACATAACCTAACTTTAATAATCCATTTTATTTCATTTATCGGGTCCATTAATCATTTATCGGGTCATACAATCGGGTCATTCAATCATTCGGGTCCAAAATCAATAAACAAACAATCGGGACAAATGGTGTCCTATTTTATAAAAACTAACATGTTATCTCCCTAGCGGGTTTATAAAACATTTCATAAAAACATTTAAAAGAGTGCGAGGCTATGAACTCACATTGATGTGGGAAGGCGGGTTATCGGCAATTCGGACGTACGGTACGTGCTTCAATCACGGAAACCTAGACAAATAATACTCGTCTTATACTCATGTCCAATGACTTTATAAAAATAACAATTATGTATACATATGATGATTTTGTACATATGATGATGATCAAGTGGGTTTTATACATCCTTGTTTACTTATTTTAGCGTTTACATATTGGTAACGTTTTACTAGTTCACTAGTTTTAACCTATTTACCTCTTTTAAGTCCATTAAGCCTTCTATAAGTTCTTCAACTTGTTTTTATCCCTTTTATACCTATATTATCAGTATATATACTTTTCATGTTGGGCCCAAATGGGTTAAGCCCAATAAGTTCTTTTTACAAGTTTTTATCTTATTAAGTCCAATTATTAGTCCAATATGTTTAGTTAGCTCGTAAATGTCCGTATCTCTTATAGTTCGGGTTTTATCGGTTTTTACTTGTATTAGTTACTTATACATCAGTATATGACTTTTATAAACTTTACATTAGACGGGTTTGGTCGTCTAAGTTTTATTTGGCGAAAAACGTTAATTTTACGGCGATAGCCAAAAAAGTCGTAAAAATCAAGTTTATAGTTTTTATTACTTATAAATATTATTTTACCACCATTTATATAATTTACCCATTTAATTAACCTTTTATACATTTATATAAATAAGTTTTATAAATTAGTGGGTTTATATTTTTACATTTTATACATTATAATGTGAGTGCTTATATAATATAAATAAACATTATTTCCAAAAATCTGATTTTTAACTTCATGTTCACCATTTTTACCATATCTAGAGTTCTATAATGACTTAGAAGCTCATTTTTGGATGGCATGATCTTCATATTATGTGCTACATTTAACTTAGTTATAGCTACTGCCCATTTTGAGTTTAAGTTGCCTTAACAGTCCCTACAAAACTGCTTATTCAGATTACACCACCTAACTTGTTTTGATCATATCTCACTCATTATTTTGATTCCATTGCATGGCCAACTCTCTCATGTGTATAACATCATCTACTTACTGTAAATGGATCAAACCATGCAATTTTATCAGTTCATCTTTTAGTTATCTACTGTTTTTATACAGCCAACTAAATAATCAAGATTTTAGCTTCATTGCTTATAGTTATCATCATTTTAAGCATATTTATCAACACTTGATCCCCACACAACATTTTTATCATCATATATACATCATATACATATACAAAATGAAAGAAAATACATTTGTTCTTTACAAAATAACAAGAGAAAAATGGAGAGGATGATCTTCTTTACCAATCCAAGTGGATTTCTTGTTTTAGGAAGACAAGAACTTGATGAACACAACAAGTATCTCCAAGACCATCAAATATCAAGAACATAGGTTGGAAAATCAGCCCTAGGACATAAGTAAATCACCTCCAAAGATGTTAATATGGCCACCAAATGATCAAGGCTTCAAGAGAACACCTTAATAGGACTAGTAAACATGTGGTTTATGGCTAGAAAAGATCAAAGATGGTGTTTGTTGGCTTATTTAGGACGGCAAAGGGAGAGAGTTGAGAGAGTTTTTGGAGTGGATTGCATGTGAGAAATGATAGAAATGAAAACAAGTAGCTTGTTTTGATGTTAAGTGGTAAAGGTTAAGCTTAAAGTGTAAGCTAGCTTACACTTGGTGTAAGTTAGCTAAACTTGATGCCACCTATGTGTTGTGGTGTCAAGTTAGCCGTCCCATATAAGCTAGTGGGGTGGGACAAAGTGTTTTGTCCCATCTCACTAGTTTACGGGTATTTCTCAATTCTAGTTTTCTCGATTTGCGTGCCCTCGGGTCGTTTTACGAAAAACGTTTTTATAAATTATGAATCACCGTCACAAAACGAATCCAATAAAAATTGTCTCATAAAAAACGGAGTTCAAAAACGTAAATACGTAATCCTAAGGTTTCCGGTTTAGTCGTAAAGGACGTTAAAATAAAATCGTAAGTCCTAGTCTCTTCTCGTAAATTTGTGAGTTTATGAACCAACACAAATTTAAAACTCCAAAATAATATTCATGGATAAATTTATTTTCGGAAATGTCGGACTGTCACCAAGGACAGTGTATGTAAACGTAAGCACGTAACGTAGAATCCTCCGGTTTAAACGTAGTCGATGCTACTTCAAGACGTAAATCCAAATTTATTCCCAAAAATAAGTGAGTTCATATTGTAACATTTAAAATAATATTTTCAAGTAATATTTGAGAATAAAATATCAATCGTAAATTGACGGATTGTCACAAAGAATGTGTTGGTGAAGTTAACACTATTGGTGTTTGTGAAGCCACTAAGGGCGTTAGTGTTGATGTTTCTGCTGTAGTGACTCATGTCTCAAAAAATCACTTAGGAAAAACACGTCGTGTAAGACTGACTGTCCGGCACGTATGTGTATAAGGAAGATAGATGGAGGATCATTTGAAGTTTATGTATTCGTAGAAGAACATAACCACCCTTTCGTCTGCCCGGAAGACATAAAGTTTTTGATGAGCTCGAGGGATTTGGGGTTCTCTAAACAACAATTGTTATGTCAGATTTCAAACTCGAATGTTGGTCGGTTCGGGCCTTCAAAATGATGAAGGAAATATACGATGGTTTTGACAATGTGGGTGTGACTGTTGTTGACTGCAAGAACTATATCCGTGACTTGGGAGTGTTCATTGGCAACAGAGTTGCTCAAATAGTGATTAAAAAATTATACAGTCATGCTAAGCACCATGATGGCTTATTTATTGACTATTATCAGGGGGAAGGAGATACCTTATGTGGTCTTTTTTGGGCTGATAAAACTGCCAAACTAAATTACAAGCGTTTTGGCGATGTTGTATCTTTTGATGCTACATTTAGGTCGAACAAGTAAGTTATTTCGCCTATGCATACATATTATATTCCTTAAGTGTTTTATTTAATTTCATTGTTATAAATAGCAAACTGACACAAACCTGTTATCATAACACACTGATGTTATTGTTGTTTATTAACTGATGCTATAATTCGAGTACGCTATATGCAGGTACCGAATGGTGTTTGTACCATTTACCGACATTGATAGCCATAACTGCTCTGTTACATCCGGTGCTGGATTGCTTTCGGATGAAACTGTAAGTTCTTATAAGTGGCTGCTACAAGCTTTCAAAAAATGTTTGGGTACTTCAGCCCAGGTAGTCGTCACTAATCAAGACCTATCTATGAAACAAGCCATAGAGTCTGAGTTGCCTAACACCCGCCACTGATACTGCATGTGGCACATCATGCAGAAACTTAACACCAAGGTATTATTTGGTTTTAAAAAATTGATATCATCATTATTGTTATTACTGTTAAATTTTGTTATTGAAATTATTAAATGTTACCTTTTATGAATGAGTGTGTCATATAATACTATTAATTTATGTATCTCTTGTGTAAAATAGGTCGGATATGCAACCTGCAACCAAGGTAACTTCAGAAGGCGTCTTTGTAGTATTGTGTGGACCGACATAATTCCTCTGTCTGATTTTGAAGATTAATGGGCCTAGATCATGAATGATTTTTAACTTGGTGATCACAAATGGTTGTCAGATATTTATGCAATAAGGGAACGTTGGATCCCTGCGTTCCTCCGCGATGAAGGTATGGCTGGACTCATGCGTACAACTTCAAGATCGAAATCTGAGAATAGTTTTTTCAACCGGTGGACGAACCATGATCTGACGTTAGTGGAGTTCATCAGTCATTATGACTCAACTATGGATGCACAACGGTATGCATCATTATATACGCAAATTTTATGTTATCAACTTCGTGCATCATTTTGTTAATTTATTCATAATAAAACATTGTGTGTTTTCACGTTATTATGTCGTTGGTCTGTCAAATTTTTATATACACATCAAATATAATTCAAGATATTTTCACATATTTATGTACACTATGCATTATTTTTTAAAAACAGTGATTTGAATAAATGTTTGTTTGGTAAATTGTACATTCTGATACACCTTTATGTTTGCGTGATTACGAATTTGATTGTCGATTTGCCTAGGTACACACAACGTAAGAATGATCATGATTCATGTTACACCGCCCCGAGCTTCGTACTGGTCTTCAGATTGAGAAAGATGCTTCCGAACTATAACGCAAAGTATATTCTACGATGTGCAGTCTGGACTCATCGCGTCCATGACTCATTGCCTGTCTGAAAATGTTGATACGATTGGACTTTTTGAAAGATATTCTATTCGTGACACCGAGCTTACACAATGGTTGGACAGACACTCTTTCGAAACATATGAGGTATGTAAAAATTTTATAATATTTGTTGACTGCTATAAAATATGTACACATGTTCTATATCGTGTTTTGTATATGTTATGTTTAATGGTTTTTCTTCACGTTAAACGATTCACCTGTATATTTTATAAACATATGTGCCTACTACTTATACGTGCAATTCATTTTTTTATAGGTTGTATTTGGCAAATCTGGCATCTCGATTACATGCTCATGCAAGAGGTTTGAGTTGTACGGTCTTCTATGTCGCCACATATTCTATGTGTTAAGAATGAACAACATTGACTCATTTCCTAAAGAATATTTACTAGACAGATGGGCCAAGGCTGAACACATTTGACAGATTGCTGCCTTTTAAGGACAAGCTTGATATTTACAAGAATGAACTGACCAATTTGTTTGCAAAGGCTGCAGATGAGTTTCCTGTTGTAATACGCAAAAGAAAAACAGATATTTTTTGTTCTATGTTAGGTGTGCAGGAGCCCGAAAATGTTCATATCCAGGTTCCGCGTTAGTCTAAAAACAAAGGGTCAAGGTCACATTCTCGCTAGAAGAGTTCCGATGAGATGATCATGAATGCATCACCCAATTACAAGAAATGAAGGACTTGTGTCAGTTGTGGAAAATCCAAATGTCATAACTCCAGGACTTGTCCATACAAGCTCATCATAAATGATTCTGCAAACAAGAGGCTTGCACGTAACACCAGAACTTCAGATGTCGATTAGAGAGAGTGAAGATCATGCACTACCAACATAAGTGACCAGCATTTGTTTGATGTATGAACACTTTGTCTTCTTTTTTTTCCTGATAATTTCCTTTCATTTTAAAGATTTTGTTGCATAATAAAACCTCACATGTGTTTGTGAGTACTATGACTTTAGCCGCATATGTCTGCTGTATGAACTCCTTGTTTTATATGTTTACATTTACCTTGTTTTTTTATGCATAATAAAACCTCATATGCATTGTAAGAAACACAAACCTTTTTGATGTTTTGATATATGTCGGATTTTTTGTTTTTTTAAATTTTGTTGTTTAATGTCATGTGCGTATGTATATATAGAAACACTTTAATGCACCAGTTATGAATGCGTTGATTTCCTTTTTATTATATACATAATATTATTTTTTATTATTATTATATTAACATTATTAATTATTTATTCATTTATTTTTATTATTTGTTTTTTTGAATATTTTTAATAAACATTTGTATTAATATAAATCGTTTACATGAAGTTTGATGGGTGTATATACATATGTATACATATAAACACTTCGATGCACCTTTTATGTATGTGTCGATGCCCTTTTTTATAAATACATAATAATAATAATGACATTATTATTATTAGTGATCGTTTTTTGTATGAGAAAGATTAAAAAATAAAGACGGATTAAGCTAAAATTACACTACGACGGAAAAACGCGATATCGTAAAACTCGAAGAAAATTGAAACTTAAATAAAAATTACTAAAATTTTAAACTAAGTTAAGAAAAATATAATTAAAACAAAAATAAAAACCAAAATTTCCAACAGTTTTTTAATTAATTTATATTATATTTTAAAGTTTAAAAAAAAACCCAAAAAAACAAATAAATTAAATAAAAAAGTGAAAATGAAAATTTTATGTTATGTAAACCTAAAATATATTAGTTAAAATCTAAAAAATATTTTTCTAAATTTTTAAATTAATATTTACTAATTTTAAATGAATTTCTAAAACTATAAAATGAAAATTACAATAAAAAATTATTTATAAAAAGGAAAAATAAATTTTTTAGACTGAAAAATCCTAAATCCTATAAACTAAATGAGAAAAATGAAAATAATAAAAAACAAACTCTAAATAAGCTGAAAATAAGCTATAAAAGGTTCGAATATGTTATATATAAGCTAAAACTAAACCCCTTATGAAATTAAACATGCAAAACATTTACCAAGAATAGGCACTTAGCACACTGGAAAAAACCCTTTAACCCATGTTAGACAGGTCAGGGGGTCGAACCAGGCTAATTGCTTTTTGTGAAAAATATTATTTTTGTTCTCTTTTTATAACTATGATTAACAGTAACCTCTACTAAGCAAAAAACACAAAATACAACTCAATCACAAGGAATTTAACTCAGAATCTGAGCCTCAAACTCACAAACCTAAACCTTATATATATATCTGTTAGTTTATGCTGTTTGGGGGTTCTTGGATGCCCGGTTATGGGACAACAATTCTCAAACCTACAATCCTACTGATCTAACTAGTTATGCAAAACTACTTAGAACCATCTCACAAACATGAATCAAACACAACTAAAGCAACCTATGCACTATACAATACAAACTTAATATTAACAGAACATTGATAGTTTCCAATATTACATATATGTGATAAAACAGTTATACCACCCAATATTACATAATATCAAAAATACAACACCGAAATATTGAAATATATATAAACATACGATACGATTGTCTAATGTGAGTTTCACATTTATGTCTTGATACGCCAAAATAACAACCCATACCTAAATTGACCTACAGCAAGTATTTTTCTTGTTTGCTCTTGAAAGGTGCCCACTCTCGTCTGATCTTAGCTTCATGGGTGCTATAATACTGAACCGACCTTTTTTGAATTTTGTTGAATGCGCTCAACATGAAGGTCTTCTTTTGGCTATCTTTAAACTTTATGTATTTATCAGTTTCCTCATCAACCTGCATCCTTTTCTCGTTCAAGTCTGTTGTCAACATTTTCATGACAGATTTCTGGCGAAGACCCGGCAATTACTTTTTTGCTGAACATTTGCTTCTATTTTAAATCCTGCATTAAACTATGTCTTTCCGCCATTGTAAAATTCCATATGCCTCGTCAAAAAGATTCCAGAATCCAACGTGTTTTAACCGTTTGCCACTCCATATCCAACACCTGTGGCTTTGCTTCAGATATTCTATCTGCATTCTTGTGCCTTACCGACTTCAGATATTTAGCAAACTAGTTTTTCTGTTACACCAAATACGATGCACTGTTATACATTCTGATGCTATTTTTAAAGACACTATGATGCCCTGTTTGTAAAATTTAGCATACCATATGTTGACATCCCTTTTCACATCATATAAACCCGTATCTTATCAGACTTTCTTCTTAAGCTTTTATTTAGTATAAAAAATAATGTAATACTTTATAAACTTTATACGAGACAAATAGGTTTATTTTCAAATAAACAAAATATAAAAAATACACTAGTGATTAAACCTTACCAATAGCCTTGGCAGATGACCATAACGCTTGTACATGATTTTCTTATCATCCTTTTCATTAATCTCGCAAGTCTTTAAGTTATACACGACCAAATAGTAATGGTTTATTTCTTCTACAACTTTTGTAATCAGAAAAAAAACCTGTTTCATTTGTTTAAAAAACAAATGGGTTGTTAGTTGGTATTTTTTTATGCTATATGCATTATGTTATCACATATATAGTTTTTTTTAATAACACTTACCAACTAAAACTTGTCAAGATTTTCTTGTTTAGTATATTCCAATGCTTCCTCAATTTTTGTCTTAAAATATGCGATCTTGGGTGTTTTCTATAATGAATGATCCAACAACATCATAAACATTCAATATTAATTTTGTGATAAATATCGGGTTGCATTATAAATATCATAATAAATTTTAAATTTGAATTGCGTACCATCATTCCAGTCTTGTAAAATAAAAATTTGTTTTTCATCTTGTCTTTAAATCTTTCTTCATGATTCTGTATGATGCTCCATATGTCGATTGCTGCGCTTGAAACTAGAAATCCTTCATGCGTGGTTTCAAGTGCTGCTCTTGATACCTATGTTGTTGGCGATTTAAAAATTATATCCTTGATTATACGACGGGTATGTATTAAAATACTATAAAATGCAATAAATTTAATAACATGATTCCCATAAATAATAGTTTTGTAAAAATATACTATGATATATTGAATAGACTTACGTAGCAGGAAACCTTGCGGTGAACAGATTGTTGGCAACCGGCTTTTCGTGATGTTGCACATTTCTTGATATTATCACCTTTGTTCTGATATTAGCGGAACACATCGATTCTGAAACTTCACGCGTTCTTTGACATCTCGCTTCATTTATTTCATCGTTTGTAGGCTTCATGTAGCTTACCGGAACTGCCTTAATTGCTACAGAGATATCTGAACTTGGTTGACCTTCTTCGATCGTCCGGCTTGTTGATAATTTATTAACATTCACTTCTGCTCGCGCTCCTGTTGTTCTATTTAGTGACAACTTCGATCTTTTTTCGTAAATTTGGTTTAAACTTAATCTCACAACACGGTATGATCTTTTAAACACATCCGATGTTTCAAATGATCATTCCTTTTCCATGTTCACATCTTCGAACCTATATGATCATATGCGCAGTATCATAATGTATATCAAATCCAATCAATATTATTGATTGTATGTTTTTAAAAAATAAATAAAGACAACAAAAAAATATATTACCTTGACTGTTTGGCTGTTGTATCACATCCATCTTCGTTCGATACTTCCATTTTACTTCTATTCATGTGGTTTGGACGGCCAAATCTTTAGATGGAGTCAATAGATCGAAACTCGGAAGTGGAAAATCATCTGTCACACTCTTTATAAATAATTTTTTATTATTATTTTCATTTTAAAATTTTAGAAATTCATTTAAAATTAGTAAATATTAATTTAAAATTTTAGAAAAATATTTCTCAGATTTTAACTAATATACTTAGGTTTACATAACATAAAAGTTTCATTTTCACTTTTTATTAATTTTATTTATTTTTTTTGTTTTTTTTCAAACTTTAAAAATTAATATAAATTAATTAAAAACTTTTGGAAATTTTTGTTTTCATTTTTGTTTTAATTACATTTTTCTTAACTTGGTTTAAAATTTTTGTAATTTTAGTGTAATTTTAGCGTAATCCGTCTTTATTTTTTAATCTTTCTCATACAAAAAACAATCACTAATAAAAATAATGTGATTAATATTATGTATTTATAAAAAGGGCATCGACACATACATAAAAGGTGCATCGAAGTGTTTATATGTATACATATGTATATACACCCATCAAACTTCATGTAAACTATTTATATTAATACAAATGTTTATAAAAAAATTAAATAAAAAATAATAAAAATAAATGAATAAATAATTAATAATGATAATAATAATAAAAAATATTAAGTATATAATAAAAAGGGAATCAACGCATTCATAACTGGTGCATCAAAGTGTTTCTATGTATACATACACACATGACATTAAACAACAAAATTTAAAAAACAAAAATTCCGTCATATATCAAAACATCAAAAAGGTTTGTGTTTCTCACAACGCAAATGAGGTTTCATTATGCATCAAAAAAACAAGGTAAATGTAAACAGATAAAACAAGGGGTTCATAGAGCAGACATATGCTGCTAAATTCATAGTACTCAGAAACACAAGTGAGGTTTTATTATGCAACAAAATCTTTAAAATGAAAGGAAATCAGCAGGGAAAAAAAGAAGACAAAGTGTTCATACAACAAACAAATGCTGGTCACTTATGTTGGTAGTGCATGATCTTAACTCTCTGTAATCGACATCTGAAGTTCTGGTGTTACGTGCAGGCCTCTTGTTTGTAGAATCATTTATGACGAGCTTGTATGGACAATTCTTGGAGTTATGACCTTCGACTTTTCCACAAATGACACAAGTCCTTCGTTTCTTGTAATTGGCCGATGCATTCATGATCATCTCATCAGAACTCTTCCAGCGAGAATGTGACCCTGACCCTTTGTTTTTATACTAAGGCGAAACCTGGATATGAACATTTTCGGGCTCCTGCACACCTAACATAGAACAAAAAACATTTGTTTTGCTTTTGCGTGTTACAACAGGAAACTCATCTGCAGCCTTTGCAAACAAATTGGTCAGTTCATTCTTGTAAATATCAAGATTGTCCTTAAAAGGCACCAATATGTCAACTGTATCTTCTACAAGTTGACGAATGGCACGGACACCAGAATCTGAACTGGACTCACACATGTCGGACACTTGTTCAAACCACAATTTATATTCAGCCTTGGCCCATCTTGCTAGTAAATATACTTTAGGAAATGAGTCAATGTTGTTCATTCTTAACACATATAATATGTGGCGACATAGAAGACCGTACAACTCAAACCTCTTGCATGATCATGTAATCGACATGTTAGATTTGCCAAATACAACCTGTAAAAAAATATAAATTGCACGTATAAGTAGTAGGCACATATGTTTATAAAATATATAGGTGAATCGGTTAACGTGAAGAAAAACCATTAAACATAACATATACAAAACACGATATAAAACATGTGTACATATTTTATAGCAGTTAACAAATATTATAAAATTTTTACATAGCTCATATGTTTCGAAAGAATGTCTGTCCAACCATTGTGTAAGCTCGGTGTCACGAATAAAATATCGTTCAAAAAGTCCAATCATATCAACTTTTTCAGACAGGCAATGAGTCATGGACGCGATGAGTTCAGACTACACATCGTAGAATATACTTTGCGTGTACAGTTCAGAAGCATCTTTCTCGATCTGAATACCGGTACGAAGCTCAGGCTAGGTGTAACGTGAATAATGATCATTCTTACATTGTGTGTACCTAGGCAAATCGACATTCAAATTCGTAATCATGCAAACAAAAAGGTGTATCAGAATGTACATATTACCAAACAAACATTTATTCAAATCACTGTTTTTAAAAAATAACGCATAGTGTACATAAATATGTGAAAATATCATGAATTATATATGATGTGTATATAAAATTTTGATAGACCAACGGCATAATAACGTGAAAACACACAATGTTTTATTATGAATAAATTAACAAAATGATGCACGAAGTTGATAACATAAAATTTGCATATATAATGATGCATACCGTTGTGCATCCATAGTTGAGTCATAATGACCGATGAACTCCACTAACGTCAGATCATGGTTCGTCCACCGGTTGAAAAAACTATTCTCATATTCCGATTTCAAAGTTGTACGCATGAGTCCAGCAATACCTTCATCGCGGAGGAACGCAAGGATCCAACGTTCCCTTATTGTATAAATATCTGACAACCATTTGTGATCGCCAAGTTTAAAATCATTCATGATCTGGGCCCATTGATCTTCAAACACAGACGGAGGAATTTTGTCGGTCTACACAATACTACAAAGACGCCTTCTGAAGTTACCTTGGTTGCAGGTTGCATATACGACCTATTTTACACAAAAGATACATAATTAATAGTATTATACGACACACTCATTAATAAAATCTAACACCCCCACAAATGCTATGCGCAGCGGAACTACAACATTTGGATGCTAGGCAGTTATCATCACACACAAGCTATATCAAACGACTCAAAGAGACGTAAAAGTTTAAGCATAATTTAAACATTGTTAAAAACATACAAGTCTACGGTTTTCCAAATCCCAAGATGATACAATACAGAGTTTGCGTTTGGTCCCCACGAATCTCAACCCCAAAAGATACATTTTTGTTCACATGACAGAAAAATAAAAGTGTTCAAGTTAAATAATGGGTGGAAAACAAGTAGACCGCCAAGCCACACACAACTCCCATCCTTTGCATGCTCCATGCTATACTTCATCGATTACCTGAAACACATGCTAAATTGGGTCAACAAATAATGTGGAGTGGAATTCATAGGTTTTACAATCTCATTTTGAACATATGTGTTATAAAAATCATTCACGATCATTCATAGAATTGTCGATCAAACAATCTATTATCAAGGTTATGACAATTGTGTTTAAGCTCATGACACTAATCCGTTAACTCAATCACCCGCGTATAATTACCGGCGTGATTAAGATGAAACCATTGCCCCTTCTAAAGGCATTAGTTGCAATTATACCTTATCTTTTATCACAAGTTATCCGTCCGCAGGGGGTACTCAACGTACTAGCCCTCGTCTCGGATAGGGTCGTCAACCCCATAGTACTATCAATTGTATAAGCGGCTATTTTCAATCCACACAAGGATTAAACAATAGTTAATAGTTCATGAATATAGGGTCTTTTGCAACTAGGTACTCAACACAATTTTAAGGCAACATTCGGGTCCAACAATCATTCATGACATATGTTCATTTTATAAAACTAGCATGCATCTCCCTCGCGGGTAAAAACAATTTAAAACAGTAGTAATCGAGGCTACAAATTCACACCTTATGTATATAGAAGTAGTCGACGATACGAATGACGATCACTGGCGATGAAGAGGATGCCCGGGAAATTCAACACCTAACAAACAATATCGCGTAATGAGTAAATCTCATTTATAAAACTTTAAGTACTGTATAATATGTACATATTAGTCAATTGTGATAATTACAAACTCACGCCAAAACCAAACAAGTAATCGTTATTAGTTTTATACGATTCATCTACGTCATTAACGTTACTACCCTTTTTACATTTTTCGCCGATACTTACCAAAAGTATGGGCTGTTTTCTAAGACTTAAACCCTTTTATAAAATTTAAGAAAATTCTCAAAAATACCTCATGACCTGTAGAAAACCCATTTTTAATCCCATTAAAAGTTCTCACATTTATGACCCGTTACTCAACACATTACTAGATATACATTTTTCGGACTGATTTTGCACATTGACCATGTTGGACTTGTTTGGCCCATTTAAAATACACCATTGACCCGTTCAACACCTAAGACTAATAATAGACTCACAAATGCAGGTTTGAGACAAAAAATCAACTTTTATTCAATTACCAAACTCTATCTATGGTCCCCGCGATTTGACCCAAAACCAAACATAATTTCGGATTATGTAGGTTCTCGTCTCCCGATACACGTATTTTCAAAACATCATAACTTTTGACTCGTTAGGAGTCGTAAGCTCTTTCTTATACCAAATCGAAGGTAAAACAAAGATCTACAACTACGTCCTAGTCTATTGACCTGTTTACAAAGTCAAACCCATGAAAACAAGCCTAAACAATCTGCCTAAAATTTCCTTTCTCAAAATCAACCCATCACTAGTTTCCAAACCATTTTAATGTCACCTAGACTAATCCTAACCACTTATGACCATTACTAAACATCTAAATCAGTCCCTAACACTAAGAACATCAAACCTTCACAAAAACCCAATTCCTAAATCAAGCATGCATTTGGTTAAACCCTTTTAAAAACATCAAACACAAGGTTTTAAACATAAACCCACAAGCAAAAACATCAAACACCAAGATCCACCAAACACCCCCATTTGGCCGTGGGGTGTTGGTGATCAAAACACCCCAACCAAATTGATTTTAGTTGGTTTGTTGGGAAACATGCATAACCTCCATTTACATCAAAACACATTTTTGAAAAACCCCTTTGATTCTTAAAAAATTTTGTGAATGTATGTTGGAATGAATTACATCAAAACACTTGAAATTGGTAAATATAATATGGTCTAACCTTGGATTTAATTAAAAACAAGAAAAAAAAAGATTTTGGTGGTGGTGGTGGTGGTGGTGGTATGGCCGACGGCCAAAGGAGAGAAAAGAGAGAGGGTGGGATTTTTTTTAGAATGTGTTTTGTGTGTTAATCCTCCCCCTTTTGTAAATTTCTAAGGACCTCTTGTGCAATATGGCTATTCTTTTGGACTTGTTTAAAAACGACCTCAAATGTTTGCGGGAATGACTTACTAGTCGACTTGGAAAATTTTGCGGGAGTCAGGGGTCATCCCGAACACTCCAAAATACTTTTAGGACAATTTAAATGCACCCGGAAAGAAATAAAACGCACCCGACTCGACTTAACACGAACCGAAAGTAAAATCCTCGAAAATTTATAATATCGATAAAGCAACAATAAACATAGAAATTTGGGCATCCATCGGGATCGTAGTCGTCATCGTTCTTCTTAAATCGTCAATCGTCAAGATTACGACCTCAAACATTGGTTTCAACCAAAACGATAAAATATATAGTAAATAAAATTTCTTAAAAATTTCAAAAATAGGCGTAATTTAGGGTAAGATAAGTGACCTTTGTTTCTGGGTATTACATCCACCCCTCCTTAAAGAGAGCGACGTCCCGGTGCTCGCCTCTTCTTATACTCACATTTCGTGCCGCTGGAACAGATGAGGATATCTCTCCTTGAAAAAGTCCTCACGTTCCCAAGTGTATTCCGTTCCACGTCTAGAATTCCATCGTACCTTCACAATGGGAATTCTACTATGCTTCAGCCTCTTAACCTCTCAGTCCATAATCTCCACTGGTTCCTCCACGAAATGCATTTTATCGTCAAGCTGAATCTCGTCCAAAGGAATCACCAATTCCTTATCCGCCAAAATCTTATTCAAATTTGATACGTGAAACGTGTCGTGAATAGCACTAAGCTCATTCGGCAATTCTAACTTATATGCTACCGGTCCAATTCGTTTAACAATCTTGAACGGTCCAATATACCTTGGACCCAGCTTTCCTTTCTTCCCAAAACGAATCACACCCTTCCACGGCGAAACCTTAAGCATGACCATGTCTCCGACCTCAAATTCCAATGATTTCCTTCTGTCATCGGCATAACTCTTCTGTCGGCTTCTTGCAGCAAGTAAACGGTTCTTAATTTGCACAATCTTCTCTGTCGTCTCCAAAACCATCTCGGGCACAGTCAACTAACTCTCTCCTACTTCGCCAACACACAGGAGATCTACACTTCCTTCCATACAACGCTTCAAATGGTGCAGCCTTAATACTCGCAGTCATAGTCACTCAGTAGTTCCACCCATCACCTTTGTCTCATATTCAACTCCTTTTGGTCTAAAATGTGCTGCAAACTCTTGTGGTCAGTGAATACAACACACTTAGTCCCATACAAGTAGTGTCTCCACAACTTAAGCGCAAAAACTACAGCTCCCAATTCCAAATCATGTGTAGTGTAGTTTTCTTCATTCTTCCTCAATTGTCTCGACGCGTAAGCGATCACCTTCTCACGCTACATCAACACAGCTCCATAACCCTTACGAGACACGTCACAATACACCATGAAGTCTTCGATTCCTTCTGGCAATGAAAAAATCGGAGCAGAACCAAATTTGTCCTTAAGTGTTTTGAAAGAGATTTCTTCCTCATCTCCCCACTCAAACACCCGATTCTTCTCAGTAAGCTTGGTCAACGGCTTTGCAATCAACGAAAACCCTTCGATGAATCTCCGATAATAACCAGCTAAACCAAGAAATTGTCGAACTTCAGTCGGTGCCGACCATTCCTTAATTGCCTCAATCTTGGCAGGATCCACACGAACTCCTTTGCTATCAATCACGTGCCCAAGGAATTGTACAGATTCTAACCAAAACTCACACTTTGAGAATTTCGCATACAACTTCTCTTTCTTCAACAGCTCCAATATCTTCCTCAAGTGCTTCTCGTGTTCTTCCTTGTTCTTGGAGTAAATAAGAATATCATCGATGAATACAATGACAAACTTATCCAAATACGGCTTGCACACTCGATTCATAAGATCCATGAATACTGCAGGCGCATTTGTTAGCCCAAAAGGCATCACTTGGAATTCAAAATGTACATACCACGTACGAAAGGTAGTTATAGGAATATCCTCCTCTCTAACTCGCATTTGATGATACCCTGATCTCAAGTCGATCTTTGAGTACACAGAGGAACCTTGCAATTGATCAAACAAATCGTCAATCCTCGGCAATGGATACCGATTATTAACCGTCAACTTGTTGAGCTCTCTATAGTCGATACACATCCTGAACGACCCATCCTTCTTCTTTACAAACAACACCGGCACTCCCCATGGTGATGAGCTCGGTCGAATAAACCCCTTATTCATCAATTCTTTCAATTGATCAGATAACTCCTTCAACTCTGACGGTGCCAACTGATAAGGTGCACGAGCAACTGGTGCAGCTCCTGGCATCAAATCGATTTGAAATTCGACTTCACGGGAGGGCGGTAAACCCGGCAACTCATCAGGAAAAACTTCCGGATATTCTCGAATTACAGGCACCTCTTCCAACTTTGCCTCTATTTCACCATCACTAGAAACTTGTGCCAGAAACACATCACATCCTTCTTCCACATACCTCATCATTTTCAGAAAGATATTACTTTCAAACGAGAAGTACATTCATCTCCGTTCATAGTCAAAACCCTATTCCTCAACGGGATTTGAACTAATCTTTCTCCACAAACAATCACAGCACTATGCGCCATTAACCAATCCATCCCAACGATCACGTCGAAAGATCCTAGCTCTATAGGCATTAAGTCGATATCAAAGGCATAATTCCCTAACTTCAAGGTACACCCTCTTAGTATAGAATTTGTACTAAAAATCTTCCCATCGGCTAATTCCACGTTATAGTTAGTCGTTAGCATTACCGGTTCTCTATTGATAAGACGACTAAATTTTACATCTACAAAGCTCTTGTCGGAACCAGAATCAAACAATATACTAGCATAACGAGCGTCAAGTAGGAACGTATCGGTAACCACATTCGGGCCTTGTGTTTTATCAGCGGTACCTACTCGATACACAGCAACAGCATTATTTCCTCCTTGCCTATTCCCAGTTTTTGGGCAGTTCCCGTGCTTATGCCCCCTTTCTCCACACCTAAAGCAAACCATTACCTTCGTGGCATTTGCCCCAGTAGCCACCCCTTTAGCTCGGCAATCTGAAATTCTATGACCCGCTTTTCCACACTTGTTACATGCGGGAGGGCAATTCCCTATATGGTACAAATTACATTGACCACAATGAGGATTCACCTTAGCTCCTCTAGGGGTAGTGACAGCTCTCATCCCATCATTTCTTCTCTGGTTGAACTGCTGGTTGCGGTTCTGACCTTGGTTGTTACGGTTTCTCCCACGATTTTGACCTTGGGATTGATTCCCCTGAGCTGCTTCCCACTTTCTCTTGTTCCCCTCGGCAATGTAGTCCTTCTTATCTTGCAGCTTGACATCCATTAGTGCGTGAGCCATTTAGACTGCTTCATCGAATGACCCAGGCTTAGATGAAGTTGTCTCACCTTTGATATTGCTTGACAAACCCTTGATGTACTGCTTCATTTTCTTGTGATCATCAGCAAAGGCATCGGGACACAAAAGGCTCAACTCATTAAACCTCCTTGTATATGCGGTGATGTCGTTGTTCCTCAAAGACAAATACCTTAACTCATCTTCAAGCTGACCCAACTCTTCTTCGGGATAAAACTTTTTGGTCAAGAGAGCCTTGCTAGCAGTCCAAGTCCTTGCATTTGCTACCGCTAATCCGACAGTGGCCACTTGATTGTTCCACCAACTTAAGGCGTCATCGAGAAAAGTAGCAGCTGCAAACTTGACTTTATTTGCCTCTGAACATCCGCTAATTTCAAAAGTGATTTCGATCTTCTCCAACCATCTTCGGAGTTCTAAGGCTCCGCCAGTACCACGAAACTGCGTGGGACCGCATTTCATAAAACCAGCATAAGAACACTCCCTTGGGGCTTGTTGTCTTCCTGCATTTCCACCTTGATCTAGGTTTCGGTTTGCACGATCCGCTTCGAGTGCATTGGCAATTGCTTCTTGAATCATTGTGTTCACACGATTAGCTGTCAGCTTTGTAGGCATGGTGAATTCTCAATTACACCTCTCTACAAAGACAGGGAAAATAGAAAACAAGGTAAGTATACACATCAAGATTAAGATAGATTTCTCTATCAAGACATAATATAAGTATAACAACACATCACTACTAGGTTACTAATATTCATCAGTCACATCACAAAAGAGCAAATTAAAGACTTATCATATATTATGAAAGGTAAACATGGATTGCATTGATAGATCAACCAAAATCTGTGACAAGTAATGCCACTACAACCATACACCAACAAACTTAAAGTCATTAAGTTTTCATCACAATACCATCATACAGGAGTCTAAAATAGTTCGATTACAACGATCAAAAGATAAAATAAAATACAAGTAACTAGTCACGTGGTGATCCACATGACCTCTTGGATGGTGGTTCTTCTTCATCCTCTTCGGGCTCTTCGTTACTGTCTTCTTCTTCCTCGTCCATCTTTCTATTTCCCTTATCACTCGGCTCACACTCAGTTACCTTCTTCGATCCAGAAGTATATCAAAACTCCAATGGTACCTGATTCCCTAAAGTGACACACCCACTCATGGCGGGTGGCTGGACCATGAAATCATTAGCCTCCAGCTCAGAGTCATCTACAAATCTCCAATCTTGTGGCAGGGACGCTCTAACACGATGCTCCCAACTCTGCATCCTAGCCCACCTAGCCTGATCTTCCTTAACTTGCTCAAGACTGGTACTCAGGTTTGCTATCATCGATCTAAAACTATTAATATCACTCTTATTCGCTACTCCATCGAATTCAACCCTTGCAGTTCTTGCCAATAACTTCTGATGTGCTCTCTCATTCTCGTCAAACCTTTTGATTACTCTTGTTTTGTGACAATCCGTCAATTTATGGTTAATATTTTATTCTCAAATATTATTTAAAACATTATTTTAATGTTATAATATGATCTCACTTATTTTTGGGAAGTAATTTGGATTTGCGTCTCGAAGTAGCGTCGACTACGTCTAAACCGGAGGATTCTACGTTACGTGCTTACGTTTACATACACCGTTTTTGGTGACAGTCTGACATTTCAGAAAATAAATTTATCCGTGAATATTATTTTGAGATTTAAATTTGTGTTGGTTCATAAACTCACAAATTTACGAGAAGAGATTAGGACTTACGATTTTAATTTAACGTCCTTTACGATTAAACCGGAAACCTTAGGATTACGTATTTACGTTTTCGAACTCCGTTTTTGATGAGACAATTTTTATTAGATTCGTTTTATGCCATTGATTCATAATTTATAAAAACGTTTTTCGTAAAACGACCCGAGGGCACGCAAATCGAGGAAACTAGAATCGAGGAATAACCGTAAATTAGCGGGATGGGACAAAACAAGTTTATCCAACCCCATTAACTTAAGGGGCAGCCAAGGAAGACACCACATCAAATATGTGGCATCTTTACACTTAATAAGCTTACACTTGTAAGCATAGCTTCACACTTAAGCTACTTCACCCACCAAAACAAGTAAAACCACTAACCCTTTACCATTCACTCCATTTTTCATGCAAACTACTCTCCTCTCTCTCTAAAATTCGTCCCAAAATCACCAACAACAACCCTTATTTGATCTATTTTAGCCATAAAATCATGTGTTATTCATACACATGATGATGCTCCTTTGAAGCCTTGAAGATTGGAGGTGATCTTAACATGTAAAAAGGAGTTTTCAAGGGACTTTGGGGCTGATTTCTCAAGGAGTTTTCATGAAGAACAAGGGCTGATTTTTGGAGGAATCTACAAATACTTGGTGACCCTAGAAGTGGTGTTGATATCTCATAAGATTGGTTACCCAAAACCAAGTCTTGTTCATCAAAAACCTCATCTTTTCATCACTAATGGTGGTATAGAGATTGTTCTTCCTATCCTCTTGTTATTTTTGAGTATGTAATCTTGTATTTCTTTTACTTATGTATATGTATATGATGATGAATGATGATTAAAAATATTGTGTGGGAATTTGGTGTTGATAAACATGCTTAAAAAGATGGACAAACTACATGTAAAATAGGTAAATCTTGTTTAAATGGTAGGCTGTATAAAAACAGTAACTAACCACATGTTAGACTGATAAAATGATGAAGTAGAATCAATTTACAGTAAGCTATGGGTCTTGTACACATGTGAGAGTTGGCCATGCAATAGAATCATTGTAATGAGTGAGATATGATCAAAACAAGTTTAGAGTACCAATCTGAGTTCACTGTTTTGGACGATTTTTAGAAAATACTTAGAGGCTGATTCAACAGTAGCTATAGAAGAGTTAAATGGAGCACATATCATGCAGTTTATGTGATAAAAATTTGAGCTTCTATCTCCATATAGAACTCTAGATATGGCAGTTTTGGTGAACATGAAAATAAAAATCAGATTTTGGAAATTAAAGTATAATAGTATTATATAAGCACTCAAATAAAAATAGTTTAAAATGTGAATAAAAACCCACTAACTCATATAATACATTTATATAAATATTTACAATAAGTGGACATTTTATAAAAATGGTAACTTGTTAAGTTTTATAAGTTATAAAACTATAAACCTGATTTTTACGACTTTTTCGGCTATTACCGTAAAATTAACGTTTTTCGCCAATTAAAACTTAGACGATCAAACCCGTCTAATGTAAAGTTTTTAAAAGTCATATACTGATATATAAGTATCTAATACAAGTAAAAAACCGATAAAACCAGAACTATAGGACATACGGACATTAACGAGCTAAGTAAACATATTGGACTAATAATTGGACTAAATAAGTTAAACACTTATAAAAAGAACTTATTGGGCTTAACCCATTTGGGCCCAACATGGGAAGTATAGATGCTGATAATATAAGTATAAAATGGATTAAAACAAGTTAAAGAACTTATAATAAGTTTATTGGACCTAAAACACGTAAATAGGTAAAACTAGTAAACTAGTAAGAAGTTATCAATACGTAAACACTAAAATTAGTAAAGGAGAATATGTAAACCCACTTGATCATCATATATATATATAATCATCATATGTATACATAATTGTTATTTTTATAAAGTCATTGGACATGAGTCTAAGACGAGTATTATTTGTCTAGGTTTCCATGATTGAAGCACGCACCGTACATCTGAATCGCCAATAACCGCCTTCCCACATCAACGTGAGTTCATAGCCTCGCACTCTTTTAAATGTTTTATGAAATGTTTTATAAACCCGCGAGGGAGATAACATGTTAGTTTTTATAAAATAGGACACCATTTGTCCCGATTGTTTGTTTATTGTTCTGGACCCGAATGATTGTATGACCAGATAAATGATTAAAGGACCCGATAGATGAAATAAAATGGATTATTAAAGTTAGGTTATGCCACTAAAAGTCCCATTAGCATGAATTGTGAACTACCGGGATTTGGTAGACGCTTGTGCATATAATAGTACTATTTGGGGACGATCACCCCAGTTCGCGCCTTGACGGTTGATCCCCGTCGTGCCACATTGATTGGTAAGCGAATTTATTTATGAGAAGATTTCCATAGCGTGACCTTTGTGACGACACGCTACTTTAGATGGGCAAATTGAGTATCGGGTTAGCTACCCGTTGTTTGGTTTAGTAAGGTAACAATGTCATGCAGCTTATAATAATCCGACTAACGAAATACTACTAGACGCTCCGAATTACGATGTATTGCCTGACTAGCAATACAGGGTCATACCATTGATATTATGTTTGTGTTTTGGTTTTCGTAAACATACTCATATAACGGTTTTTATTTTTATACAACGTCATAAGACGTATTGTATGATGTTTTTACGACATTGGCTCGTATAATGATTTTTAAGGCAAACGCCTATATTATGATTTTGATGAAGATTTGTATAAAATGACTTTGGCTATTTTATGGTCTATTACAATGATTTGTACAAAATGATTTTCGGTAATAATTTTATACCGATATTATATTGATGGTTTATTAAACTCTATGAATTCACTCGGCGTTATCGCTGACCTTTTCTTTTAACATGTTTTATCTCAGGTACTTGAAGGTAATTCTCGGGAAGACAACAAGAATTCATGGCCCGCACCTAAATACTTATTTCCATTCAAATGCTTTGTAAAACCTGTATTAAATACAAATTACTTGGGACCTATGTAAATTTTATATTTATGAATGGAAATGCTTTATTATTAAACGACGCGATTTTTATGCGTTGTCTATGATGTGAGTAATGTGCTATCCGTAACACCAACGAGTCTTCCGCTGTATTGAGTTGTATAAATTTGGGGGTGTTACAGTTTGGTACCAGAGCTCTCGTTATAGAGAACGAAAGATTTTTAAAACCAAGATTTTGAATAAAACATTTCAAAATCTTTTAACTATAAACATTTTTAACAAAATGTCTAAAAATCTTTTGACTATAACGGTGCCGAAGAATTCCCGAGTTACCGACAAGGCCAGATTGAGAAGTGTTATTTTAATATATATATATAACTTGGATTATATATATATATATATATATATATATATATATATATATATATATATATATATATATATATATATATATATATATATATATATATATATATATATATATATATATATATATATATATATATATATATATATATATATATATATATATGATGTAATTTTATTACATGATTGTTTGATGATTATATTGATATTTATAAGAGGTATTTATACGACGTAGATTGTCACAAGGAACCCTAAATCCCCTAGTAAATCAATCGAAGCCATTCCCGTAGGAATTCTAGCTATTTCAGATCTAAACCAATTTGTGGATATTTATGATCCCAACAAATGGTTGATACTCGTAGAAATGTAGATATTAGTTGATTGTGATATTGAAGAAGAATTGGCGAGATTAATTCTAATATCGATGTCATGACGATCTTTCCTTATAGAGTAGAGTTTGATAAAACGTTACCACCTGAAAAGGTGTCATCTGATTCGTTGTCACCCAATTCTTAAATTGAAATCGAAAGGGTGAATGTTGCACTTGAG
Source organism: Glebionis coronaria (assembly GCA_025667525.1). Classification (NCBI taxonomy): domain Eukaryota; kingdom Viridiplantae; phylum Streptophyta; class Magnoliopsida; order Asterales; family Asteraceae; genus Glebionis; species Glebionis coronaria. Next base: position 35,051 of record JANFOE010001855.1, read on the forward strand.
GCTGTCACTGGAACCATTACCCAAAAGCCTCATGCCACTAATACCTTTCCGAGAAGTCTGATTGAATGTGTTAGTCATTTAATACTAGTGACTCATTTGATAATTGTTATTGTATGAGCTATAGGATTGGAAATTAAGTGTTGCTTATGTCGAGCCTTTATTGCCCTATTAAGGTCCAAAAAAAAGGTTGAAAGTATGGGAGAATAAGGTAGGATATCGAATTGAGTATAAAATTGGTTAAAACTTGAATAAAGTAAAATTTAACCTGTATGGAATATGAGATTGTTAAAAAGGAAGTCGTTAAGTTATGTGAGTGAATTATAATGTTTTAATTGATTGTAGGTTCGTGTTAAGGGTTGTTCCTAGGCCATTGTCCACAAATGAGGATTCCCAGTGTCCAATAAATAAAGTGAAGAAATCTTCTTCTGAATTGGGACCGATGGATCTTCCGGGACAGGTGGAACCCCCATAACTCTTGTAGATTAGTATTCATTGTGGTATCTTTTAAAAATAATCCCTAACTTAACTATGACATCAATTGGTAGGATGAGTTTTGGAAATTGTATGACATAGTGACACGTAATGTGGTACGGTACAATTTGACTTGTTTGTGATTAATGAAAAGACTACCTTTGATTGCTAAATCCTACATGTATCGATGTTATCTATCTTTTCTTGCTTCATCCTAATGTTCGCATTAGTGATGCAACTATTGAACAAGTACTCATCTCGATTTGAGTTACGTTGTGGATTATTCTTTTTGAGCGCCATCGAGGTCATGAACCTCATGATTATTTGGCTAAAACTCATTTCCTATTATATTGTAGTTAGTTCTTGGTGAACGACTATTCATCACTCTTTTGTAGATCACTCATTGTTTTTAAAAGATAAAACAGTATCATTTGAGGAAATTGAATTTTCATCACTATAAGGATTATTCCAAGTGAAATTTATAATTGATTGTTATCGAAATGAAGTTGTTTATGAACACCTTGGAAAACTTATTTGTTTTCATAACAAAGAAAATCTTTGTAAATTTATTCTTGATTCTTATTTAAGAATTAAGCATGAAAATGTTTTTATTATAAACATGATGACAAAGTTTTGACGAACTGAGTATTGCATCGTTAATCTTGAAATTGTATATAGTTGCGCGCCTACATACAATTTGGAATGGACCATGCAAGGCTGATTAGTAGTCACCATAAAACTAATGAATAAACACTACATTTTCTTTGAAGATTGTGAAAGATTAAATTTATGAAATCTGCAAGAAGTGAAAAATAGGGACATAGTGTTAGGGACACCTACATATGTGCCCGTAGCATCTATTCTTTTGAGTGGAATTTACTCATCTGTGGAAATTGTCTTATTTGACAATTGACAATTCTTTCTTGTCCAATTCTCCCGTAGTGAGATTCTTAGGAAAAGTATCTAATTACTGAGTGTTGATACCCGACTGGATGTATTGACGTTCTTATCATTTCTTATGATTTGGTTTCATTTGAATGACCTGGGTAACGATCCTAGGAGCTTTCGAATGCGTACTAAAATTATGAAAACATGGGACATATTCATATTCGTTAAATGTTTTCGTTTGTATCTGATTTGAAATTCTCTCGCATAGATTATGCGTTGACCTTACTCTTTATATGGTAGTTGTGTCTCCATATATCCTTGAATTTGTGAAGGATTTTGAGTTATTATTAGTCTTTTTAGAAGTTCACATCTTATCGACGGCAATAAAACTGAAAAGTTGATAGTGCCAGTAGAATGAATTGATTGATTATGACATGACGACATTATCTTAATTGATGGGAACTCGAGTAGAATTCCCCTAAAAGATAAGATGTTGATTATCAAAAGTGATCTAAATTATTCTTGGTGGATGACGATATCCTTTATTTAGACTTAAAATTATACCATGAATGATTGTGAATTAGTCATACATATTATAATCTAGAAGGAACCTAATATGAATTTATTAAAAGATGTTTCTTTTATCTGAAACTTTAGGAAGTATTTGTTGGTGAATTACCTAGACTTTCGCCATTAAGGCAAGTAGAATTTGGTATTTGATTAAATTCTCAGTGCTGCACCTGTGGCTTGTGCACTGTACGTCAGCACCATCTGAATTAAAGGAATTACCGTACAACTGAGAGAGTTGTCGGAGAAAGATTTTATTCTACCGAGCTCGTCATCATGAAGAGATATGGTATTATCATTCCTTATAATTATAGATTACTGTGAACTGAGTAAATTGACAATAGAAAACGATATCCATAACTCGAAATGGAAGATTTGTTCGATCATTTACAAGGTTCTAGCAATTTGATCCATAGCATTGTTATCATCAACTTCGCATCTGCGAAAAAGATTATCTATTCCAATCACTACATCCGGTACTTGTAATGAACATTATGAGTTTCATGTGATGTCGTTTGGATTGATCGATGCACATGTAGCATTCATAAATTTGGTGAATCTCGTGTGTAGGCTGTAATTTGATAAATTCATGCTCGTGATCATTAAGGACCATTTGTTTGTTAATAAGAATAAGAAGAAGTTAATAATTAATTATAGATTGCCCTAAATTGGCCGAACAATAAAAACCTGTACCTTAAATATTTAACATATGATTAAAGACTTAATCATTTATATTATTTGATTGTGTGATTAAAAGATAACGGAATCTATATTGACTTTTCAAAGATTAAAGTCATTAAGACTTTGGGTTTTACTAAAAAGAAAGTGCAAATATATTTTGACAAATGTTTTAACAAAGGATTTTAAGGGATTATTCCCTTTTACACAAACCATTTAACTAAACTTCTGTTTAGGGGTAAATGTTTGTGTATACTTCTAGACAACTTAAGAAGAATTGAGGAAACTATATAAACCATGACTTAAAATTTGAAACGACAATTTTTACTTTTCAAACTAAGAAAACTTTGACCAAAGTATAAACAAAGGTTTTTTCGAACATTTAAGAATCTTATTAAATATTTTCGATAAATCAACAAAAATCTTGTTAATTAAATTCAAATTTGTTTTGAACATTTTATATAATTGGTCGAACTAAGAAATTTAAAATTTTTACGTTTACGTTTCATAAAAATTAAATAATTATTGTTAATTTACATGTAATAATTATCGACGCTTTAAAACGTCAGATTAAGCAAAACTGAAAAAAATGATAGTTGAGACGAAACTAAAACATAGAAGATATGAAGAAAGAATTTTTGAATGGATACGGTCATGATAACTATTTTATCGGTGAAGGTGAATGTAGATACTGACACATAATATAGAAAAGATAAAGAACCAAATAGGACATATTCCTTAATAATGGTAATACAAAATAAATTGCCGAACAATTTAAAAATAAAAATTGTTTGTAAAAAGGATAATACAGATAATAAAAAGGGATTCACGACTAATATGAATCATTAAGATTGAGAAGCCGATGGCATTAAATGTTTTAAAGGGCCGTTTATGGTTGCCTAAATATGGAAGAATTGGAAATCTTGTAAGTATAAGTATTACATGTATGTCGTTTTTGACTAAAAATATCTTTGTCTGAAGAAGTTGTACTAATGACGAGTTATGAAGGCAGACATCGCCTCATACATTAGTAAACGTTTAGCTATTGCAAAGGTCATCATCTGAATTTGATTCGATTTGGGTCATCGTCGACAGACTGACCAAATCTGCTAATATCATTCCCGTTAATGATAAATGCAAAAGAGTTGTGTAAACATAGTGTGCCTGTATCGAACATCTTTATCAAGATCCTCGCTTCGCATCGACTTTCTAGAGATTTGCTCAGAAATCATTGAAAACGAACCTTGATGAGAGTACTATGTACCACCCCAATCGAAGGGATGAGGTAAAGTAACGATACAAAGTAATATAAGTGCTGTTTTATGTTTAAATGATTGACCTTTGGTAATAGACCGTATAACCGTTTTCCTTTGGAGGATTATCATTGATAATCATCGTATTAGGATTGAGATCGAATCTTGTTAGGATCTAAATATTAGAGCATCTGTAAGCAGGAGTTGAGATAAAGACACCCGACAAACACCCATTGTGAGTTGGACATGTCTTTTAGGTTTAAGGTCTCCTATGATGGCGAACCTAACCTTGCAAAATACTCGACCCGTGAGACCTGAAATGATTGTCGAAATTAGGATCTGATTATTGACTGCCGGTAGTGGGCAGGAGGTTATGTGAATATGAAATGTAGATCTTGAAGTGCCAGATGGGTAGCGAAGTTATGCCAAAAATTTAACCTTAGAAAAATGAATTAATGATCTGACAAATCATGGGATATAATTCCCCGTTATATGGGACCATTGAGATGATGTAAAAGATTGGTTTGAAAGGCATATAAGCTGGATCTACCCTAGGACTTCAAGAGCTGCGTGAAATATGTTTCTTATATCGAACTTGATGAAGTGTCGATCAAGTGAGAATCTGATTGTTTCTTAGTAATGTTTAGATCGGCGAAAAGTTGCATTCATCAAAAACCCGTGAACATCATGGATAGAGAAAGTAAGTCAACATTTAGCCTGATATTATTCCCGTAGTTATGCCTGATGAAACTCACGTATTACACTTGTGAGAAAAGACCGAATGTGGAGGAAATACCCGCATGGCTTTAACTCTATAAGAAGCGAGTAGTAAGGTAAGATGATCTTTGAGGACAAAGATCCTGTTTAGGGGTAAATGCTGAGACAATCCGTCAATTTATGGTTGATATTTTATTCTCAAATATTATTTAAAAACATTATTTTAATGTTATAATATGAACTCACTTATTTTTGGGAAGTAATTTGGATTTACGTCTCGAAGTAGCGTCGACTACGTCTAAACCGGAGGATTCTACGTTACGTGCTTACGTTTACATACACCGTTTTTGGTGACAGTCCGACATTTCAGAAAAATAAATTTATCCGTGAATATTATTTTGAGATTTAAATTTGTGTTGGTTCATAAACTCACAAATTTACGAGAAAAGATTAGGACTTACGATTTTAATTTAACGTCCTTTACGATTAAACCGGAAACCTTAGGATTACGTATTTACGTTTTCGAACTCCGTTTTTGATGAGACAATTTTTATTAGATTCGTTTTATGCCATTGATTCATAATTTATAAAAACGTTTTTCGTAAAACGACCCGAGGGCACGCAAATCGAGGAAACTAGAATCGAGGAATACCCGTAAATTAGCGGGATGGGACAAAACAAGTTTATCCCACCCCACTAACTTAAGGGGCAGCCAAGGAAGACACCACATCAAAGATGTGACATCTTTACACTTAATAAACTTACACTTGTAAGCATAGCTTCACACTTAAGCTACTTCACCCACCAAAACAAGTAAAACCACTAACCCTTTACCATTCACTCCATTTTTCATGCAAACTACTCTCCTCTCTCTCTAAAATTCGTCCCAAAATCACCAACAACAACCCTTATTTGATCTATTTTAGCCATAAAATTATGTGTTATTCATACACATGATGATGCTCCTTTGAAGCCTTGAAGATTGGAGGTGATCTTAACAGGTAAAAAGGAGTTTTCAAGGGACTTTGGGGCTGATTTCTCAAGGAGTTTTCATGAAGAACAAGGGCTGATTTTTGGAGGAATCTACAAATACTTGGTTACCCTAGAAGTGGTGTTGATATCTCATAAGATTGGTTACCCAAAACCAAGTCTTGTTCATCAAAAACCTCATCTTTTCATCACTAATGGTGGTATAAAGATTGTTCTTCCTATCCTCTTGTTATTTTTGAGTATGTAATCTTGTATTTCTTTTACTTATGTATATGTATATGATGATGAATGATGATTAAAAATATTGTGTGAGGATTTGGTGTTGATAAAAATGCTTAAAAAGATGGACAAACTACATGTAAAATGGGTAAATCTTGTTTAAATGGTAGGCTGTATAAAAACAGTAACTAACCACATGTTAGACTGATAAAATGATGAAGTAGAATCAATTTACAGTAAGCTATGGGTCTTTTACACATGTGAGAGTTGGCCATGCAATAGAATCATTGTAATGAGTGAGATATGATCAAAACAAGTTTAGAGTACCAATCTGAGTTCACTGTTTTGGACGATTTTTAGAAAATACATAGAGGCTGATTCAACAGTAGCTATATGCGATTTAAATGGAGCACATATCATGTAGTTTATGTGATAAAAATTTGAGCTTCTATCTCCATATAGAACTCTAGATATGGCAGTTTTGGTGAACATGAAAATAAAAATCAGATTTTGGAAATTAAAGTATAATAGTATTATATAAGCACTCAAATAAAAATAGTATAAAATGTGAATAAAAACCCACTAACTCATATAATACATTTATATAAATATGTACAATAGTAAATAAGTGGACATTTTATAAAAATGGTAACTTGTTAAGTTTTATAAGTTATAAAACTATAAACATGATTTTTACGACTTTTTCGGCTATTACCGTAAAATTAACGTTTTTCGCCAATTAAAACTTAGACGATCAAACCCGTCTAATGTAAAGTTTTTAAAAGTCATATACTGATATATAAGTATATAATACAAGTAAAAAACCGATAAAACCCGAACTATAGGACATACGGACATTAACGAGCTAAGTAAACATATTGGACTAATAATTGGACTAAATAAGTTAAACACTTATAAAAAGAACTTATTGGGCTTAACCCATTTGGGCCCAACATGGGAAGTATAGATACTGATAATATAAGTATAAAATGGATTAAAACAAGTTAAAGAACTTATAATAAGTTTATTGGACCTAAAACACGTAAATAGGTAAAACTAGTAAACTAGTAAGAAGTTACCAATACGTAAACACTAAAATGAGTAAAGGAGAATATGTAAACCCACTTGATCATCATATATATATAATCATAATATGTATACATAATTGTTATTTTTATAAAGTCATTGGACATGAGTCTAAGACGAGTATTATTTGTCTAGGTTTCCGTGATTGAAGCACGCACCGTACATCCGAATCGCCAATAACCGCCTTCCCACATCAACGTGAGTTCATAGCCTCGCACTCTTTTAAATGTTTTATTAAATGTTTTATAAACCCGCGAGGGAGATAACATGTTAGTTTTTATAAAATAGGACACCATATGTCCCGATTGTTTGTTTATTGTTCTGGACCCGAATGATTGTATGACCCGATTGTATGACCCGATAAATGATTAAAGGACCCGATAGATGAAATAAAATGGATTATTAAAGTTAGGTTATGTCACTAAAAGTCCCATTAGCATGAATTGTGAACTACCGGGATTTGGTAGACGCTTGTGCATATAATAGTACTATTTGGGGACGATCACCCCAGTTCGCGCCTTGACGGTTGATCCCCGTCGTGCCACATTGATTGGTAAGCGAATTTATGTATGAGAAGATTTCCATAGCGTGACCTTTGTGACGACACGCTACTTTAGATGGGCAAACTGAGTATCGGGTTAGCTACCCGTTGTTTGGTTTAGTAAGGTAACAATGTCATGCGGCTTATAATAATCCGACTAACGAAATACTACTAGACGCTCCAAATTACGATGTATTGCCTGACTAGCAATACAGGGTCATACCATTGATATTATGTTTGTGTTTTGGTTTTCGTAACCATACTCATATAACGGTTTTTATTTTTATACAACGTCCTAAGACGTATTGTATGATGTTTTTACGATATTGGCTCGTATAATGATTTTTAAGGCAAACGCCTATATTATGATTTTGATGAAGATTTGTATAAAATGACTTTGGCTATTTTATGGCCTATTACAATGATTTGTACAAAATGATTTTTGGTAATAATTTTATACCGATATTTTATTGATGGTTTATTAAACTCTATGAATTCACTCGGCGTTATCGCTGACCTTTTCTTTTAACATGTTTTATCTCAGGTACTTGAAGGTAATTCTCGGGAAGACAACAAGAATTCATGGCCCGCACCTAAATACTTATTTCCATTCAAATGCTTTGTAAAACCTGTATTAAATACAAATGACTTGGGACCTATGTAAATTTGATATTTATGAATGGAAATGCTTAATTATTAAATGACGCGATTTTTATGCGTTGTCTATGATGTGAGTACTGTGCTATCCCGTAACACCAACGAGTCTTCCGCTGTATTGAGTTGTATAAATTTGCGGGTGTTACATGTTTCCACCACGTACCGTTCGTACATCAGTCTATCCATCCTTCTCAAACGATTTTCAGGATCCCAATAGTTTCTTGGCCTTAGAAAATAAACCTTCGCCACATTTTCATGAAGAGAACGCGATCTAGTTGCATTACTGGATTCCACACCAAACTCATTACTCACCCGAGTAAACCCCGGCACCGTCCTCAGGTATTCCTTACAAATGTCCATTGGGGGACGAACGGGTTGCTGATCATATCAGCATGTTGGAGGCACTTCATATCCTTTCGGTGAATTTGGAGATTGAACCAAATCGGGCTCGGTCTGACCGACGTCATTTGCTGGAATTCCATCGTCCACCTGATCCTCCTCCTCAGAATCCTCTCCACCATCGTCACTAACGCTGAAGTTGTCCACATCACTTTCATCACTGTCATTTGCCGGCTCTATCGCTTCTTCTTGAGTTATCCATCCATTGTCACCATTTGGCGGGTTCGGAGGAAACGGTCCCCCTTCGTGTCCTACGACGTATTCGTCTCCATTTCCGTTAGGCGGTACCTCGGCAATTTCTTCAATAACAAAGAATTTTGGAGGGTACGTAAGATTATTATTCGATATTTATAAATATATGCATGCAAATGCAAAGCAAAGGTGGTACACATGCCCAAAATGCGATAATATGATGCTCATGCATATGTAATACAAGAATTACGGTATCGAGTACTCCACATACAATTCCAACGTTTACATATAGTAGTTCAATATCTACGTAATAAATACTCATATATTACTTCAACTCAAAGGTATACATCTATACCATCAATACTAAAAATAAACCTTACCGGAGCCATGCAGGATAGTTGTGTGCTTGGACAATTTCTTACGACACCAAAAGTTATAGTTTAGGATTTTTTCAAAACGACCTAGTTCTCTATAACTCATGGCTCTGATACCAATCTCTAACAACCCCACAAATGCTATGCGCAGCGGAACTACAACATTTGGGTGCTAGGCAGTTATCATCACACACAAGCTATATCAAACGACTCAAAGGGACGTAAAAGTTTAAGCATAATTTAAACATTGTTAAAAACATACAAGTCTACGGTTTTCAAAATCCCAAGATGATACAACACAGAGTTTGCGTTTGGTCCCCACGAATCTCAACCCCAAAAGATACATTTTTGTTCACATGACAGAAAAATAAAAGTGTTCAAGTTAAATAATGGGTGGAAAACAAGTAGACCGCCAAGCCACACACAACTCCCATCCTTTGCATGCTTCATGCTATACTTCATCGATTACCTGAAACACATGCTAAATTGGGTCAACAAATAATATGGAGTGGAATTCATAGGTTTTACAATCTCATTTTGAACATATGTGTTATAAAAATCATTCACGATCATTCATAGAATTGTCGATCAAACAATCTATTATCAAGGTTATGACAATTGTGTTTAAGCTCATGACACTAATCCGTTAACTCAATCACCCGCGTATAATTACCGGCGTGATTAAGATGAAACCATTGCCCCTTCTAAAGGCATTAGTTGCAATTATACCTTATCTCTTATCACAAGTTATCCGTCCGCAGGGGGTACTCAACGTACTAGCCCTCGTCTCGGATAAGGTCGTCAACCCCATAGTACTATCAATTGTATAAAGCTATTTTCAATCCACACAAGGATTAAACAATAGTTAATAGTTCATGAATATAGGGTCTTTTGCAACTAGGTACTCAACACAATTTTAAGGCAACATTCGGGTCCAACAATCATTCATGACATATGTTCATTTTATAAAACTAGCATGCATCTCCCTCGCGGGTAAAAACAATTTAAAACAGTAGTAAGCGAGGCTACAAATTCACACCTTATGTATATAGAAGTAGTCGACGATACGAATGACGATCACTGGCGATGATGAGGATGCCCGAGAAATTCAACACCTAATAAACAATAACGCGTAATGAGTAAATCTCATTTATAAAACTTTAAGTACTGTATAATATGTACATATATTAGTCAATTATGATAATTCCAAACTCACGCCAAAACCAAACAAGTAATCGTTATTAGTTTTATACGATTGATCTACGTTATTAACGTTACTACCCTTTTTACATTTTTCGCCGATACTTACCAAAAGTATGGGCTGTTTTAAGAAAATTCTCAAAAATACCTCATGACCTCTAGAAAACCCATTTTTAATCCCATTAAAAGTTCTCACTTTTATGACTCGTTACTCAACACATTACTAGATATACATTTTTCGGACTGATTTTGCACATTAACCATGTTGGACTTGTTTGACCCATTTAAAATACACCATTGACCCGTTCAACACCTAAGCCTAATAATAGACTCACAAATGCAGGTTTGAGACCAAAAATCAACTTTTAATCAATTACCAAACTCTATCTATGGTCCCCGGGATTTGACCCAAAACCAAACATAATTTCGGATTATGTAGGTTCTCATCTCCCGGTACATGTATTTTCAAAACATCATAACTTTTGACTCGTTAGGAGTCGTAAGATCTTTCTTATACCAAATCGAAGGTAAAAAAAGATCTACAACTACATCCTATTCTCATGACCTGTTTACAAAGTCAAACCCATGAAAACAAGCCTAAACAATCTGCCTAAAATTTCCTTTCTCAAAATCAACCCATCACTAGTTTCCAAACCATTTTAATGTCACCTAGACTAATCCTAACCACTTATGACCATTCCTAAACATCTAAATAAGTCCCTAACACTAAGAACATCAAACCCTCACAAAAACCCAATTCCTAAATCAAGCATGCATTTGGTTAAACCCTTTTAAAAACATCAAACACAAGGTTTTAAACATAAACCCACAAGCAAAAACATCAAACACCAAGATCCACCAAACACCCCCATTTGGCCGTGGGGTGTTGGTGATCAAAACACCCCAACCAAATTGATTTTGGTTGGTTTGTTGGGTGATTAATCACATCTACACACTACTTAAACATGCATAACCTCCATTTACATCAAAACACATTTTTGAAAAACCCCTTTGATTCTTGAAAATTTTTGTGAATGCATGTTGGAATGAATTACATCAAAACACTTGAAATTGGTAAATATAATATGGTCTAACCTTGGATTTAATTAAAAACAAGAAAAAAAAAGATTTTGGTGGTGGTGGTGGTGGTATAGCCGACGGCCAAAGGAGAGAAAAGAGAGAGGGTGAGATTTTTCTTTGAATGTGTTTTGTGTTGTGTGTGTTCATCCTTCCCCTTTTGTAAATTTCTAAGGACCTCTTGTGCAATATGGCTATTCTTTTGGCCTTGTTTAAAAACGACCTCAAATGTTTACGGGAATGACTTACTAGTCGACTTGGAAAATTTTGTGGGAGTCGGGGGTCATCCCGAACACTCCAAAATACTTTTAGGACAATTTAAATGCACCCGGAAATAAATAAAACGCACCCGACTCGACTTAACACGAACCGAAAGTAAAATCCTCGAAAAATTATAATATCGATAAAGCGACAATAAACATAGAAATTTGGGCATCCGTCGGGATCGTAGTCGTCATCGTTCTTCTTAAATCGTCAATCGTCAAGATTACGACCTCAAACATTGGTTTCAACCAAAACGATAAAATATATAGTAAATAAAATTTCTTAAAAATTTCAAAAATAGGCGTAATTTAGGGTAAGATAAGTGACCTCGGTTTCTGGGTATTACATAAAAGGTAACATTTAATATTTTCAATAACAAAATTTAACAGTAATAACAATAATGATGATATCAATTTTTTTAAAACCAAATAATGCCTTGGTGTTAAGTTTCTGCATGATGTGCCGCATGCAGTATCGGTGGCGAGTGTTAGGCAACTCAGACTCTATGGCTTGTTTCATATATGGGTCCTGATCAGTGACGACTACCTGGGGTGAAGTACCCAAACATTTTTTGAAAGCTTATAGAAGCCACTTATGAAAACTTACAGTTTCATCCAAAGCAATCCAACACCAAAAGTAACAAAGCAGTTATGGTTATCAATGCCGGTAAATTATAGAAACACCATTCGGTACCTGCATATAGTGTATTTGAATTATAGCATCAGTTAATAAACAACAATAGCATTAGTGTGTTCCGATAACAGGTTTGTGTCAGTTTGCTATTTATAACAAGGAAATTTAATAAAACACTTAATGAATATAATATGTATGCATAGGCGAAATAACTTACTTGTTCGACCTAAATGTAGCATCAAAAGATATAACATCTCCAAAACACTTGTAATTTAGTTTGGCAGTTTTATCAGCCCAAAAAAGACCACATACGGTATCTCCTTCCCCCTATTAAGAATCAATAAAGAAGCCATCATGGTGCTTAGCACGATTCTGTAATTTTTCAATCACTATTTGAGCATCTTTGTCGCCAATGAACACTCCGAAGTCACGCTTAAAGTTCTTGCAATCAACATCAGTCGCACCCACATTGTCAAAACCACCGTATATTTCCTTCATCATTTTGAAGGCCCAAACCGGACCAACATTCGAGTTTGACATCTGACATAACAATTGCTGTTTAGAGAACCCCAAATCCCTCGAGCTCATCAAAAACAGCATGTCTTCCGGGCAGACGAGAGGGTGGTTGTGTTCTTCTACGAATCTATAAACTTCAAATGATCCTCCTTCTGTCTTCCTTATACACATACGTGTCGGACAATCAGTCTTACACGACGTGTTTTTCCTAAGTGATTTTTTGAGACATGAGTCACTACTAGCAGAAACATCAACACTAACGCCCTTAGTGGCTTCACAAACACCAATAGTTTTAACCAACACCTTCTTTAGCATATTCAATATCATCATCAGTCGCAATACCTTTTCCCTTATCGTACTCACCATGTCCAACAACTGTATCTTCTATAATCATACCTTTGCCTTTAGCACACACAGCCTGACCCACATACTTTCCTCTTGTAACTGGGCCCTTACCCCTAACACACGAACCCTGATAAACTGATTTACTTATGCCTTGAGATATGTCAGTGATCATATCAACACTATGCCTATCGTACTTTGACTCACGTCGCTTACCACCCTTACTACAGTTAAAATACTTGATATTAAGGACATCAGACGCATCATCATAATACTTTTCGGTGCCAAGCTTAGTATCAAAACCACCGATCTTGCCATAATATTTATAAAACTCATGAGCTTGTTCCACTGACACAAACACATGACCTTTAGAAGGCTTCAGAGAATCGTCTATGTTAGGAAGCCATGTCTTACCAATGCTAACACCACTAGAAACTTCACCTTCAACAGTACCAAATGAACAATTATCGGACATACCAGCAGCAGTAGTGCTAATCACACCATAACCACCGATCGAATCAGAGTTAGATGGATGCCCTGGCGGCATACCTACAAACAAATTGAACATAAAAATGTCGCGTACGCATCATATGTAAATTGTACAAATCGACACTGATCTATATGAACACTTAAATATAAGACAGATCACATTGATATTGAAATTAAGCGTCACTACAAGATCACTACAAGCTGTTTTACTTGCTTTATTTAGGTTTATGAGCTTATTAAGTCCGCTTATGTACTTAATTAAACCATAAGCTCATAAACCAAAAAATAGCGAGCAAACAAGCGTTTACATAAACTAAATATAAAACAGGACAAAAAAATTCTTATATTTTCGGCTTATCACCTTATTTTGAATTTGGAAAAGATCGTTCGCTCTCTTTCTTTAGGTTTATGATCTTATTAAGTACGCTTATGTGCTTAATCAAACCATAAGATCATAAGCCGACAAATAGCGAGCAAACGAGTTTTTACAGATTCAAAAAGAAGCCATTCTCTACTCTTAAATACGTTCACATAAAACAAACTGAATACAAAACATGTCATGTACGCATCATATGTAAAATCTACAAATCGACACAGATCTATATGTTACATCAATTCATTACAAAAAAACAAAAAAAAACAAAAATAGTAAACGGATGTGTTAACCATTACCTTAAACAAACATATATCAATCATTCAAAATGAGTTGCAACACTATTTTTTTTTAATTTTAAATTTTTTTTAAAAGCCCCAAAAAGTATACACATATTCAATTTCCATTATAAATTTACAAAACACAATACAAAAACACATAAACATAATATAGGATGAATATTTTTTTTAAAAAATAAAATAAATAAATAAATTAGTAACAAATACTACTATATCTGGTTTATATAATTTATAAAAAATAAACATAATATAAGATGATTATTTTATTTTTTTATTTTAAAACAATTAATAAAATAATAACAAATATTCATAGATCTGGTGCATATCATCTATAAAAAATGTGTATACACCATTAAAATGGACATATAACAACAAATATATTATGTTTATATTAAATAGTAACGATATAAAGCAAATACACAAAAAATGTTCATTAAAACATGTATATACAGACAAATAAAGATGAATATTCAATTTTATAAACATTAAAAACATTATCAAACATATAAAAAACGTACAATTGAAAACGTGAAATTCGGAATTGTTGGTCCCTTGTAATTCGTTATTACTATCAACTTAAGTAATAACTCCTTACTTTGACTCAAGTGTGTTGTTTTAACAATAGATAAGATCTATGAATAATTAAAACAACAATATCAATATACTTTTCAACGTATAGACTTTTATTTGAATCAAATAAAGAATCTATAACCCACTTTGTTTGCAGAATAACAAAGTGGTTGAATGAGAATGGGATGTGATCTCCTCTACTTAAACGTCTAACCAAGGTTAAAGTCTAAGCTCCAATCTAAACATTCATATGCATCTTGGCTATATGGTTTAGTTGGTATTGTAAGAGAAAGGTTTTCCAGAGTTTTATCTCTTGTATTGGTTAACCATTTCTCTCCCAATGTACACTCCTTATATAGGCAATGTAAACTAGGGTTTGCATTTTGCATGTTTCAATGAATGGGTTTATCCAGTGGGTGGTTGATGCCCATGCTGGATAAATAGTACAAAGTATATATTAAACTAATCTAGAAAAGATAAAGGTTGTACTTATATGTAAGTATACAAGCAACCTACTTTGACTTAAATTTATCTTTTCCCGCCTAATGAAAACCATCAGAATACTGAAGAGTTTTCAGTATCCTAGAGGAGATTGACATCATTCAGTTTGGTATTGTCAAACCAAACTAAACTGAAAGCCCTTCTTCAGTCCTTGTTCTTCAACAACTAGACTGCCTAGTATTTGAAGCGAAGACTCCTTTGTCTTCTAAGTTAATTGGAAGGGGAGTGCTGAACTTTCTTCAACTATAAAGTCTTTAGTATGATCTTTATTTCTCTGGTCATCCTTCAGCAGACTGGCCTTACTGCTGAGCATGAAACACTTAGAGGGATTTTTTATTCAATTCCTAGAGTTGCTTCAAGGTCAGTAAATAATGACCCAACAATCTCCCCTTATTTGGATATACAAATAGCCTAAGTATAATGTCAATAGTAAGTGAGCATAACAACTTCTTCTTACTTGCACTGAACAATTAAATACTTATAAACATCAGATAATCATTTATTCATGAACATTACAAATTACAACAAAAACAATACAAATGATTATTCAAATCTCCTTAGACCTAAGTTCTTCAATAATGGGAGTCTGAGTTAATGGATCTGAGTTTCTATGGTCCAATATAGCAAGCAAGCACATGCTGAAGGTTTTAGCAGCATCAGTACGTCCTGGACCACCATGAAGAGAGTAAAAGATCCTTTGAACATTCGAGATAAGTTCATTGTTCATTTTATCAAGATCACTTATGCCCACAAAGTCTTGATGTTCTTAATGATTGAACATAATCATTCCTAGTTCTGGTTCGTCCAGTACATGACCAGGGAGATTATTTTGAAACTGAACAAAGCCTTTGTATTTCTTTGTGGTGACAAAGATGTCACCCACTTCAGGTTGTATCAGATTTGCTCTTTTGTTCAGCTCTAGTATTGGATCTTGATCCTCTAGAGAAACTTGAGTGTTGATGTTCAGAATCTCACCCAGTCTTTCATGATTTCTCATATAGTGCTCAACTCTGGTGTGAACTTCATCCCATCTTTTGGATTTTCTTTTCTCGATCATCTCTCTCATTTCAGTCCAATAAGTGTAAGAAAGTTCTTTTCCTTGAAAGTTTTCAAGTATCTCATCAGTTCCATCACCGCTATAGAACTTGAGATGAATGTTACCTTTACTGGTCAGCATATCAGCGTTGGTGATTGGTGAGATATTTCTTCTGTTAAGCGTTGTTATACAAAACTTTTCATATAACACTTTCCCCTTGAAGACACTTTCTACTTCAACTTTCCCAATTTGTTCATACAAGCTTAGCTTCCGATCTCTTAGCTTTTCTTCTTGCTAAAGCTTGTATAACTTGTCAAGTTCTTCCTGAGTGGCCACTCCAACTCTGATCAATCGATCATTCAGAGTAAAATCTTCTTTGTTCTTGGGTATAAAGGGAGGTGAACCACTATCAGTTGTGTCCCCACTTGTGGTCAGCCCTTGCATATGATCATTTTTTGTTGATGACTCCCCCTTACCCTTTGCTGGGCTCTTTTCAGTGATAGGTGACTCATAGACAACGAGTTGTTTCTGAGCCTTCTTTTGGGCATGTTTCTAAAAGAGCTGATGTATTGTGCTTCTCTCCCCCTCAACAAAAGACTGCCCAGCAGCTTCTAATGACCCTCCAGCAGGAAAAGGACACAAATATGATCAAGAGTGGCAGTTACCTTGACTAGCATGGCTAGAACAGTGTCAAGGGCATGTAGTTTCTACTGAACCTCATCATATATGGTCAGCTTTTGTTTCTCCAGCAACGCCACTCGATCTTTGATCTTTGACACAAAATCACACAAAGTATTAACTTGGCCAGGAACTGGTGTGAATTCTGGTGGAAACTCCATGGAAGCACCGTTGATGGGTCCATAAGAGAGGACATCTCTTGCTTTAAGGAAATGATGGTGGCCACATCTTGGACTAAAGGCTTTAAAGCAGCAATGATGACATCCTTGATTTGTCTAACACAAGGAGGAATTGGTCTTGCTTTAAGAGTGGAGATTTTAGTGTCAACAAGCACCTTTTCTTCCTTCAGTCTGGCCACCTGTGATTGAAGAACCAACACTTGATTTGTTCATTCTTTTACCTGTTCAGTTCTAGGGGAAGGTGGCTTTGGTGTTGCATCAACAGTCTCTTCATCACTGTCATCTAGATTGACTAGAATTCTTTCACTGAACCCTAGTTCTTTTTCCAAATCATCCCCTGACATGCTGACTACAAATGAAGGCAAGTGTCCCACCTTGGCTCCAGTGGTGAGATTTACTTCCTTGGGAATCTTCTGAGTATCATCTTTAATGTGTGGATTGGTTTTAATCCCTTCACCACCAGGGTTGGTTTTAACCTGATGGATCCTGAGAAAGAGTCCCTGATAAGTTAAGATCAATGATAATGTTTTTGGTTCCTTCAGTAGAACCTTATTGTGGGGGAACTACATCATTAGAAACAGATAGGCCAGGGTCAGCATCAGCTGTTAGATTTGTTGACACATCATTCCCTGATGTAGACTCAGAGTGACAAGTTATAGGAATTGGTAATGAAGTATGACTTGTATTCAAAATGAAAGTACTTACCTATGCGGACTCCACACTACTGAGCTGAGGGGGAGCTCCATCTTCAACCTTCTCTCCTAAAGAAGTTGAGAAACGGGTTGCCTTCTGGGCCTCTTTATGCTTGTCACCTCCAGCAGAGACTGAAAGTGACGGCTGATTGGGGTTCTTGTCCTTGGCCAGAAACTTAGTCTTCTTCAAAGCATGGCCTTGGGAAAAATCATCAATCTTCTTTGAGGAAGATTGTGTGAGGTTTTTCCTCTTTCTGGACTCACGTCTAACCTTCTTGGTATTAATTGACATTTGATTTTGACGAGGTCCGGATGAAGCTCTAGGCTTTTTGCCTTTCAGATCCCCTTCTCTAGTAGGAGAAGTATCTTTTGGAGCTTTATACACTACTCGACCATCTGCTGAGCAGATGTCCAGCATGGGTTGTGTAAGAGGAGGATCAATGGTGCTGATTGGAATGTTCCAGTGTGTGAGATCAAAGGTCTTAAAATTTAGTTTCTCTCCATTGATTTTTTGAGGGTTTGATTTATTAAGGATCCGGTGGTCTAAGTAGGTGGTGGAAGGTGTTGGCAACCATGGATGAAATAGAGAGGTTGTGTGTGTAAGAAAAGAGAAAAGTTTGATTAAAGTGAAAAGAAAACACAAGCAACAACCCCCTCCTTGGAAGCCTTGGAGGGGTATATATAGTCACACGTCACCTAAAGTATACATTGTTACCTAGTCTAGTCTATGCGTGTGTGACTATGATAACTAATGAGAATTCTTAAATGTCGTCACATAAACTGAATTTCCAAAAATCTTCCCCCATGGGACGACGTGTAGGATTCCTTACAATATTTTTCCTAACAAGTACATAATGATTAAGAACAAAAGCTTTCATGAAGCGTCCAATGCTGATGAAGTCTTCTGAGGTCTTTGACTTCAAGTCTTCACTTCAAAACGACTCATCTTTAAAGTAATTTGTAGTAGAAATACTGTAACGGCACGAGCTAAGTAATCCATATACTTCTGATTAAGGAGAAGCTTCTGAATTAACTTCCCCCTAATTCATGCCACATAAAATTGATGTAGAAGCTTTTAGATAGCTTCCCCCTAAACCGCCAATCCTCATAAGCAACTTCAAAGCTTTCAATAAAGCTTATAATGATTAAGCGCACAACGGAATTTAACAAGCAAACCCCATCATATGAAATGATAATGTTGCTATGAGTGACTGACAGTTAGGGGCACACCAAGTAGATCAACAACGTCTCTTCTCATGCTTGAATAATTCTTTTGAATTTTTCTTCCCCCTGAGAGTTCAAGTTATGCATACTAGAAAGAATTGATGAGACTGCTTTTAATGAGACTGCTTTTATACATAGTCTCATCGTCCAAATTAGGCTTAAAATGCATTAAATATCATGAAAAATACCAAATATATGCTTGTGTTTGTTGCTTGTGTATTTTAGGTACGGATATTGAGAAAATGACAAAAGACCACAAGAATCATGCAAAACCGAACACGGGAAACGAAGCCGCACAATGAACCAAGCCCTAATGAAGAATTTTCCAAAGAAAACCCTTGAAGATGTGAAGAATTATGAAGAAGGGTCCTCCAATATGGAATAATTGACACTTTATACCCTTGTATCTTCATAATTACAAGTTTTGTCCCTAAAGTTTGTCAAAATTACAAAAAGGACCCTTAACTTTGAAGAATTGGCAAATTTAGTCCCTCAACAAAACTAAATTGCCATTATTGGTCCTCCAAGAAGTCAACAAACAAGTCAAAACCTTGAAGTATGAAGACATGTCACTAACAGCCCTTGAAGATTGAAGAAATTACATTTCAAGTCCTTGTTTAAAGTTTGAAAACTTGTCTTGCCAAATTTGACAAGTTGATGAAAGTTATTACAAAGGGACTCAAGGTTTTTGGCTGTTTATTACAAAGTAAACAAAGGATGGAAGACAAGGGACTGCTTTTGGCCAGACAACCAAACTCCATACCACCACTCCTAGCTTGACACGTCACCCATAATCCACCATCAACCAATCACAATCCCACCCCACGCCATGTCACCCTCCACTCAGTTTAAATAACTTATTAATCTGATTATTTAGTTTTTCCCACCAAAACAATTATTTAAACCTATTAATCCCCAAATCAGATCAAAACCCACACTAATCCTCCTATAAACCCTAATTATTACCATGTCCAATTAACCCTAAAACAAAGGGGTTTTTGCTAAGCTGCTCCAGATCAAGGATTAACCTAACCCTAATCCCATCCCAACTCCCAAAAACGTCAACCTCATCCCCACATGGTTCTCCAACCCTCCCCTGACCCACAAGTGAGCTTGAAGACAAACCAGGCCAGAGGATCAACGACCCATGCCCTTGCTTACATCCTAAGCTTGTATTGGACGTCCAAGATCTCCTTTTCACCACTGGCATCCCACATACATCCAAAAGATCATCACATGAGGTCTTGACCAAATTCAAAAAAACGAATCTTCAAAAGGACTCAAAGGGCATTTGAGGGAAATCATACATTAGGGTTTACTTGTTCCTTTTGCTTCTAGAATCCTTGTAAGCCTATTATATAAAGGCCTCATAGGACTTAGTTTAGACTGTTCTTTTCCTTCTCTTTGGTCATAGCCTTGTAAATCCATGTTTGTTTAAAATGAAATGAAATGGTACTGAGTTGTTGACGAGAAATAAAAGAGCCACATTTACTTTCCATTGCAAGTTTAAATTTTCAAGTTAAAATTTCATTTTTTGTTTTTGTGTTGTTTGGAGACTCATGTTTTAAGTTCTTTGTCCAAGCTTTTTGACTGATCATATGAGCCTGATATTCTTGTTGAATATCAAGCTCAAGTGAGGTTGGAATTGTTTGTTGATTTGGTAGTTTAGATTTTCAGAAAACCATAAAAATCAGTTTTTTTATGTCAAACAAGCCATAGGTAGCTTAGCTGATAAGCTAGCTTATAGCTTATTTGACTTGTGAACTGCTTAATCTTTTGTTTACCTTCTTTCTTAACAGGTTCAAAAACTCAACCATTTTAAAAGAAATATTGGGTGTGTGTGTCTTTGAGACCACCACTAGCATCTATACTTGCATCCTTGTTCCTATAAGCCAACTGCACAAGCCCCAGCTTGTAGGAGAAGGCATAGCAGCCTTAGTGGGGCCTGGATGTGGGTCCCACAAGGTAACACTCTAGTTCCTTGTTTTAGTTCTCAAAATTTGGTGATTTAAATGACTTGGTGAATTTGAATGAAAATCTGTTTAGGTGTTTGTTATTTGTTTAATTATGTTGGTTTATGCTTTGTATGCATGATTAGATAGATTTAAATCAGATTTGAGTAGATTTGCTTAGGGTTGATTTGTTAAAATTTGGTTTTCTGAAATTAAGCGGGTGTTTGGATTAGGGTTTAATTTGGGTTAAAAGGCATAAACCTTGTTTAAAATCCTTTTTAAATCACTCATTGGGTTGGTAGTAGGTAATGTCAATATAAGGTTTTAATTTGGTAGAGTATAAATCAAGTTTGCATGTTAAAAAGTGAAAACATAGCCTAAAATCAGTAAAGTGCCCTTGCTGCCTGTTTTGTGGAATTTAAGCCATCAAATCTTGATTATTGCTAGAATATAGGTTGTTTTAGGTTTGTGTATCTGTTGTGTGTGCATTGGTGGACTTTTGTGCAATATTTGAGCAGTTGAAAATCATTTTTGTGCAAGTTGTATCAGCAAAATATAAACAGACCTATGCATGCTAGATCAGTAACTTGCTTGCAATTTTGTGCTTGATTTTTTGGAATACTTGTGTGTTTTTTGTGATTCACTTGACTCCCTACACTCAACTGAGTGTAGGGGTGCCCCCATTGACCATCAAACATCAACAAGAATCCAAGAACAAGCTCATCTTGTTCTAATCTTCACAAGTGAAGATACGACTTTACTTGTGTGTTCATCATTTAACACAATGCTTAACTAGGCATCATTTTGATTCTAGTAGCTTGATTCTACCCTGTTTTTGATTTAAAGTTGTTTTAGATTAAGTTTAAGTTACTGTTTTTTAGTATTTAAAGTTTAAAAAAAAAGTTTTTACAAAAAGGACGTGGCCAGGACTCGAACCTGCGCCACTCCTCTCATACACCAACGTGATAACCAGTTGCCCTAGGGTCTTTGACTGGTTATCACTTGGTTAGTTTAATATTTAAGTAGAGTTTATTTTTGGCTTATTTAACTAATCAGCTTACTAATAAGCTGATTTCAGCTTATTCCTTTTAGGTATTTGCAACTTAGCATTTTTCCTTGTTTCTCATTAGGGTTTAGGACTTTTTGGTCCAAAAAGTTTATTTTTCACATGTTTATTTAATTTTCTAGGATTATTTTAGGTTTAAATTTTGAAAAGTAAATTAAAAATAGGAAAAAGTATTTTAAAAATCTGGAAAAATAGTTTTTAGGTTTTTAACAATATTTTTGAGGTTTACAACCAATAAAGTTTCAAATTTAACTTATTTTTTATTTTTTATGATTTTAGGGTTTTTAACCAACTTTAGAAATTAATATTAAATTATTAAAAAGGTTTTGGAAACTTTTGATTGCATTTCTGTCTTAGTTACATTATTCTAGATTTTTGGTAATTTTTTAGAATTTTTTATAAACTTTGATTTTTTGAATATTTTAATATTATTTTATTATTAAAAATTAAAAGTTTGATTTTATAAGTTTTTACATTTTTCCTAGATTGTAGACACTTAATTAGGAATTTTGTAACTTTCCAAATATTTTTAGGGCTTTTCAATTATTTTCTAGAATTAATTTAAGTTTTAATTGATTTTAATAGTTTTTAAGTGTTTAAAAATAGTTTTAGTTGGTTTTAAAATGTTAAAAAATACTTTTTAGCTTACTTAAGTTATTTTTGAGGTTTACAAACTTTTAAATCTTGTTTGGGACTTTTTAATAATTAATTTTGATTTTTAGGGCTTTAATTAGCATTAAAAAGTCATTATCTAAATAATTAAAAGGTTTTAGCAAGTTTGGATTTTTTGTAAACTCTTAGAATATTATTGTGGATTTTTACTAATTTTTAGGTTAAAATTTTAATTTTGGTAGTTTTTACGGTTTTACGTGATCGACCTTTTCGTCTTAGTTTAATCCGTCGTCGTAACCGCCATTCTCTTCTAATCTCATTTCTTTCTTTCTTTTTTTAATCATATAATCACAAATCATTTATCATCTCTTAACACAACGCACTTGCCTCCTTGGGAAACGAACTTGGACTTATTTGGTCATTAGTGCTCGGTTTTCCTAAACCGACACTTAATACTTGCCACTTTTTCCTTCCTTTTCCTAAAGGGGTAAAACCTCTACAATCATTTTGGCGCCGCTGCCGGGGATCGAACCCGGTTCACCCGCGTGACAGGCAGGAATACTTACCACTATACTATAACGGAAAAGGAGTTCCTTGCCGTGGTGTATGCATTTGAGAAATTTCGACCTTTTCTCGTCTTGACGAAATGCATAGTGTATACGGACCATTCGGCTATTAAGTATCTCATGGCAAAGCAAGATGCTAAGCCTAGATTACTTCGTTGGATTCTCCTCCTTCAAGAATTTGATCACACCATTGTTGACAAAAAAGGAGCCGAGAATCTAGCGGCCGATCATCTTTCTCGTTTGGAAGATTCTCACCAAAGTGTTTACGAGCCCAAGGAAATCACCGAAACATTTCCGCTCTAGACACTTGGTGTAGTGAATTCTAAACTTGATCCTTCCACCCCATGGTTTGCGGATTTTGCAAATTACCATGCGGGTAACTTCATTATTAAGGGTATGACGACTCAAGAAAAACGAAAATTCTTTCGTGACGTCAAGTTCTACTTTTGGAACGACCCTTACTTGTTTCGAACTTGTGCGGATCAAATCATCCGACGTTGTGTATTTGGCACCGAAGCTTCTAAAATCCTTAGAGCTTGCCATGAGGGACCCACGGGTGGTCACCACGGTGCTAATCTCACGGCTAAGAAGGTGTTTGATGCCGGCTTCTTTTGGCCTACTATTTACCGAGATGCACAAGATCTTGTGAAGTCGTGTGATGCATGCCAACGACAAGGAAAAGCCTCACAAAAAGATGAAATGCCACAAAATATCATCCAAGTGTGTGAGATCTTTGACGTTTGGGGAATAGACTTTATGGGGCCGTTCCCATCATCTCGTGGTAATAAGTACATTCTCGTTGCGGTTGACTACCTATCTAAGTGGGTGGAGGCCAAGGCCTTGCCCACTAATGATGCTCGTGTGGTAGTTAAGTTCTTGAAAAGCTTGTTTTCTCGGTTTGGAACCCCTCGTGCGATCATAAGCGATCGTGGAACCCATTTTTGTAACGACCAATTTGAAAGGGTTCTAAGGAAATATGGGGTTACACATCGGCTTTCTACGGCTTATCACCCACAAACGAGTGGGCAAGTCGAGGTTTCAAACCGAGCGTTGAAGAGGATCTTGGAGAGATCCGTAGGGGAAAACCGACAATCTTGGTCGGATAAGTTGGACAATGCTTTATGGGCCTTTAGGACCCCTCATAAGACGCCCATTGGGTGCACTCCCTATAAGCTTGTGTATGGAAAGAATTTTCATTTGCCTATCGAATTAGAACACAAGGCTTATTGGGCCCTAAAGCATTGTAATGATGATATCGAGACCGCGGGAAAACACCGGAAAATGCAATTAAATGAATTGGATGAATTGAGAGACATTGCTTATGAAAATTCATTGATTTATAAAGAAAATACTAAAAAGTTGCATGATTCTAAAATTAAAAAGCGGGTTTTTAACATTGGGGATCAAGTTTTGCTTTTTAATTCAAGATTAAAAATCTTTTCCGGTAAGTTGAAATCCCGTTGGTCCGGTCTATTCACCGTGACTCAAGTGTTTCCTTATGGGACCATCGAGCTAGCTCAAGATGATGGTCCTAACTTCAAGGTGAATGGACATAGGTTGAAGCACTACTTTGGCGGGGAAGTTCCATCCTTGAACTACCTCGACCAAATCACTTTCCCCAATGATAATTAGTATTGAGGGGATCGAGTCGAGCTCATGACTCGGTAATCAAAAACGAGGTGCCTCGTGGGGGAGTCCCATGCTTATCCTATGTACATATTTTCGCTTTCTAATGTAGTTAATGTGAGGGGATTTGTGCCCTTCCAACCTTTGTTTCGTGGTTGTTTGTGAATTGTGGACTTTAGATGATCATGATCTTCATGATTGGAGCCTCTCGTGTTCGTTTTATGGGAGCACTCGATCGTTTGCTTTGAAGACTTTCTCAATATCCATGATATATCCTTGATTGTTCTAACCTTAGGTTATTAGCACACTTCATAAACGGCTATTAATTTAATGGTTACACCCTTTCCATGCTAGATTAGGCATTCGACTACGTCTCTAGTATGGGGGTGTTTGCACCCCTAGACTCGAAACATTGAGGACAATGTTTAACTTTAGTATGGGGGGGGTGAATAGATACTTGCCTTGCCAAACCTTCACGCTTTCCAAAGTTTATCTTTTTGTTTATCGTTTTTGTTGCAAAATAAGGCTAAAAATGGCCAAATTTTAAATTTTTCTCATGTTTTATAAGTGTTTGAAGACACGAATGTAGATTTTCCGATGGCGAGAATAAGAGTAATTTTTGACTCGACCGTGCGTGTTGAGCACTTAGCTTTGATTCCTTAACTTCACATTAGGCTAAGTCTCTTAAATGAGGACGAGAAATGATAGGGTTAATTATAAGTTACTATGCTAAACGTAGAGTACTCGTATTCTTTCAAAAACTCATGTATTCTCGTTGTTTTCTTATTCTCCCTTCGCATGTAAATATTTTTTGCTTAATAAATATTGACTTAGCGGTTTAGTTGGGATTGTTGGGTTTCTAGTCTTTTCTAGTAGATTCCGTGTAATTAAATTGGGAAGACATTAAGGTATCGCTAGCGTCACGGTTTTGAAGTATTGGCACCCAAATAATCGAAAGCTTCACCCAATAATAAGATTTCAAGTGCTCGCCTAAATCAAGCAAACAATTTGAAGCCCCACAAGGCCGAAAAATCTATGCAAAATTGAAAGTGAATCAAGCCTTAATCTTCGAAGCTTTAAAAATCCAAAATTCGCCTTAGCGTGAGGATATACGTCTTTGGCTAATAAAACCACCGATGAGGCGGATAATAAAAGGCAAGGCAAGACTGAAGTCATAATAAAAACTTCATGGCGAAGTTGAATAAAAGATGGAGGTAAACCGAAGATAATAAGGCCCTTCCGTTATGGGGCGTATAAAAGTCTTGGTAATAAGTCTCATGTTCAAAACCGTTATAAAACCGTGTTTATCGATTCTTCTTGTCAACTTAATTTTTTAACATCGTTGTCTATTGGGAGGGGTTATTGATTTGATGGTCTTAGTTACACCGTTAGGACTCTATTTTTAGACCTAAAACTCTATTATCGCATAAGTCAAACAATGTATCCTCGTGAAACATTCAAGACAAAATAAAATATAAGAGATACAACTTAGGAATAATGGGAGAATAAGTGCGTGATTAGGGAATATGAGTAGTGTTAGCATTACTAACTTATAATGACAATGATCTCTTTGCACCCTTGGCATGGAATTAGGGTGAAAATCGAGGACGATGAAATTATTTCTAACGAAGCATTCACGTGTTCTTATTCTATGAACCTAAACGTCCCATTTTGCGATGAAAATCATACATTATGTCTAAAACACAAGTAGTAGCAATAGTAGTAGTGTAGCTAGTTTATCATTCAATAAAGTGAATAAAAATGAATTTTGGAGGTGCTACGATACTTAATTCTAGCATTGCGTGAGGGCACGACAATGGTTTAGTATGGGGGAGTGATGAGACTGCTTTTATACATAGTCTCATCGTACAAATTGGGCTTAAAATGCATTAAATATCATGAAAAATACCAAATATATGCTTGTGTTTGTTGCTTGTGTATTTTAGGTACGGATATTGAGAAAATGACAAAAGACCACAAGAATCATACAAAAACGAACACGGGAAACGAAGCCGCACAATGAACCAAGCCCTAATGAAGAATTTTCCAAAGAAGACCCTTGAAGATGTGAAGAATTATGAAGAAGGGTCCTACAATATGGAATAATTGACACTTTATACCCTTATATCTTCATAATTACAAGTTTGGTCCCTAAAGTTTGTCAAAATTACAAAAAGGACCCTTAACTTTGAAGAATTGGCAAATTTAGTCCCTCAACAAAACTAAATTGCCAATATTGGTCCTCCAAGAAGTCAACAAACAAGTCAAAACCTTGAAGTATGAAGACATGTCACTAATAGCCCTTGAAGATTGAAGAAATTACATTTCAAGTCCTTGTTTAAAGTTTGAAAACTTGTCTTGCCAAATTTGACAAGTTGATGAAAGTTATTACAAAGGGACTCAAGGTTTTTGGCTGTTTATTACAAAGTAAACAAAGGATGGAAGACAAGGGACTGCTTTTGGGCAGACAACCAAACTCCATACCACCACTCCTAGCTTGACACGTCACCCATAATCCACCATCAACCAATCACAATCCCACCCCACGCCATGTCACCCTCCACTCAGTTTAAATAACTTATTAATCTGATTATTTAATTTTTCCCACCAAAACAATTATTTAAACCTATTAATCCCCAAATCAGATCAAAACCCACATTAATCCTCCCATAAACCCTAATTATTACCAGGTCCAATTAACCCTAAAACAAAGGGGTTTTTGCTAAGCTGCTCCAGATCAAGGATTAACCTAACCCTAATCCCATCCCAACTCCCAAAAAACGTCAACCTCATCCCCACATGGTTCTCTAACCCTCCCCTGACCCACAAGTGAGCTTGAAGACAAACCAGGCCAGAGGATCAACGACCCACGCCCTTGCTTACATCCTAAGCTTTTATTGGACGTCCAAGATCTCCTTTTCACCACTGGCATCCCACATACATCCAAAAGATCATCACATGGGGTCTTGACCAAATTTAAAAAAACGAATCTTCAAAAGGACTCAAAGGGAATTTTAGGGAAATCATACATTAGGGTTTACTTGTTCCTTTTGCTTCTAGAATCCTTGTAAGCCTATTATATAAAGGCCTCATAGGACTTAGTTTAGACTGTTCTTTTTCCTTCTCTTTGGTCATAGCCTTGTAATTCCATGTTTGTTTAAAATGAAATGAAATGGTACTGAGTTGTTGACGAGAAATAAAAGAGCCACATTTACTTTCCATTGAAAGTTTAAATTTTCAAGTTAAAATTTCATTTTTTGTTTTTGTGTTGTTTGGAGACTCATGTTTTAAGTTCTTTGTCCAAGCTTTTTGACTGATCATATGAGCCTGATATTCTTGTTGAATATCAAGCTCAAGTGAGGTTGGAATTTTTTGTTGATTTGGTAGTTTAGATTTTTAGAAAACCATAAAAATCAGTTTTTTTATGTCAAACAAGCCATAGGTAGCTTAGCTGATAAGCTAGCTTATAGCTTATTTGACTTTTGAACAGCTTAATCTTTTGTTTACCTTCTTTCTTAACAGGTTCAAAAAGCTCAACCATTTTAAAAGAAATATTGGGTGTGTGTGTCTTTGAGACCACCACTAGCATCTCTACTTGCATCCTTGTTCCTATAAGCCAACTGCATAAGCCCCAGCTTGTAGGAGAAGGCATAGCAGCCTTAGTGGGGCCTGGATGTGGGTCCCACAAGGTAACACTCTAGTTCCTTGTTTTAGTTCTCAAAATTTGGTGATTTAAATGACTTGGTGAATTTGAATGAAAATCTGTTTAGGTGTTTGTTATTTGTTTAATTATGTTGGTTTATGCTTTGTATGCATGATTAGATAGATTTAAATCAGATTTGAGTAGATTTGCTTAGGGTTGCTTTGTTAAAAATTGGTTTTCTGAAATTTAGAGGGTGTTTGGATTAGGGTTTAATTTGGGTTAAAAGGCATAAACCTTGTTTAAAATCCTGTTTAAATCACTCATTGGGTTGGTAGTAGGTAATGTCAGTATAAGGTTTTCAATTTGGTAGAGTATAAATCAAGTTTGCATGTTAAAAAGTGAAAACATAGCCTAAAATCAGTAAAGTGCCCTTGCTGCCTGTTTTGTGGAATTTGAGCCATCAAATCTTGATTATTGCTAGAATATAGGTTGTTTTAGGTTTGTGTATCTGTTGTGTGTGCATTGGTGGATTTTTGTGCAAGATTTGAGCAGTTGAAAATCATTTTTGTGCAAGTTGTATCAGCAAAATATAAACAGACCTATGCATGCTAGATCAGTAACTTGCTTGCAATTTTGTGCTTGATTTTGTGGAATACTTGTGTGTTTTTTGTGATTCACTTGACTCCCTACACTCAACTGAGTGTAGGGGTGCCCCCATTGACCATCGAACATCAACAAGAATCCAAGAACAAACTCATCTTGTTCTAATATTCACAAGTGAAGATACGAATTTACTTGTGTGTTCATCATTTAGCACAATGCTGGGCATCATTTTGATTCTAGTAGCTTGATTCTACCCTGTTTTTGATTTAAAGTTGTTTTAGATTAAGTTTAAGTTACTGTTTTTGAGTATTTAAAGTTTAAAAAAAAAGTTTTTACAAAAAGGACGTGGCCAGGACTCGAACCTGCGCCACTCCTCTCACACACCAGCGTGATAACCAGTTGCCCTAGGGTCTTTGACTGGTTATCACTTGGTTAGTTTAATATTTAAGTAGAGTTTATTTTTGGCTTATTTAACTAATCAGCTTACTAATAAGCTGATTTCAGCTTATTCCTTTTAGGTATTTGCAACTTAGCATTTTTCCTTGTTTCTCATTAGGGTTTAGGACTTTTTGGTCCAAAAAGTTTATTTTTCACATGTTTATTTAATTTTCTAGGATTATTTTGAGTTTAAATTTTGAAAAGTAAATTAAAAATAGGAAAAAGTATTTTAAAAATCCGGAAAAATAGTTTTTAGGTTTTTAACAATATTTTTGAGGTTTACAGCCAATAAAGTTTCCAATTTAACTTATTTTTTATTTTTTATGATGTTAGGGTTTTTAACCAACTTTAGAAATTAATATTAAATTATTAAAAAGGTTTTGGAAACTTTTGATTGCATTTCTATCTTAGTTACATTATTCTAGATTTTTGGTAATTTTTTAGAATTTTTTTTATAAACTTTGATTTTTTTGAATATTTTAATATTATTTTATTATTAAAAATTAAAAGTTTGATTTTTTAAGTTTTTACATTTTTCCTAGATTGTAGACACTTAATTAGGAATTTTGTAACTTTCCAAATATTTTTAGGGCTTTTCAATTATTTTCTAGAATTAATTTAAGTTTTAATTGATTTTAATAGTTTTTAAGTGTTTAAAAATAGTTTTAGTTGGTTTTAAAATTTAAAAAAAATACTTTTTAGCTTACTTAAGTTATTTTTGAGGTTTACAAACTTTTAAATCTTGTTTGGGACTTTTTAATAATTAATTTTGATTTTTAGGGCTTTAATTAGCATTAAAAAGTCATTATCTAATTAATTAAAAGGTTCCAGCAAGTTTGGATTTTTTGTAAACTCTTAGAATATTATTGTGGATTTTTAGTAATTTTTAGGAATTTTTAGGTTAAAATTTTAATTTTGGTAGTTTTTACGTTTTTACGGTTTTACGTGATCGACCTTTTCGTCTTAGTTTAATCTGTCGTCGTAACCGTCATTCTTTTCTAATCTCATTCCTTTCTTTCTTTTTTTTAATCCTATAATCACAAATCATTTATCATCTCTTAACACAACGCACTTGCCTCCTTGGGAAACGAACTTGGACTTATTTGGTCATTAGTGCTCGGTTTTCCTAAACCGACACTTAATACTTGCCACTTTTGCCTTCCTTTTCCTAAAGGGGTAAAAACTCTACAATCAAGAATCAAGACATTTCTTGCACCACGTAGTTGAAGAAAGTAAACCAGTCCCAAGTATGAAGCTCAAATACTGAAGTGGACACTTTATCCCATTAATGAAGTTGACATCGTAACACCAGAATCAATTAAGTCCCGGAAATGCACATATCTTCTTCCAGAGATGCACCAGAGTCAATTAAGTCCTGGAAGTGCATATCTCTCCATATAGGATAATGATGATGAATAATTGCAACATCAAAACAATTAAACATCGAATCAGTAGTGTACCGTTTAGAGATTGATAACGCCACGAGTTAAAACACTGATTTTCTCTGTGGTTGTGACAAATGTCTTCTCGGAATGTCTTTAAATCAAAAGAAGGAATGAAGTTCATCACGTGTACTCTTTTTGCGGTTAATATGTCTTCTTCTTCCCCCTTGATGGTTTCGAAACTCGGAACCAGCAATAAATCATACGCACATGTACCTAAAATCTCGTGAGAATGATAAATAAGCTGAATTATATATTTTATTAGAATCAGCTGCTGATCGAAGTTCTCTACTCATAAATTCTCCATGGCCATCTTTACCAACCCCCTTGTAGGCAATTTGAAGTGACCACTGATAGAATGAACCGGATATACCAAAAATGAAACTGAATAAAAATCATTCGATCTTGTGACTTAAGCTTGCACTATTGTTGAATGAGGAACGGTGGAGAAATCTCTAAGTACCCAATACCTTGCCGAAAGAAGTATATAAGCACAAAACCTCTTGAAATTATCCACGTCGAATATGCGAGTGACACTGAGTACAACAATGTAACCCCTTTAAGTGATAGTTATCCGAGTCATCAACCAACCACCCCGAACCCGGAAACTAGATAAACAAGTCTTCATTCTAAGATTAAGCACGAGCAAGTTATCTCTCAAAGATAAAATAAGTACACGCCTTTGAAAAATCCGTCTGCAACTTCACATAATTAATATCCGATCAAACATCCGTAGCTACTAAAAATATAGCCATTTTTCTTCGGGCTCGTCAAAATAAATTTTTGTCACGTTGTCTTGTCTTTTTGTCAGTCACTTTGTTACCCTGTCACGTCCCGATTATAAACAAAATATATCTTAATACACAAATTTTATTCAAAAATGAATACTTTTGAGATAAAAAAATCGTGTATATAGAATATTAAATCATACGGCCCATCAAACATGAAACCTATGATACAAGCTGGCCCACTAGACGCCTCGGTCCATCAAGAGGAGATACTAGTCGGTATTGTGCAGCCCATATTTTCGCTTAACCATATTAATAAACCTAAGCAAATATAATATGGCCCAATATCAAAGATTTAGGTGCGTTGCGTTTATAAACAAGTAAACCTAATCACACACACTATACTTTCACCAAACGCATTCTTCTCCATCTAATCTCAAAACCATCGCCACTTTCTACCTCTTTCTCAGTCAACCAAAAAATCTGTTAACCCTAACCTCATTTTACTCCGCCCCATTTTTCATCTAAATCCTAGTTACCATTGAAAACATCTCTCATGATCCTTCAAACTATTGATCACCGAATCTCCATCACATATCAAACACCAAAAAGATGACCAATCAAACGAACCCATGCCACCTATGGTTTAATGATTAGTGCCACTTTAAATCACAATCACCACCTACAATTTATGAACAAAAATCGTTTGAATCATAAGAAAGAGCCAAGATCCAAACGATTTCTTTTTCAAGATCTTTAACAAGATCTCGGGTAGGTGATTATATGCATGTCGGTTTTTCTGTGTTGTCTACATGAATCAAAAAGAAAAATAAGAGCAAACTCTTTAGTTTGAACTCTTTCCTTTGATTCGAATAATAAAAGTGGGTAAACCAAACATGGATCTGTGATGCATGTCATTTTTGTGTGTTAAAATCAAAATAAAGATAGAATATGACACTCTTGTTACTATTCTTTCTGTTAATCTCGAAACTAAAAATGAATATATACTTTACACAGATCAGTGATGTGTTAAGTTCTACACACAAGATCCATATGGATCTATAATAATTTAGAACAGACTGAGATCGATTATCTTTCATGTTTTTATGTGGGTTCGATGATATGGAGATGATAATGATGATGGATTAGATTAGATCTGGGTCGGTGTTGGATTTTAAATTGATTTTGGTTAACTGTTGATGGTTAATAGGGCTTTGCGTTTTTGGTATGATATAAAACATAGTCTCGGTATGATTTTTGCCATCGCAAAGTTTAGAGTTACAACATCCCATCGGAATATCTTCAAATCCATCGGAATATGAATAAGTTCCATCAGAATATGGATAAGTCTATCAGAAAGTATTCATCAGAATATATCCATCGGAATATATCCAACTGAAATCTTATCTATAGCACTTTTTCCGTTTTTCTAGGATCTTGGTTTTGTGGATCTGATGATTTAGATCTGAAATTCATCTTCTCCATAAAAAATGAATACAAATAGAAACCCCAAAAAATTTTATACCAGATCTCTTAAATAAAGAACCAGAAAAAGTGGACATCAGATCATAGAAATCTGCCAACTTTGACCATAGAAGTGAAACGTGGACCAATGAACGATTTACAGATAACTTGAAACTTGTGACAATGAAGCCATGGATAAAAACAGTGACAAAAAATATAACAGATCAAACAAAAAAACAATTTTAGACCACCAAAATAGGACATAAAAAACGTGCCTCGATCTAAGGATTGAACCGTGGCTCTGATGCTAATTGAGCGTTTGCTTTATTAAGGATCCGGTGGTCTAGGTGGGTGGTAGAAGGTGTTGCTAACCATGGATGAAATAGAGAGGTTGTGTGTGTAAGAAAAGAGAAATGTTTGATTAAAGTGAAAAGAAAACACAAGCAACAACCCCCTCCTTGGAAGCCTTGGAGGGGTATATATAGTCACACGACACCTAAACTATACATCGTTACCTAGTCTAGTCTATGCGTGTGTGACTATGATAACTAATGAGAATTCTTAAATGTCGTCACATAAAGTTAAATTCCAACATTTTTGAGAAGTCATTTCCAAGATGGTCAGCAAAGAGGAGAGATAGAAATCTGGTGTAAACAATGTTTTTCTCTCTAGTCTTTTTCTCCAGCTTCCCATGAAGATCTTCAAAAATAAGCCTCCCAAAATCAGCTTTAACACCCTTGGCCAGACAGTACAAAATAGTTGCATCTTTTTTGTTGATCTGGTCAAGGCCTCTAGTTCCCCCCCCCCCCCCAAACATTCAATAAGAATGGACATCAGCAACTTCCACATTGGTGGCAAACAACTTATTTTTAACCCCCCTTTTTTAGTAATTTCTTTAGTATACCCAATCTCTTTAAAGAAATTTTTGACAACCATAAAATCATCAGGTATAGCTTCATAGTCACTAGGGTTTTCCAATTAATCTAAACCCAAAACCTTTCTAAATAACTTTAACCCAAATCTATTATGGATTCCAACTGTGGTAGAATCAAACTCAATAGACTTCTTGTTGTTAGAAGCCTCTACTGCAAACCAAAATTCTATTAGTACATTTTGAAACATCATACCAGGATCCTCAAATAAAGCATACTGATGAGACTGCTTTTATACATAGTCTCATTCCAAAACGGGCTTTAAATGCATTAAATATCATCAAAAATGCCAAATATATGCTAGTGTTTTTTACTTGTGTATTTTAGGTACGGATATTAAGAAAATGACAAAAGATCACAAGTAACATGCAAAAACGAACACGGGAAACGAAGCCGCACAATGAACCAAGCCCTAATAAAGATTTTCCAAGAAAAACCTTGAAGATATGAAGATTATGCAAGAAGGGTCCTCCAATATTGAAGAACTGACACTTTAGACCCTTGTTTATTCATAATTACAAGTTTGGTCCTTAAAGTTTGTCAAATTACAAAAAGGGTCCTCCACTTTGAAGAATTGGCAAGAATGGTCCCTCAATAATGAAGACTTGCCAATATTAGTCCTCCAAAAAGTCAATCATACAAGTCAAGACCATCACCTTTGAAGAAAATGCCAAAACAACCCTTCAAGTATCAAGAATTGGCAAGAAATAGCCTTGAAAATACTTTGGAAAAGTATTTGGGGCAAAAGTATGAAAAAGGAAACTTTAATAACAAAGGATTCTGATTTTATGCTTAATAAACTTCAAGTGAAAAGAGAAAGATAGATGGAGGGTCAAACCTAGCAGACAAGAAACTTACCTTAACCTGTGAGGGGGTGACACGTGCCCCACTCACTTCCTACAACCAATCACAAGCCTCATTGCTTCCACCTCACCATCCACTCACACCTGCCTTAACTAACTTAATTTATTAAGTTTAATTAAGGCGCTAAACACCCATTCAAAAACAAAAACGGATTAAACAAATGTTCTTCATGTTCTTGATACAAATTGGGTATTTGTTAATTACCAACAATTAAACCCTAATCTTTTCCAGAATTAAGATTAGGGTGTCCCTAAACATAACCCAACTTCTAAAACCCATGCCACATCATCACCTTGGTCACATGATATGTGACAACCCTGGTTTTGAGGTTCGTCACTTAGTTTTATTTTGGTGCTAGTTACGTGTCATTACGTGTTTATGTGCTTATTGGTGTGTATAATTTGTGGTTTGGATATCGTTTCCGGTACGGGGTACCTTGTGAGTGAAACGATGTGTGATGATTTCATGTTCATGAGTTCACATGGTAGTGACTATGAAGTGAGATGGTGTTATTTAATGGTTTTATGTATACGTATATGTATTATAGAAAATCGTATTTTTACGATTTACGGTTTAGCATTTAGAGGTCTCGGATGAGGTAATTAGTCATATGGATATTTTTTGGAATGGTTTTAAGTCATTTAGGACTTAGTTATAAAGTTTATTTCAAAATTTGAGATTTTTTAAAAAAGTGTATATTTTACGTCTTTTACGGTAAAACGCGTAAATTTGACTAGTTTTACGGTTTTGAGGTTTTGGAGGCTTTAGGAGCTGAAATAAATTAAGGAAAATTAAAGTAATACTATTAATACAATTATTAATAATTAAAATAAATAAAAAACGAAATCTAAGAGGGGAGGGTCGGTTATTATGATTAAAAGAAAAGGAAGGAAGAAAATAACCAAAAAGCCCAAAAACAGGCCCAATGGACTTGTAATGGGAGTAGAAGGCCTTTAGGACTTAACCAAGCCCATCCCATAACCAAAATAATCATGTTTTTCACCCCCATAACATCTCATAGTCTAATTTTAACAATGGTGGCCAATTAGGGTTCTTCAAAAATTGGGTTTTTCTCATCTTCCATTAATTTAAAGGTAAATCTTCAAAACCCTTTTCATATAAATTGTTTTTAATGTTCTATGATCATCTTATGATGGATTTAGGTTAGGGTTTAATTAAAAACATTATATTAATCATATTTTAATGATTAAATAAATTAGGGCTTGTAATTAGAGGGATTAGGGTTAATTAATGAGGTTAATTTTGTTAAACCCGTTTTTAAAAACTGGGCAGAATTTTGAGTCTATTGTTTTGATCATATCTAGAGTTCTAGGATCATTCAAGATGCGATCAAGCTAGCCCTGGATAGGTAATTGAGTTGGTTTCTAAATCAAGAAACGAGAAATGGATTGGAGGTTGGGAAGTGGGTCAAAAACAGGTTACAACAGTCAGAGGTCAAATCAGTTTTGAATTCAGCCTGTTTTCTTTTTATGTTTTGGGTTGTTTGGGGTACTTAGGGTTGCATTGGGATATTTTAACAAACATGAGAGATGGTTTATATATTGTAGTAAGTATCTGCATTTGAGCTAAGGTTGTGGTTTAGGGTAAGACCCCCTAATCATAACAAACTTTTCATACGTCTAAAATCAGTAAATCTGGAATGACGATAGTATATATAAATATATCGGGGCCTTAACAGTATCTTTAAGGTTAGTTCAAGTGGGAGGTGTTAGCTAACGTATGTAAAAGTATGAATATTCTCTTTACAGAGATCATGGCTGTGTTTAGGTGGGCGTTTGGCTTATAGTTTGGAGACCTAAAACCGGGACTGTTTTTGATAAAATGTTAACGGGATGTGTTATAAAATAAAACGAGTTAAGGGCTTTATAGAGGGGTGTAATGGGATGCTTAGAGCATATAGATGAGGTGTATATATGGGAGTAGGTTAGATGTCCATCATAGGTTGATTAGCCATCTTGGTGATTGGTTCGTGTATTGATTATGTGTTTTTGGTTTGTTAGCTTTTGCTAGTGCGCGGACTCTTGGAGGAGCTCAATCAGGTGAGTTTCATAGTCCCAGATTTACTATTGATTTTGACTTCCAGATGGGATGTAAGAGACACTGTGTTGAGTTATTTATAAATTGATGTTGTGAATGTTTTTAAGGTTTGAGATGGACTTGTATGTACATTATGTGATTAACTGCTATGTGGTTCTTGTTTGTGTATGACAAGGTAGTGGCCTTGGGATAGGTACATAGCGTGATCGTCTATGGGACCAATGGTTAATGACAAGGTAGTGGCCTTGGGATTGGTACATAGGTGTATGGGCGCCTATGGTACCATGGTGTTTGGTAAGGCGTGATGCCTTGGAAATTATGGTTGTTGGTAAGGCGTGACGCCTTGGAAATTGTGGTTGTTGGTAAGGCGTGATGCCTTGGTATTGTGATGATTGATTGAACATGAATGCTAGTTGTTAATGCATACTTGTAGCGCATTGTCCATATGTTATTGTGTTGATGGTTGTTATTCACAGCTTGTAACTAATTTAGCGTTGGAGTCTAAACCCATGACTCTCACCAACTTTATGTTGACGTGTTTTAGTGTCTCTTTCAGGTGATACGTGGTTAAACGTGAGAACTTATGTGGCTAGGATTGGAGTCGAGTAGGAATGCATTTAGAAGGAGATCCTCGTTCCTTCTTAGTTTATTTTCTTTCTGATTGTTTCGGTAGTGATATTGTTGGCCTATATGTGATTGTTAGTGTTATTTGTTTGTCTTGGGTAAGAGGTAGGACTGTTACCTACTTACCCAGACTCCTGCATTGTTGAGATATTGTCATGACATTTGTGTCACCATTTTATGACATTATAGTTGCATTTTAGTTTTCTCTATAGAGACACCGTTTGTTATGATGATATCCATACGTCGCGCCCCATATTCCGCCATGGTGGGGTGTTACATGATAAACCCTCATACATTTTTTGGGAGAAAAAGCCAAAACTTGCCAGCCATCTAACGTTCAAGATTGTAGCTTCAAACTTAAGCTCCTTGTGAGCCTTTGATCACTTCCACATACTTGACACCTCAACAAACTGCCAAATTCAGTCACATGATCAAGCAAAAAGCCAAAATTCTCAAGTGCATTTCAGGGACTTTACACATTAGGGTTTTACGTTTTTCTTGTATTTCTAGAACCCTTGTAGCCTATATATAGGCATTTAGGCTTAACATTTCAGTTTGCTCTTGGTTTTTCCTTTGTTCAAGTTTTGTAAATCCCATTTTCATGTTTAATGAATTGTGTTTGAATCTTTGAAGAAAACCCAAGCGCCAATCTTATTTACTGCTTGATATTGTTATATGTTTGCTAACCTTAAATCTTAAAACGTGTTTTCAAGGAGTATGCAAGAAATTGCATATATTCCTAAATCTTGATATTTTGCTAAGTTCTTGGTACACCTTTGGAATTTTTGGGCTATAAGTGGATCATAGCACCCTGATAAAGAGTTATCAAGGTGTTGTGAGGCTTATAACTTGTGGATAATCAAAGAGTGGGGTACAAGAGTTGCATCAATCAAGTTTTGTTACCTTTCTGTTTTATATTTTTTGCTTCTAACTTTGTTCTATCTTAGCAGCCTGATATTGGAAGCTTGTGCCTTGTTTTGCTAGGCACATCAGCTCAAACATACGTGGGTGTGGATGTATATACATGAGGTTTGAACCCTTAATCTCAGAATCTGTCAAAAAATTTGATATTTGTGATATTTAAGTTCTGCTTGTGTATGTGTTGATCTTTGGCTCCAAATCTTGTTGTTTCTGTTTAAGTTTGATGTTTTGATGCTTATGTTTGCATGTGCTAACCTGAATCCATCTTTTGATTTTAAAATCTTGATTTGAGAAATATAAAGGGGTGTTTGGGTCAACTGCATATATTGAAGTATTTGTGTTATTGGTTAAGTGTTTGCTGTTGTATGCTAGTAGTTCTTGTTTAAAAAGTCCAATGGAGTGATAATCTGCAAGTTGTATGCTTTTGAACACCTAAATCAATCATATGCTTATAAAATCTTGATTAGTTGATATTTTGGACTATGATTTGGTGCACACCTAGTTCTAGGCTTAGACTTAGGATAAAAAGTGATAAATCATATCCAACATAACCTGTTAAGAAGATTTAAGTGTTTGAATTTGGCTGTGTGGTCAAGTATATCAGCAATTGTCAAAAGTACATGTTCTTTGTTCATCAGTAACTTTTATATGCTTTAATCTTGATTTAGACTTTGAATCAGTGCATGAAACTTGTTTAGATTTGTTCATTTGAATTAATTATAGCTTGTGTATGCATTTGGTGAAGTTTGGTTGACTGATTTTTTCTAAAACTGCTTATTGAGTGTAAACTGCTTATTGTTCAAGTCTGTGTCTGATCTGGTGCTTAATTGAATTAACTATATCATTTGGCTGATTGGAATTATGTTTTTGTGATTGATATTGACTCCTTATGATTAACTGATCATTTGGGTGCCTTGTTTGTAACTTGAATCCACAAAAGAGTCACATAAGACAAAAAGTCAAAAAGGTCAAGCAGGGGGAAAAGTTCCCACTGCTCAACCTCCAAAACTAGCCCCTGCTAGTGTAAATCTTCAAACAGCTTATTCATAAGCCATATTGGCTTATCCAGACTTACAACAACTTATTTTTTATGATAGATCTTCCTCATTTGACCCATTTATTTGATCTGGAGCTTATTAGACTTTGACTTTGACTTTTACTAGAAAACTCATTAAGTTGACTTTTAAACAAGTGCTTATCTGCTTATTCTGGCTTATTGCTTGTGCTTATTTGAAAACTTTTTGATTATTTGGCTTAATTAAGTCATTTAAAAGCTTTTGAAAGTTGAATCAGCACTTGAGGTGGTCTAGAACTCAAAAACGACTATTTTGTCGTTTTGTGAAGAGAGACTTGGCAAAAAGAAAATTGGAAAAAGCACAAGAAATAAGCCTGAAATAAGCCAAGACTCTCTTTACAAAACGATAAAATAGTCGTTTCTGAGTTCTAGACCACCTCAAGTGCTGATTCAATTTTCAAAAGCTTTTAAATGACTTAATTAAGCAAAATAATCAAAAAGTTTCCAAATAAGCACAAGCAATAAGCCAGAATAAGCAGATAAGCATTTGTTTAAAAGTCAAGTTAATGAGTTTTCTAGTAAAAAGTCAAAGTCAAAGTCTAATAAGCTCCAGATCAAATAAATGGGTTAAATGAGGAAGATCTATCACAAAAAATAAGTTGTTGCAAGTCTGGATAAGCCAATATGGCTTATGAATAAGCTGTTTGAAGATTTACACTAGCAGGGGCTAGTTTTGGAGGTTGAGCAGTGGGAAGTTTTCCCCTTGCTTCACCTTTTTGAATTTTTGTCTTATGTGACTTTTTTGTGGATTCAAGTTACAAACAAGGCACCCAAATGATCAGTTAATCATAAGGAGTCAATATCAATCACAAAAACACAATTCAAATCAGCCAAATGATACAGTTAATTCAATTAAGCACCAGATCAGTCACAGACTTGAACAATAAGCAGTTTACACTCAATAACCAGTTTTAGCAAAAATCAGCCAGCCAA
Source organism: Glebionis coronaria (assembly GCA_025667525.1). Classification (NCBI taxonomy): domain Eukaryota; kingdom Viridiplantae; phylum Streptophyta; class Magnoliopsida; order Asterales; family Asteraceae; genus Glebionis; species Glebionis coronaria. Next base: position 75,703 of record JANFOE010001855.1, read on the forward strand.
CCTTCACCAAATGCATACACAAGCTATAATTAATTCAAATGAGAAAATCTAAACAAGTTTCATGCACTGATTCAAAGTCTAGATCAAGATTCAAGCATATAAAAGTTACTAATGAACAAAGAACATGCAGTTTTGACAATTGATGATATACTTGACCACACAGCCAAATTCAAACACTTAAATCTTCTTAACATGTTATGTTGGATATGATTTATCACTTTTTATCCTAAGTCTAAGCCTAGAACTAGGTGTGCACCAAATCACAGTCCAAAATATCAACTAATCAAGATTTTATAAGCATATGATTGATTTAGGTGTTCAAAAGCATACAACTTGCATATTATCACTCTATTGCACTTCTTAAACAAGAACTACTAGCATACAACGGCAAACACTTAACCAATAACACAAATACTTCAATATGCAGTTGACCCAAACACCCCTTTATATTTCTCAAATCAAGATTTTCAAATCAAAAGTTGGATTCAGGTTAGCACATACAAACATAAGCATCAAAACATTAAACTTAAACATAAACAACAAGATTTGGAGCCAAAGATCAACACATACACAAGCAGAACTCAAATATCACAAATATCTATTTTTTTGACAAATTCTGAGATTAAGGGTTCAAACCTCATGGATGTGCATCCACACCCACGTATGTTTGAGCTGATGTGCCTAGCAAAACAAGGCACAAGCTTCCAATATCAGGCTGCTAAGATAGAACAAAGTTAGAAGCAAAAAATATAAAACAGAAAGGTAACAAAACTTGATTGATGCAACTCTTGTACCCTACTCTTTGATTATCCCCAAGTTATAAGCCTCACAACACCTTGATAACTCTTTAGCAGGGTGCTATGATCCACTTATAGCCTAAAAATTCCAAAGGTGTACCAACAACTTATCAAAATATCAAGATTTAGGAAAATATGCAATTTCTTGCACACTCCTTGAAAACACGTTTTAAGATTGAAGTTTAGCAAACATATAACAATATCAAGCAATAAATAAGATTGGCACTTGGGTTTTCTTCAAAGATTCAAACACAATTCATTAAACATGAAAATAGGATTTACAGAACTTGAACAAAGGAAAAACCAAGAGTAAACTAAAATGTTAAGCCTAAATGCCTTTATATAGGCTACAAGGGTTCTAGAAATGCAAGAAAAACATAAAACCCTAATGTGTAAAGTCCCTGAAATGCCCTTGAGAGTTTTGTCTTTTTGCTTGATCATGTGACTGAATTTGGTAGTTTGTTGAGGTGTCAAGTATGTGGAAGTGATCAAAGGCTCACAAGGAGCTTAAGTTTGAAGCTACAATCTTGAACGTTGGATGGCTAGCAAGTTTTGGCTTTTTCTCCCTAAACCGTGTATGGGGGTTTATCATGTGACCAAGGTGATGATGTGGCATGGGTTTAAAAGTTGGGTTATGTTTAGGGACACCCTAATCTTAATTCTGGAGAAGATTAGGGTTTAATTGTGGTAATTAACAAATACCCAATTTGTATCAAGAACATGAAGAACATGTGTTTAATCCATTTTTGTTTTTGAATGGGTGTTTAGCGCCTTAATTAAACTTAATAAATTAAGTTAGTTAAGGCAGGTGTGAGTGGATGGCGAGGTGGAAGCAGGGAGGCTTGTGATTGGTTGTGGGAAGTGAGTGGGGCATGTGTCACCCCCTCACAGGTTAAGGTAAGTTTCTTGTCTGCCAGGTTTGACCCTCCATCTCTCTTTCTCTTTTCACTTGAAGTTTATTAAGCATAAAATCATAATCCTTTGTTATTAAAGTTTCCTTTTTCATACTTTTGCCCCAAATACTTTTCCAAAGTATTTTCAGGGGTGGTTCTTGCCAATTCTTGATACTTGAAGGGTTGTTTTGGCATTTTCTTTAAAGATGATGGTCTGGACTTGTATGATTGAATTTTTGGAGGACTAATATTGGAAAGTCTTCATTGTTGAGGGACCATTCTTGCCAATTCTTCAAAGTGGAGGGCCCTTTTTTGTAAATTTGACAAACTTTAAGGACCAAACTTGTAATTATGAATAAACAAGTGTTTAAAGTGTCAATTCTTCAATATTGGAGGACCCTTATTGCATAATTTTCATATCTTCAAGTTTTTTCTTGGAAAATCTTCATTAGGGCTTGGTTCATTGTGCGGCTTCGTTTCCGTGTTCGTTTTTGCATGTTACTTGTGATCTTTTGTCATTTTCTCAATATCCGTACCTAAAATACACAAGTAACAAACACAAGCATATATTTGGCATTTTTGATGATATTTAATGCATTTAAAGCCCGTTTTGGATGATGAGACTATGTATAAAAGCAGTCTCATCACATACCTTAAAACACTTTTGGATAGATAAGTCAAAACTTGTTCCCCAGGAACAGACTTAATGGATTCAGGTTTGAGTAAGGTGATGTTGTTGGGTTTGAAAAAGATATCATCAATGGGATAGTTAACATGAGTGGATGGGTTGAGGGTGATCTTAGCAATCTTTGGAGTAGAAGATGATTCATCCATTGATGTTTCTGTGTGTGTTTTAAAAGAGAGAAATTTTGTGTATGTTTTTTTGATAAAAGATTTGTAAGCGTGGAATGAAATCCAATTGTTAGGGATTATATAAAAACTTGAACTAATTTGTAAAAAGTTTTTAAAAACATTTGAAAAAATTAAAAATCTTTTAGGGTTTCTTTTGAACATTTGGCACAAACTTTCTCATTAATTTTCTGCAAAAGGTATGATTTTATGTTTCTTTAAATAGTGAAACACCCCATGTGTCAGGGAGTTGTTGACTATGGATGGAGACGTTTGAAATTTCCTTAATTAACAAATGACACCTTTTTGAAAGAATGTTTGTTTTATTCACAAGAAAATTCAATGCCATTAACTCTTTTGAATCACATGATTGATTTGTTTTAAATGTTGTTGCTCAGATATGCTTAAGCTGATGGCAACACTTATGAGCATCAATGCGTCAGATGAGGCGACAAAATCCCATATACATGTTCACATAAGTAAACAAGACATATGACATTGCACGCTCCTCTACTCAGGCCTAGCTACTCAGTTGTATTAAAATTTTGTTCAGCATTGCTGAAGGAACCTTTTGATGACTGGTGATTATTTGTTCAGCTTCAGTGAATCAGATAAGGCGACAAAATGTCATATACACAATCACATAAGGTGAAATAGACACATGACATTGCACACTCCTTTACTTAGACACTGCTACTTGACATTAATCAAAATATTTTATAAAATGTTGAACCTTCAAGCTTCTTCAGTGAATGCTGAAGGTTCAGGTTTTGTATCATCAATGTTCAGCATACCAAGCTCCATTATCAATCTTTTGAAATTTCGTTCATCCAGTGGTTGGTGAAGATATCAACAAATTGGTATTGAGTGGGGATGAAATGTAATTCAATGTCCCATTTCACAATGTGATCTCTGATAAAGTGATATATGATATCAATGTGTTTTGTTCTTGAGTGGAGGACTGGATTGTTGGATATTGCAAAAGCACTAGTGTTATCACAAAAGATTGGTACCTTTTCATATTCTATGTCATAATCAGCCAGTTAGCTTTTCATCCAAAGAACATTGGCACATCTTCCAGCAGCTGCCATATATTCAGCTTCTGCTAAAGACATGGCAACATTTTGTTGCTTTTTAGCACTCCAACACACAAGTTTGCCACCTAGAAATTGGCAGGCGCCAGAAGTGCTTTTTCTGTCCAGATTGCATCCAACATAGTTAGAATCTGAATACCCTTTTAGATCAAAACCTAAGGATTTGAGGTATGATGTGTCGTGGATAGTATATGTGATAATTAAGATACGTTATAGGGTAACTTAGAAAATTACTTTAGGGAAAAGTAATAGACTAAAATTACCAAAGACGGATTAAATTAAACACGTTGGTGAACCAAGTTCGTTGTACACGAAGATCGAGTGAATTTGAGACGTTTTGTTTTGATTTGGACAATTGATTCGAATTGGTTTTCGGTTTTTAAAACTAATTATTAATTCTACCAATTTAAAACCTAAGTGCATGAATCGTTCCCGGATTATTTAATCTAAAGATATCTATTTAAAAATTAAAGCTATTTAAAATTTAAACTTTCTATTTAAGACCAGTTAAAATTAAATCTATTTAATTAAAATCCTTTTTCACTATTTTAAAAATTAATTAATGAAACTATTTTATTAAAAATCTAAGTTAATTTAAATCTATTATTTTAAAAACTAATTTTATAATAACAATTAAAATTTCTAAAACTAATAAAACATTTTTATCTTGATTTTATATATTTATTTTTAACTTATAAAAGAAATTTCGAGTGATTAAAATTTAAACAAAGATTAAAACTATGAATTTAATTAACTATTAAGCTGACAGCCTAGTTAAGAAGGGATATAAAGTCTCAAACACAAATAACAACTAAAAAAGAGCCCCAAGCCCAGTGGTTGAGGCGCTGGGTTGATATTCGAGAGGTCTCGGGTTCGATCCACATGAGGGACAATATTTTTGTGTTGATTTATTTATTTTTGACAATTAAAATTAAATTTTCTAGTCACAGGAGTGACTTTTGATGACAATGATTAATCAGTTCAGTCTAACAGACCAATTAGTCTGTAAAATTTTGTAATAAGCAAAAGAAAAACAATACAGCCAAACCACTAGATAAGCAGATCTAATGCTAAATCCAAATTATCCTATTTAGTTAAATAGACCAGATGAAGCTCAGTAAATCTATCTGAATATTCAGCAAAAGATGAAGCAAACAAGAGCTTATATCAGATAAAAATCTAATGTATAAACTCAGATTAAATCACAATATCAGCAGACTACTTTAAACTAGTACAGTCAGCCAACAAACGTGCAGATGAAAAAAAATTACCACTCAAGGAATGTGTAAAAACTAGTATAAAGCTTATTTGTTACATCCTTCATTAAAAATCCAGTCATCAGATTAAGAAGAATCAATTATATCAGAAAAAGATTAGTATACCAAGACTAACTTATTCGGATACTCACAAAATAACATACTCAGATTAATAAGATCAATTAAACCAAATCACTTATCTAACAGGTACTCACTAAACAGACTTATTTAAAAACCCCTTTTTAATAAAGATTTCTAAACAGCAAGCCTAAATAAATCTCATAAATTCAGATTTAATAACAGTAAACTCATGAAAGAAGATTAAATTAGCAACTATAGATAACAGTAAACCGAAAATATTCAATATTAGCTAATCAACATGTATGTTAAGCTACATTACCCAGACATATCAATTCATCTAAACAAATTAGCACAATATCAAAAACATTCTAATAGTAAAGTCAAATAACAAAAATCATTAAACTAAACATCTTAAACATAAATTACATAAAATAAACTAAGGAGTAAAACCTTTTGTAGATCCCTTTGAGAAGTAGTGTAGTGCTGAGCTGGCTAAAAACTTAAATGACACCACGTCTGACCATCGTAAGAACCATCAACCACTATTAACATCACCATTCAAACAAAGTTTAACAACTTTCCAGTGGGGAAAGTTGTCCCCAATATTTATTTTTTTAATATTTAATCAAAGCTATTAACTAAAGCTTAACCAAATATCTTTATCATTATTATATCAAATTAGAATGAAGAATTAAATTGTAATATTCTATTTAAACAGAAAATAGAGGACGAATCAAATCAAACCAAATCACTTTTATTAATAATAAAGTAACGAGTACAATACTTTTATAAAAGAAATTACAAGATTAAATCTAAAACTAATTTAACATAATAACTTTAAAAAAATAAAATTGGATGATTGAAATTACAGAAATTGGGAGTTTTTATAGCCAACCACAAGGCTTGTTGGTGGAAATTTGTTGAGACGAATCTTTATTCTTGGCCCTTGATTTCTTCATTTTCTCTTTCATTCTTGATCTTGTGGTTGAAAATAGCAAACTAGCACACGGATTGCAAACGTGGCAATCAAGTGTGCTAGTTGTGCTTCTTTGAAGCTGACTTGTCATCTCTTTATTGGAGGATTGAGGTTGAGTGATGTGGTTAAACCAATCAAACGCTGCCACGAAATTGATACCCTCTATTTTATGTTCCTTAAAACCAGTTTCAAGTGACTGGTTTTATTTGGGGTTGAAAGAAGGTGAGAGATATGGTTTTATTTGGAGAATAGTAAAGTGACTGTTTTTGTGATTTAGGGTTTGATACAGTAAAAATTAATCTGGTTATTTTTGGGTGAGGTGGGAGAGAAAAAGAAAGGGGTGCATAGGATGTAACGAAAAAGGTGAAGTGTGTGGGTGAAAATTAATTTAATAAACCTGAGTCGTTTATGTAAAGGGGTAAATGTTTGACCGAAATTAAATAATCATTTTTACACCGTCCAAACCCTAGTGGGTATTTAAAAGCCCATGAAAAACGTTTATGTATTCGTAACGTTGATAGAAAATGGCCTTGTAGCCCATTTAACTTCAATTCGTCCCATCTAAATATTGGATTGGGCCATATTTGGGCTTTTAACAAATGATAACACTTTATGAACTTCAAATGGGCTTTTGAGCCCATTTTCCCAAATATGGGACCCACAATCCTTTTAAACTCCATAAATGATGAAATCCGCTAAAAACGAGCTTGATATTGGCTTTGTTGAACTTTTCTTCAATCTTCGTGTCGGTTTCGCCGGTTTTCGTGACTTTGGTACCTACACACACGAAATAACAAACAATGCATATACAAGGCATATTTGATAAATTTTATGCATTTATTCATTGTTTTAAGATATAATTGATATGAGTAAAATCACTCATATCAAACTCCCCCTTGCTAAGCAATTGCCGTGTCCTCACGCAATGATAAAATAAAACACTAACTACACCATTATTCAACTTTTGAAACTTTATTTTGCAAAGACATAATGTATTGCTTTCATTATTGAAAAATAACTTTAAGGATCATAAAACTCAAATAGATTCATCGTCCCCGACTTTTCACTTTTCCATGCCAAGTGTAAAAAGAAGATCATTGTCAATCATAAGCCCCAAAATTAAACCAACTCATACAAGTAATTTGTGTTAAACTCAATCTCTTATTATTCCTAATTGTATCTCTAGATTTTAAATGTCATTCACCCAAAGGATCATTTGACTTATTTGATATTTATTAGTCCAAAAATGAAGGCAAGAACGGTGTAAACTCAACACTCAAAACCTAACCTCAACTTCAAAAACCGTTGTCACTAAAGAAAGCCCACATCAAGGATAACTTAACACGATTTGAGGGATAAATCCCCGGACCCGAAATTTGGCTAATAGGACTACTTAAAAGCAACAATAAAAACCTCCAAAGTCGATTATGACCTTATTAAATGGAGTTAGCAACAATCACATCAAAACACCTTTTGGCTCTTTAAGATGCAATTGTGCTCCTTATTTAAAATCAACACCCTAAGGCTCCTTGGACAAAAATAAGGGAATTGACATCACCATCTCACCTTATGGCTCATGATGATGAAGCAATTTTTATTCAACACGTCCCCTTGCCATACACCCTAAGGCTCTAATGACAAGGTTAGTGCTACATGACTCCCCCCGAAGGCTCCTAGAGAACATATTTTTATTTATTCTTCTTATTAATATGATATGTATAGTAAGCCAAATTTCCGCAATCCCATGATCAAAAGTCCATGACGCTGACACCCTTAATGTGTTCTCACTTTAATTACAAGGGAAGAAAAAGAAGGAGTTACGAGTTAAGATATCAAGCCTAAACCGCTAAAAACTTCATTTATTAAGAAATTAATTATTCAAGCGTGGAAAATAAATACGAGGAGATTAAATCAAACACAAAAATACTTACACAAAGAAGATTTAACCTTAGAAACTTATGATTGAACTCTCTCATCTCTTGTTCTCCATATTGTAAAATTTCAAAAATGTGAAATCAATGGATACTTAGGCTATTAAATTAAAGTTTTGGGTTTTCAAGTCATCTAGAGGATCTTGCATCTTCTTATACTTTTTCAAGTTTTAGAATTTGCGTTTTAAAGTTCCCTTTATAAACGACTTTCTAGGATCAATTATAGGAACTTTCGAAAAGTTCTTGTTCTTAACCCGTATGAGTTAAGACTTTCGCGTTTTAAAGCTCCCTATATAAAAGCCTAACAAAACTTAATTCAAATATGTTAAGGAAAAGCTAAGGTAAAAACCGAGTCAAGTCAAAAACTATTTTTATTTCACCAACGGAAAGCCTACATTTGTGTCAAAAGCACTTATTTTCTTTATTAAAACTTAAAAATAACACTAAAAAAATTAATTTTTTTATGAAAAATGAGAAAAACGATTACATTTAGACACGACAAAAGCAATTGCAAGCGATTATATCGATTGACTTCCCATGCTAAAAACAAACATTGTCCTTAATGTTTCTTAGCTCAAGAGTAACACCCCATTGCTAAAACACGAAGAGTCTAATGCAAAATCCTAACATGGTAAGAGCACGCAAATCTAAAAGCCGTTTATTAATTATGCCTCAAGATAAAACGTTAGTCGATAAAAATCAAAGGATATAGAGTGTGCCCCTTTTTGGCAATCAAAGATTGGAAGATCAAGTGCACCGGCAAAAACCGAACACGATAGTCTTCAATGATTAGGTTCATACCTAAGATTCACAACACAACAAAACACGAGCACGAGCTTGAAAGATCAAGCCTTATTAGTTGTTAGGAAATAGAAAGAAGATAGAAATTATGGGACTCCCCCACAAGGCACCTCGTTTTTGTTAACCGAGTCATGAGCTCGACTCGATCCCTGCATTCATTGGTCCTTAGGGAAAGTGATAAAAACCGGCATAATGGAATAAAATCCAACATAAAGCACGATGCCGGGGTCAAAGATCTCATCCTCGTTGTCGGATGACAAACGAAAGGATGAAACTCCAACACAAATATATAACAAGAGATAGCGGTCACAAATCAAGATATGGATATAGCATGCTCCCCGAGATAAACTCGCACCAAGATGATCGAAAAATCTTTCAATTATTATATCGGTGAAAGGCCGAGATTTCCCTAAATCAACGATTCCGGGGTCGAATACCTCGTCCTCGAAAGAGAAAGGAATGGACAACACGGTGTCGTCCCCCCCATGCTAATCCAAGATCATATAAAGCACATGGTAAAGGTGGGATAAAGGTTTCATCCATAGTGGAATCAACATTCTTAGCTTTAACGGCCATTTCACCCTTAGAAATGTGATCAATTGGGTCATGGTACTCAATATGAGACACATGAACAACCCGCACATTAAGGTCAAAAGTGGGTGGGAGGAGGACTTGGGATGAAATCATCATCAAGTAAATTCTCTAAAAAGAGAGTGTCCCCCTCCGGGTCGATTTCATCAACACCCGGTGGTATCGAATCATTAGAAGGAAGAAACGTGTCAATCTCCTCCATAAGCGGATCACTATCCTCAACGGGAATAGGAGATGGAGATAAAGACTTGAGATTAGGCTTAGAATTCAAAGTCTCGATCTTAGAAATGAGAAGATAGACGTTTGATAATTTCTCTCGAAGAATCACGTCTTCTACATCTAAATGAGTAAGTTCATCGGTGAACTTCTCAAGGATCGGAATAGTCAAATCAACCTCATTTCCGGGTGGAAATGGGTCTAAAGGAGCAAGTTCAAAAGGGAAACTCTCAAATACCGGATCACTATCATCCTCATTTCCCAGTGGAAATGGGTGAAGAAGAGTAGGTTCATCGGTAAACCCCTCAAAATCCGAGTCATGAATATCATCTTTACAAGAAAGTTCATCGGAGAACTCCTCATTAGAAAATTCACTAAAAGTTGAATCATTCTCAAAATCTTCATTTCCATCACATTTTTCATCATTAGGATTGAAGAAAATATCAAAGTGAATAGAAAAAGTAGAGTCATCATATTGTGGAAAATCACACGTTTCATTGGAAATCCCATCAAACTCTCTCGGGTTTTGGACAAGAATATCAACACTAGACTTTATTACTTCGTCCGATTCCGTGTCCGGAATAGTGCTAATATGCTCGCCCCCCTTGCTTAGAGAATTTTCGAGTTCCATGGTGGAAGAATCATGAATAGGAGTGGTGATGTTATGAGAGATTTCCTCAACATCTAGAATGGTTGAATTCTCATGCTCCATAGCCGGCAAGATACGAAATGGAAGTACGATTGCACTAGACGAAGGATGTAGAGCAATAAGATCTCTCAAAGAAATAGTACTATCCTCGTCATGGTCAATAAGAAGAGAACGCTCGAGTTCACGAGTAGCAAGATATTTAGCTTCCTCTTGAGCTTGTTCTTTCTTTCAAATTTCAATGCTTAATCCATTATAATCTTGCGAAAGTTGTCTAATCTTAATTTCACAATCTCTTTTAAATCCCTCCTCAATTTTTTCTCCATGAAATCGTCGACTTCCCAAATCATTAGTTATATCATTAATCTCTTGATTAATTTGTCTCTTTTCAAGAAACATATCTTCAATACTCTTTTCAACAACTTCGACATTTCTTTGATTCATTATTTGTTGGAACATTGTTTCAATTCGTTTAAAATTCTCACTCACGAGAGAAAATTGTGAGGATTGGTCAAAACCGGAGGGAATAGAATTATAGCAAGGACTAGGCTCATAAAAATTTTGATCTCTCGGTTGACAACAAAAACTCTCGTGAGGACCTCCACAATTCTCACAACAAAGATGTTGTTGTGATAAACTCGGTAAATCTTATGGATAACAATTATCATTAAAGTTTTGATTCTAGCTCGGTTCTTGCTCGTAATTAAGCGAGAATCGATGCGAACAATTAATTCTAAAATGAGAATCATTTCCACAAAACTCACACGAGGGTGTCTCGTATGTAGGGTGTCGAGGTGGATTGAAATCGAGAGAATTATTCGAAAAATTCGGGTTTCCACATTAAGTAATCTCATTACAACAAGGACAAAATCCAACTCGTATATCGTGACGTAAATCATTTCCACAACGCTCACACGTACACCACCGACATGGTAAAAGACCATATAACGGTTCTCCACACCCTACACAATTGACGAAGGAATTCATGGAAGAATTAAAAATTGGAGGGTGAGGAGAAAAATAATTAAACATGATAGAAGATTAAGAAGATTATTTTTGGTATTTTTCAAATCAATCATAGATTGACAAAAACAAGGAATAAGGATAATTACTATGGAAGTAAATTACCCTCGGTCGCCTTTGAAACGATAGGTGAAAACCTAAACGTCTCGAGGTTCAATAAGTAAACTACGAAAATAAGAAATAATACTACTTGAGTTGGAAAACCAATAATCGGTCGTCCCTCTCAATATACGCACAAGCAAGCGGGGAAACGAGGTGGCACAAAGCACTTAAAAACCTTTTTCCTTAGACGGCCTTTTATAGCTCGTCGCCTTATACCCACCTTATAGTTTGTATAAATCGAGTTCAAACTTTTTATTAGTATTTATCTATTTTGCCTTTTATTTTTGTTTTGGATTCGAATACAATAGCTAGGTGATGAAATCCCAACTAAGGTCTTATTTTAAAGTAGGTAAGTTTATTGTTCTAAGTAATACAATATAGTAATCACAAAAAACACGAAAAACGATACATACTATAATAATACAAAAATACAAAACTTTCCGAGGACGGAAACGGTCTTCAAATCAAAGATCAACAAATCTCCATGAAACGAATCGTACACAAGATCCCCGGCAGCAGCGCCAAAATTTGATGTGTCATGGTAAGATACGTTATAGGGTAAATTAGAAAATTACCTTTAGGAAAAAGTAATAGACTAAAATTACCAAAGACGGATTCAATTAAACACGTTGGTGAACCAAGTTCGTTGTACACGAAGATCGAGTGAATTTGAGACGTTTTATTTCGATTTGGACAATTGATTCGAATTGGTTTTCGGTTTTTAAAACTAATTATTAATTCTACCAATTTAAAACCTAAGTGCATGAATCGTTCCTGAATTATTTAATTTAAAGATATCTATTTAAAAATTAAATCTATTTAAAATTTAAACTTTCTATTTAAGACCAATTAAAACTAAATCTATTTAATTAAAATCCTTTTTCACTATTTTAAAAATTAATTTATAAAACTATTTTATTAAAAATCTAAGTTAATTTAAATCTATTATTTTAAAAACTAGTTTTATAATAACAATTAAAATTTCTAAAACTAATAAAACATTTTTATCTTGATTTTATATATTTATTTGTAACTTATAAAAGAAATTTCGAGTGATTTTATTTTCACTTCTAGGGTTTGCTGGTTCTAAAACCTGTCTCCCCTTTTTTTGAGGAAGAAGCTGATGAGTTAGGTTGAAATGCCTCTCCTGAGCTAGCAGGTTCTCCCCCAGCTCTACAGTTGACAAGAAATCTAGGGTAAAGCACTGTTAATCATAGATTGCGGAACTTTCGAGATGCTTCCTTGCGAAAGCCAACGGAGTCTGGATGGTACAAAGTCCTCCAGCTTTTCATACTTTTGGAGAAATTAATGAACATTCGGATGATACTAGGAAATATGGTCCGAAGAATCTCGATAGTAGTTCCATGAACAATCCTTTGTGTGCGATCTCTTTTGTTTTTAGCAGAGAGGCAACTAAAATCGTCGAACCCCACCGTGAATGATCGCATAAGCCTATATCAGATTGGTATTGAAACTACTTGGTATTAAGAGAAGACTTTTTCCCGGAGCGCATCATAGAATGCAAACAAATCCAATGTTGGGCCAAGCGTTGCCAGCCGGTAATAGCCGAAGGCTTTGCTTTGCGGGAATGTTTTTTTTTTTGAGCTTGCCGGAAAAACCTTCCTATCAATATTTCCTTGATATCCATTGACACGAGAATCTTCCTCTTAGGGCGTTTGATTCCGCGAAATGGCGACCCGTTTTGCCGGAAAATTTAAACAAAGATTAAAACTATGAATTAATTAACTATTAAGCTGACAGCCTAGTTAAGAAGGGATATAAAGTCTCAATCACAAATAACAACTAAAAAAGAGCCCCAAGCCCAGTGGTTGAGGCGTTGGGTTGATATCCGAGAGGTCTCGGGTTCGATCCACACGAGGGACAATATTTTTGTGTTGATTTATTTATTTTTGACAATTAAAATTAAATTTGCTAGTCACAGGAGTGACTTTTGATGACAATGATTAATCAGTTCAGTCTAACAGACCAATTAGTCTGTAAACTTTTGTAATAAGCAGAAGAAAAACAATACAACCAAACTACTAGATAAGCAGATCTAATGCTAAATCCAAATTATCCTATTCAGTTAAAAGACCAGATGAAGCTCAGTAAATCTATCTGAATATTCAGCAAAAGATGAAGCAAACAAGAGCTTATATCAGATACAAATCTGATGTATAAACTCAGATTAAATCACAATATCAACATACTACTTTAAACTAGTACAATCAGCCAACAAATGTGCAGATGAAAAAAAATCACCACTCAAGGAATGTGTAAAATCTAGTATAAAGATTATTTGTTACATCCTTCATTAAAAATCTAGTCATTAGATTAAGAAAAATCAATTATATCAGCAAAAGATTAGTATACCAAGACTAACTTATTCGGATACTCACAAAATAACATACTCAGATTAATAAGATCAATTAAACCAAATCACTTATCTAACAGGTACTCACTAAACAGACTTATTTAAAAACCCCTTTTTAATAAAGATTTCTAAACAGCAAGCCTAAATAAATCTCATAAATTCAGATTCAATAACAGTAAACTCATGAAAGTAGATTAAATTAGCAACTACAGATAACAGTAAACCGAAAATATTCAATATTAGCTAATCAACATGTATGTTAACCTACATTACCCAGACATATCAATTCATCTAAACAAATTAGCACAATATCAAAAACATTCTAACAGTAAAATCAAATAACAAAAATCATTAAACTAAACATCTTAAAAATAAATTACATAAAATAAACTAAGGAGTAAAACCTTTTGTAGATCCCTTTGAGAAGTAGCGCAGCGCTGAGCTGGCTAAAAACATAAATGACACCACGTCTGACCATCGTAAGAACCATCAACCACCATTAACATCACCATTCAAACAAAGTTTAAAAACTTTCTAGTGGGGAAAGTTGTCCCCAATTTTTATTTTTTTTAATATTTAATCAAAGCTATTAACTAAAGCTTAACCAAATATCTTTATCATTATTATATCAAATTAGAATGAAGAATTAAATTGTAATATTCTATTAAACAGAAAATAGAGGACGAATCAAATCAAACCAAATCACTTTTATTAATAATAAAGTAACGAGTACAATACTTTTATAAAATAAATTACAAGATTAAATCTAAAACTAATTTAACATAATAACTTTAAAAAATAAAATTGGATGATTGAAATTACAGAAATTGGGGGTTTTTATAGCCAACCCCAGGGTTTGTTGGTGGAAATTTGTTGAGACGAATCTTTATTCTTGGCCCTTGATTTCTTCATTTTCTCTTTCATTCTTGATCTTGTGGTTGAAAATAGCACACTAGCAAACGGATTGCCGACGTGGCAATCAAGTGTGCTAGTTGTGCTTCTTTGAAGCTGACTTGTCATCTCTTTATTGGAGGATTGAGGTTGAGTGATGTGGTTAAACCAATCAAACGCTGCCACGAAATTGATACCCTCCATTTTCTCTTACTAAAAACTTGGGAATTAATTCCCCATATGTGTGAATCACACGTATTTAACAAAAGCCCCAAAAATTATTTGTGATTTAGGGTTTTGGAAGAATAGTAAAGTGACTGTTTTTGTGATTTAGGGTTTGATACAGTAAAAATTAATCTGGTTATTTTTGGGTGAGGTGGGAGAGAAAAAGAAAGGGGTGCATAGGATGTAACGAAAAAGGTGAAGTGTGTGGGTTATGGAGTGTGTGGGTGAAAATAAAGTTAATAAACGTGAGTCGTTTATGTAAAGGGGTAAATGTTTGACCGAAATTAAATAATCATTTTTACACCGTCCAAACCCTAGTGGGTATTTAAAAGCCCATGAAAAACGTTTATGTATTCGTAACGTTGATAGAAAATGGGCTTGTAGCCCATTTAACTTCAATTCGTGCCATATAAATATTGGATTGGGCCATATTTGGGCTTTTAACAAATGATAACACTTTATGAACTTCAAATGGGCTTTTGAGCCCATTTTCCAAAATATGGGACCCACAAGCCTTTTAAACTCCATAAATGATGAAATCCGCTAAAAACAAGCTTGATATTGGCTTTGTTGAACTTTTCTTCAATCTTCGTGTCGGTTTCGCCGGTTTTCGTGACTTTGGTACCTACACACACGAAACAACAAACAATGCATATACAAGGCATATTTGATAAATTTTATGCATTTATTCATTGTTTTTAGATATAATTGATATGAGTAAAATCACTCATATCAGGGTACCAAAGACCTAGACTTGATGTACCTTTTAGGTATCTGAAGATTCTCTTTACAGCAGTAAGGTGTGATTCCTATGGATCTGCTTGATATCTTGCACAAAGGCATGTAGAGAATTGAATGTCAGGCCTGCTTGCAGTTAAGTACATGAGTGACCCAATCATACCTCTATTGTGAGTCTCATTGACTGATTGTCCATTGAGATCAGGTCCTAAGTTGTTAGGGGGTACCATTGGAGTCTTCACTGAAGCACAATTGATATCATACTTCTTCAGCAGATCCTTGACATATTTTTCTTGATTGATGGAGATGCCTTGGTCAGATTGTTTAATCTGAAGACCAAGGAAGTATGTGAGTTCTCCCATCATACTCATCTCAAACTTGTTGGTCATAAGCTTGGAAAATTGTTTGCAAAGTTTCAAGCTTGTTGAACCAAAGATTATGTCATCCACATATATTTGTACCAGAATGGTGCCAGTTTTAGATTTATAGATAAACAAGGTGCTATCTATTTTTCCTCTAACAAATTTATGTTCAATGAGAAATGTTGAGAGAGTTTCATACCATGCTCTTGGAGCTTGCTTCAGTCTATACAAAGCTTTGTAAAGCTTGTAGACATGATTTGGGTATTTGCTAATCTCAAAGCCAGGAGGCTGAGTAACATAAACTTCCTCTTTTAGGTCAACATTTAGTAATGCACTTTTGACATCCATTTGGTAGATGATGAAGTTCATGTAAGTGGCACAAGTAAGGAAGATTCGTATGACTTCCATACGTACAACTGGAGCAAAGGTTTGATCAAAATCAACACCAGGCTCTTGATTGAATCCTTGGGCCACCAGCCTAGCTTTATTTTTGGTCAGTGATGTAGTGGTTTTACTACTCTTTAGGAAAAGAGAGCAAAAGTGGCAAGTATTAAGTGTTGGTTTAGGAAAACCAAGCACTAATGACCCAAAAGTGGGGATCGTTCTCAAGGAGGCAACTGTGTTGTGTTAAGAAATGATTAATGGTTTGTGATTATATTGATGAGAAATGAAAGGAAGAAAAAAGATTAGAAGAGAATGACGGTTATGATTATGAATTAAACTAAGACGAATAGTCGTGCACGTAAAACCGTAAAAAGTGACAAAATTAAAAATTTACCCTAAAAATTCCTAGAAAATTGCAATAAATACTAAAAATATAATTAGAGTTTATAAAAAATAAAAAATCACTCAAACCTTTTATTTAATTAAATAATAATTTTTTAATGCTAATTAAAGCCCAAAAAATCAATTTAATTAAAAAAAGCTCAAAATGAGATTTTTTCACTTGTAAACCTCTATAATACCTTAACTAAATTTATAACTATTTTTGAAAATTTTAAATTAATTAAAACTATTTAAAAACAATTAAAAACTATTAAAACTAAAAATAATTCTAAAAATTAATCTAATGACAATAAAAATATTCTAAAAATTGTAAAATTCCTAACATAATGTATTTGATCTAAGAAAAATGAAAAACTTTGAAAAATCTAAATTTTAGTTTTTAATAATAAAATAATTATAAAATATTAATAAAAATCCAAAATTTATAAAAAATTCTAAAAAGTTGCAAACTAGTTTATTTTAACCTAAATAAAACAGAAATGAAGTTGAAATTACAAAAATACCCCTATTGGGCCTTGAAATGGGCTAAAAGTCCAAACAGTCCCTAATGGGCTTGAAATAGGCCCAATAAGAAAAATGTTGTCCAAGTAAGCCCAAAAACTCCTATCTGACGTAAAATTTGATTTTAAGAACAAAACTCTGAAGGCCCAAAAGCTAAAAATTTGTTTAAGCTAGCTTATTTCAAAGCAGCTTATTCTTAATGGGCTTTTTGGCCCATTAAGCTATAAGCTGATGCCATAAGCTCAGATTTGACACACAAGATTCTTTTGAGTTACTTAAGAGATCTGCAAAAAGAAAATTTAAGAAATAAGTCTGAAATAAGCCAAGATTCTCTTCACAAAACGACAAAATAGTCGTTTTTGAGTTCTAGACCACCTCAAGTGCTGATTCAACTTTCAAAAGCTTTTAAATTACTTAATTAAGAAAAATAATCAAAAAGTTTTCAAATAAGCACAAGCAATAAGCCAGAATAAGCAGATAAGCACTTGTTTAAAAGTCAACTTAATGAGTTTTCTAGTAAAAAGTCAAAGTCAAAGTCTAATAAGCTCCAGATCAAATAAATGGGTCAAATGAGGAAGATCTATCACAAAAAATAAGTTGTTGCAAGTCTGGATAAGCCAATATGGCTTATGAATAAGCTGTTTGAAGATTTACACTAGCAGGGGCTAGTTTTGGAGGTTGAGCAGTGGGAAATTTTCCCCCTGCTTGACCTTTTTAACTTTTTGTCTTATGTGACTTTTTTGTGGATTCAAGTTACAAACAAGGCACCCAAATGATCAGTTAATCATAAGGAGTCAATATCAATCACAAAAACACAATTCCAATCAGCCAAATGACACAGTTAATTCAGTTAAGCACCAGATCAGACACAGACTTGAACAATAAGTAGTTTACACTCAATAAGCAGTTTTAGCAAAAATCAGCCAGCCAAACTTCACCAAATGCATACACAAGCTATAATTAATTCAAATGAACAAATCTAAACAAGTTTCATGCACTGATTCAAAGTCTAGATCAAGATTTAAGAACATAAAAGTTACTGATGAACAAAGAACATGCAGTTTTGAAAATTGCTTATATACTTGACCACACAGCCAAATTCAAACACTTAAATCTTCTTAACAGGTTATGTTGGATATGATTTATCACTTTTTATCCTAAGTCTAAGCCTAGAACTAGGTGTGCACCAAATCACAGTCCAAAATATCAACTAATCAAGATTTTATAAGCATATGATTGATTTAGGTGTTCAAAAGCATACAACTTGCAGATTATCTCTCTATTGCACTTCTTAAACAAGAACTACTAGCATACAACAGCAAACACTTAACCAATAACACAAATACTTCAATATGCAATTGACCCAAACATCCCTTTATATTTCTCAAATCAAGATTTTCAAATCAAAAGTTGGATTCAGGTTAGCACATGCATACATAAGCATCAAAACATAAAACTTAAACAAAAACAACAAGATTTGGAGCCAAAGATCAACACATACACAAGCAGAACTCAAATATCACAAATATCCAATTTTTTGACAGATTCTGAGATTAATGGTTCAAACCTCATGGATGTACATCCACACCCACGTATGTTTGAGTTGATGTGCCTAGCAAAACAAGGCACAAGCTTCCAATATCAGGCTGCTAAGATAGAACAAAGTTAGAAGCAAAAAATATAAAACAAAAAGGTAACAAAACTTGATTGATGCAACTCTTGTACCCCACTCTTTGATTATCCCTAAGTTATAAGCCTCACAACACCTTGATAACTCTTTATCAAGGTGCTATGATCCACTTATAGCCCAAAAATTCCAAAGGTGTACCAAGAACTTAGCAAAATATCAAGATTTAGGAAAATATGCAATTTCTTGCATACTCCTTGAAAACACGTTTTAAGATTCAAGTTTAGCAAACATATAACAATATCAAGCAGTAAATAAGATTGGCACTTGGGTTTTCATCAAAGATTCAAACACAATTCATTAAACATGAAAATAGGATTTACAGAACTTGAACAAAGGAAAAACCAAGAGCAAACTGAAATGTTAAGCCTAAATGCCTTTATATAGGCTACAAGGGTTCTAGAAATGCAAGAAAAACGTAAAACCCTAATGTGTAAAGTCCCTGAAATGCCCTTGAGAGTTTTGGCTTTTTGCTTGATCATGTGACTGAATTTGGCAGTTTGTTGAGGTGTCAAGTATGTGGAAGTGATCAAAGGCTCATAAGGAGCTTAAGTTTGAAGCTACAATCTTGAACGTTGGATGGCTGGCAAGTTTTGGCTTTTTCTCCAAAAACCATGTATGAGGGTTTATCATGTGACCAAGGTGATGATGTGGCATAGGTTTTAGAAGTTGGGTTATGTTTAGGGACACCCTAATCTTAATTCTTAAGAAGATTAGGGTTTAATTGTTGGTAATTAACAAATACCCAATTTGTATCAAGAACATGAAGAACATGTGTTTAATCCGTTTTTGTTTTTGAATAGGTGTTTAGCGCCTTAATTAAGCTTAATAAATTAAGTTAGTTAAGGCAGGTGTGAGTGGATGGTGAGGTGGAAGCAGGGAGGCTTGTGATTGGTTGTGGGAAGTGGGTGGGGCACGTGTCACCCCTCACAGGTTAATGTAAGTTTCTTATCTGCCAGGTTTGACCCTCCATCTCTCTTTCTCTTTTCACTTGAAGTTTATTAAGCATAAAATCAGAATCCTTTGTTATTAAAGTTTCCTTTTTCATACTTTTGCCCCAAATACTTTTCCAAAGTATTTTCAGGGGTATTTCTTGCCAATTCTTGATACTTGAAGGGTTGTTTTGGCATTTTCTTCAAAGATGATGGTATTGACTTGTATGATTGACTTTTTGGAGGACTAATATTGGCAAGTCTTCATTGTTGAGGGACCATTCTTGCCAATTCTTCAAAGTGGATGGCCCTTTTTGTAAATTTGAGAAACTTTAAGGACCAAACTTGTAATTATGAATAAACAAGGGTTTAAAGTATCAATTCTTCAATATTGGAGGACCCTTATTGCATAATTTTCATATCTTCAAGTTTTTCTTGGATAATCTTCATTAGGGCTTGGTTCATTGTGCGGCTTCGTTTCCCGTGTTCGTTTTTGCATGTTACTTGTGATCTTTTGTCATTTTCTCAATATCCGTACCTAAAATACACAAGTAACAAACACAAGCATATATTTGGCATTTTTAATGATATTTAATGCATTTAAAGCCCGTTTTGAACGATGAGGCTATGTGTAAAACTAGTCTCATCACATACCTTAAAACACTTTTAGATAGATAAGTCAAAACTTGTTCCCCAGGAACAGACTTAATGGATTCAGGTTTGAGTAAGGTGATGTTGTTGGGTTTGAAAATGATATCATCAATGGGATAGTTAACATGAGTGGATGGGTTAAGAGTGATCTTAGCAATCTTTGGAGTAGAAGATGATTCAGCCATTGATGTTTCTATGTGTGTTTTGATAGAGAGAAAGTTTGTGTGTGTTTTTTTTGATAAAAGATTTGTAAGCGTGGAATGAAATCCAATTGTTAGGGATTATATAAAAACTTGAACTGCTTTGTAAAAAGTTTTTAAAACCATTTGAAAAAATTAAAAATATTTTAGGGTTTCTTCTGAACATTTGGCACAAACTTTCTCATTAACGTTCTGCAAAAGGTATGATTTTCTGTTGCTTTGAACAGTGAAACGCCCCATGTGTCAAGGAGTTGTTGACTTTGGATGGAGACGTTTGAAATTTCCTTAATTAACAAATGACACCTTTTTGAAAGAATGTTTGTTTTATTCACAAGAAAATTCAATGCCATTAACTCTTTTGTATCACATGATTGATTTGTTTTAAATGTTGTTGCTCAGATATGCTGAAGCTGATGGCAACACTTACGAGCTTCAATGCGTTAGATGAGGCGACAAAACTCCATATACATGTTCACATAAGTGAACAAGACATATGACATTGCATGCTCCTCTACTTAGGCCTAGCTACTCAGTTGTATTAAAATTTTGTTTAGCATTGCTGAAGGAAACTTTTGATGACTGGTGATTATTTGTTCAGCTTTAGTGAATCAGATAAGGCGACAAAATGTCATATACACAATCACATAAGGTGAAATAGATACATGACATTGCACACTCCTTTACTCAGACACTGCTACTTGACATTAATCAAAATATTTAATGAAATGTTGAACCTTCAAGCTTCTTTAGTGAATGCTGAAGGTTCAGGTTTTGTATCGTCAATGTTCAGCATACCAAGCTCCATTATCAATCTTTTGAAATTTCGTTCATCCAGTGGTTGGTGAAGATATCAGCGAATTGGTATTGAGTGGGGATGAAATGTAATTCAATGTGCCCTTTCACAATGTGATCTCTGATAAAGTGATATCTGATATCAATGTGTTTTGTTCTTGAGTGGAGGACTGGATTGTTGCATATTGCAATAGCACTAGTGTTATCACAAAAGATTGGTACCTTTTCATATTTAATGTCATAATCAGCCAGTTGGCTTTTCATCCAAAGAACATTGGCACAACATCCAGCAGCTGCCACATATTCAGCTTCTGCTGAAGACATGGCAACAGTTTGTCGCTTTTTAGCACTCCAACACACAAGTTTGCCACCTAGCAATTGGCAGGCACCAGAAGTGCTTTTTCTGTCCAAATTGCATCCAATATAGTCTGAATCTGAATACCCTTTTAGATCAAAACCTAAGGATTTGGGTACCAAAGACCTAGACTTGGTGTACCTTTTAGGTATCTAAAGGTTCTCTTTACAGCAGTAAGGTGTGATTCCTTTGGATCTGCTTGATATCTTGCACAAAGGCATGTAGAGAATTGAATGCCAGGCCTGCTTGTAGTTAAGTACATGAGTGACCCAATCATACCTCTATTGTGAGTCTCATTGACTGATTGTCCATTGAGATCAGGTCCTAAGTTGTTAGGGGGTACCATTGGAGTCTTCACTGAAGCACAACTGATATCATACTTCTTCAGCAGATCCTTGACATATTTTTCATGATTGATGGAGATGCCTTGGTCAGATTGTTTAATCTGAATACCAAGGAAGTATGTGAGTTCTCCCATCATACTCATCTCAAACTTGCTGGTCATAAGCTTGGCAAATTGTTTGCAAAGTTTCAAGCTTGTTGAACCAAAGATTATGTCATCCAAATAAAGTTGTACCAGAATGGTGTCAGTTTTAGATTTATAGATAAACAAGGTGCTATCTATTTTTCCTCTGACAAATTTATGTTCAATGAGAAATGTTGAGAGAGTTTCATACCATGCTCTTGGAGCTTGCTTCAATCTATACAAAGCTTTGTAAAGCTTGTAGACATGATTTGGGTATTTGCTAATCTCAAAGCCAGGAGGCTGAGTAACATAAACTTCCTCTTTTAGGTCACCATTTAGTAATTCACTTTTGACATCCATTTGGTAGATGATGAGTTCATGTAAGTGGCATAAGCAAGGAAGATTCGTATGACTTCAATACGTACAACTGGAGCAAAGGTTTGATCAAAATCAACACCAGGCTCTTGATTGAATCCTTGGGCCACCAGCCTAGCTTTATATTTGGTCAGTGATGTAGTGGTTTTACTACTCTTTAGGAAAAGAGAGAAAAAGTAGCAAGTATTAAGTGTCGGTTTAGGAAAACCAAGCACTAATGACCCAAAAGTGGGGATCGTTCTCAAGGAGGCAACTGTGTTGTGTTAAGAAATGATTAATGGTTTGTGATTATATTGATGAGAAATGAAAGGAAGAAAAGAGATTAGAAGAGAATGACGGTTACGATTATGAATTAAACTAGACGAATAGTCGTGCACGTAAAACCTTAAAAAGTGACAAAATTAAAATTTTACCCTAAAAATTCCTAGAAATTTATAATAAATCCTAAAAAATGTAATTAGAGTTTAGAAAAAATAAAAAATCACTCAAACCTTTTATTTAATTAAATAATAATTTTTTAATACTAATTAAAGCCCAAAAAATCAATTTAATTAACAAAAAGCCCAAAATGTGGTTTTTTTCACTTGTAAACCTCTAAAATACCTTAACTAAATTTATAACTATTTTTGAAAATTTTAAAATTATTTAAAACTATTTAAAAACAATTAAAAACTATTAAAACTTAAAATAATTCTAAAAATTAATCTAATGACAATAAAAATATTCTAAAAAATATAAAATTCCTAACTTAATGTATCTGATCTAAGAAAAATGAAAAACTTTGAAAAATATAAATTTTAATTTATAATAATAAAATAATAATAAAATATTAATAAAAATCCAAAATTTATAAAAGATTCTTAAAAGTTTCAAACTAGTTTATTTTAGCCTAAATAAAACAGAAATGAAGTTGAAATTACAAAAATACCCCTATTGGGCCTTGAAATGGGCTAAACTTCCAAACAGTCCCTTAATGGGCTTGAAATAGGCCCAATAAGAAAAATGTTGTCCAAATAAGCCCAAAAGCTCCTATCTGACTTAATTTGATTTTAAGAACAAAACTTTGAAGGCCCAAAAGCTGAAAATGTGTTTAAGCTAGCTTATTTCAAAGCAGCTTATTCTTAATGGGCTTTTTGACCCATTAAGCTATAAGCTGATGCCATAAGCTCAGATTTGACACACAAGCTTCTTTTGAGTTACTTAAGAGATCTACAAAAAAAAATTGGAAAAAGCACAAGAAATAAGCCTGAAATAAGCCAAGACTCTCTTCACAAAACGACAAAATAGTCGTTTTGAGTTCTAGACCACCTCAAGTGCGTATTCAACTTTCAAAAGCTTTTAATTGACTTAATTAAGCAAAATAATCAAAAAAATTTCAAATAAGCACAAGAAATAAGCCATAATAAGCAGATAAGCACTTCTTTAAAAGTCAACTTAATGAGTTTTCTAGTAAAAAGTCAAAGTCAAAGTCGAATAAGCTCCAGATCAAATAAATGGGTCAAATGAGGAAGATCTATCACAAAAAATAAGTTGTTGCAAGTCTGGATAAGCCAATATGGCTTATGAATAAGCTGTTTGAAGATTTACACTAGCAGGGGCTAGTTTTGGAGGTTGAGCAGTGGGAACTTTTCCCCCTGTTTGACCTTTTTGACTTTTTGTCTTATGTGACTTTTTTGTGGATTCAAGTTACAAACAAGGCACATAAATGATCAGTTAATCATAAGGATTCA
This sequence comes from Glebionis coronaria, assembly GCA_025667525.1. Classification (NCBI taxonomy): domain Eukaryota; kingdom Viridiplantae; phylum Streptophyta; class Magnoliopsida; order Asterales; family Asteraceae; genus Glebionis; species Glebionis coronaria. The sequence goes on from JANFOE010001855.1 coordinate 100,024, forward strand.
ATATCAATCACAAAAATATAATTCCAATCAGCCAAATGATACAGTTAATTCAATTAAGCACCAGATCAGACACAGACTTGAACAATAAGCAGTTTACACTAAATAAGCAATTTTAGCAAAAATCAGCCAGCCAAACTTCACCAAATGCATACAAAAGCTATAATTAATTCAAATGAACAAATCTAAACAAGTTTCATGCACTGATTCGAAGTCTAGATCAAGATTCAAGCATATAAAAGTTACTAATGAACAAAGAACATGCAGTTTTGACAATTGCTGATATATTTGACCACACAGCCAAATTCAAACACTTAAATCTTCTTAATAGGTTATGTTGGATATGGTTTATCACTTTTTATCCTAAGTCTAAGCCTATAACTAGGCGTGCACCAAATCACAGTCCAAAATATCAACTAATCAAGATTTTACAAGCATATGATTGATTAAGGTGTTCAAAAGCATACAACTTGCAGATTATCACTCTATTGCACTTCTTAAACAAGAACTACTAGCATACAACAGCAAACACTTAACCAATAACACAAATACTTCAATATGCAGTTGACCCAAACACCCCTTTATATTTCTCAAATCAAGATTTTCAAATCAAAAGTTAGATTCTGGTTAGCACATGCATACATAAGCATCAAAACATCAAACTTAAACAGAAACAACAAGATTTGGAGCCAAAGATCAACACATACACAAGTAGAACCCAAATATCACAAATATCCAATTTTTTTACAGATTCTGAGATTAAGGGTTCAAACCTCATGGATGTACATCCACACCCACGTATGTTTGAGCTGATGTGCCTAGCAAAACAAGGCACAAGCTTCCAATATCAGGCTGCTAAGATAGAACAAAGTTAGAAGCAAAAAATATAAAACAGAAAGGTAACAAAACTTGATTGATGCAACTCTTGTACCCTTCTCTTTAATTATCCCCAAGTTATAAGCCTCACAACACCTTGATAACTCTTTATCAGGGGTGCTATGATCCACTTATAGCCCAAAAATTCCAAAGGTGTACCAAGAACTTAGCAAAATATTAAGATTTAGGAAAATATGCAATTTCTTGCACACTCCTTGAAAACACGTTTAAGATTCAAGTTTAGTAAACATATAACAATATCAAGCAGTAAATAAGATTGGCACTTGGGTTTTCTTCAAAGATTCAAACACAATTCATTAATACATGAAAATGGGATTTACATAACTTGAACAAAGGAAAAACCAAGAGCAAACTGAAATATTATGCCTAAATGCCTATATATAGGCTACAAGGGTTCTAGAAATGCAAGAAAAACGTAAAACCCTAATGTGTAAAGTCCCTGAAATGCCCTTGAGACTTTTGGCTTTTTGCTTGATCATGTGACTGAATTTGGCAGTTTGTTGAGGTGTCAAGTATGTGGAAGTGATCAAAGGCTCACAAGGAGCTTAAGATTGAAGCTACAATCTTGAACGTTGGATGGCTGGCAAGTTTTGGCTTTTTCTCCCAAAACCGTTTATGAGGGTCTATCATGTGACCAAGGTGATGATGTGGCATGGGTTTTAGAAGTTGGGTTATGTTTAGGGACACCCTAATCTTAATTCTGGAGAAGATTAGGGTTTAATCATTGGTAATTAACAAATACCCAATTTGTATCAAGAACATGAAGAACATGGGTTTAATCCATTTTTGTTTTTGAATGGGTGTTTAGCGCCTTAATTAAACTTAATAAATTAAGTTAGTTAAGGCAGGTATGAGTGGATGGTGAGGTGGAAGCAGGGAGGCTTGTGATTGGTTGTGGGTAGTGAGTGGGGCACGTGTCACCCCCTCAGAAGTTAAGGTAAGTTTCTTGTCTGCCAGGTTTGACCCTCCATCTCTCTTTCTCTTTTCACTTGAAGTTTATTAAGCATAAAATCAGAATCCTTTGTTATTAAAGTTTCTTTTTTCATACTTTTGCCCCAAATACTTTTCCAAAGTATTTTCAGGGGTATTTCTTGCCAATTCTTAATACTTGAAGGGTTGTTTTGGCATTTTCTTCAAAGATGATGGTCTTGACTTGTATGATTGACTCTTTGAAGGACTAATATTAGCAAGTCTTCATTGTTGAGAGACCATTCTTGCCAATTCTTCAAAGTGGAGGGCCCTTTTTGTAAATTTGACAAACTTTAAGGACCAAACTTGTAATTATGAATAAACAAGGGTTTAAAGTGTCAATTATTCAATATTGGAGGACCCTTCTTGCATAATCTTCATATCTTCAAGGTTTTTCTTAGAAAATCTTCATTAGGGCTTGGTTCATTGTGCGGCTTTGTTTCCCGTGCTCGTTTTTGCATGTTACTTGTGATCTTTTGTCATTTTCTCAATATTCGTACCTAAAATACACAAGTATCAAACACAATTATATATTTGGCACTTTTGATGATATTTAATGCATTTAAAGCCCGTTTTGGACGATGAGAGTAAGTATAAAAGCAGTCTCATCACTCCCCCATACTAAACCATTGCCATGCCCTCACGCAATGCTAGAATAAAGTATCGTAGCACCTCCAATATTCATTTTTATTCACTTTTATTGAATGATAAACTAGCTATACTACTACTATTACTTCTACTTGCGTTTTTGACATAATGTATGATTTTCATCGCAAAATGAGACGTTTAGGTTCATAGAATAAGAACACGTGAATGCTTTGTTAGAAATAATTTCATCGTCCTCGACTTTCACCCCAATTCCATGCTAAGCGTGCAACGAGATCATTGTCATTATAAGTTAGTAATGCTAACACTACTCATATGCCCTAATCACGTACTTATCCTCCCATTTTCCTAAGTTGTATCTCTTATATTTTATTTTGTCTTGAATGTTTCACGAGGATACATTGTTTGACTTACGCGATGATAGAGATTTAGGTCTAAAAACAGAGTCCTAACGGTGTAACCAAGACCATCGAATTAATAACCCCTCCTAATAGACAACGATGTCAAAAAATTAAGTCAACAAGAAGTATCGATAAACGCGGTTTTATAACGGTTTTGAACATGAGACTTATGACCAAGACTTTTATACGCCCCCTAACGGAAGGGCCTTATTATCATAGGTTGACCTCCATCTTTTATTCAACTTTGCCATGAAGCTTTTATTATGACTTCGGTCTTGCCTTGCCTTTTATTTAACCTCGCCATGAGGTGTTTATTATGGCCAAAGACGTATATCCTCACGCTAAAAGTGAATTTTGGATCTTTAAAGCTTCAAAGATTAAGGCTTGATTCACTTTCAACTTTGCATAGATTTTTCGGCCTTGCGAGCTTCAAATTGTTTGCTTGATTTAGGTGAGCACTTGAAATCTTATTATTGGGTGAAGCTTTTGATTATTCGGGTTGCCAATACTTCAAAACCGTGACGCTGGCGATACCTTAATGTCTTCCTAATTTAATTACATGGAAGCTACTAGAAAAGACTAGAAACCAACAATCAAGACTAAACCGCTAAGTCAATATTTATTAAGCAAAAAATATTTACAAGCGAAGGGAGAATAAGCAAATAACGAGAACACATGAGTTTTTGAAAGAATACGAGTACTCTACGTTTAGCATAGTAACTTATAATTAACTCTATCATTTCTCGTCCTCATTTAAGAGACTTAGCCTAATATAAGTTAAGGAATCGAAGCTAAGTGCTCAACACGCACGGTAGAGTCAAAAATTACTCTTATTCTCGCCATCGGAAAATCTACTTTCATGTCTTGAAACACTTATAAAACATGAGAAAAAAATAAAATTTGGCCATTTTTAGCCTTATTTTGCAACAAAACGATAAACAAAAATATAAACTTTGGAAAGCATGAAGGTTTGGCAAGGCAAGTATCTATTCACCCCCCCCCCCATACTAAAGTTAAACATTGTCCTCTATGTTTCGAGTCTAAGGGTTGGAAAACCCCCATACTAGAGACGTAGTCGAATGCATAATCTAGCATGGAAAGGGTGTAACCGTTAAATTTAAAGCCGTTTATAAAGTGTGCTATAAACCTAAGGTTAAAACATCAAAGGATATATCATGGATATTGAGAAATTCTTCCAAGCAAACGATCGAGTGCTCCCATAAAATGAACATGAGAGGCTCCAATCGTGAAGATAATGATCATCTAAAATCCACAATTCACAAACAACCACGGAACAAAGGTTGGAAGGGCACAAATCCCCACACGTTACTACATTAGAAAGCGATAATATGTACATAGGATAAGCATGGGACTCCCCCACGAGGCACCTCATTTTTTATTACCGAGTCATGAGCTCGACTCAATCCCCTCAATACTAATTATCATTGGGGAAGGTGATTTGGTAGAGGTAGTTCAAGGATGGAACTTCCCCGCTAAAGTATCTTCAACCTATGTCCATTCACCTTGAAATTGGGGCCATCATTTTGAGCTAGCTCGATGGTCCCCTATGGAAAAACTTGAGTCACGGTGAATGGACCGGACCAACGAGATTTAAACTTACCGGAAAAGATTTTCAATCGTGAGTTAAAAAGCAACACTTGATCCCCAATGTTAAAAAGCCGGTTTTTAATTTTTCAATCATGAAACTTTTTAGTTTTTTCTTTTTAAATCAATGAATTTTCATAAGCAATATCCCTTAATTCATCTAATTCATTAAGTTGCATTTTCCGGTCTTTCCCGCGGTCTCCATATCATCATTACAATGCTTAAGGGCCCAATAAGCTTTGTGTTCAAGTTTAATTGGCAAGTGACAATTCTTCCCATACACAAGCTTATAGGGAGTGCACCCGATGGGCGGCTTATGAGCGGTTCTAAAGGCCCATAAAGCATCGTCCAACTTATCCGACCAAGATTGTCGGTTTTATCCAATAGATCTCTCCAAGATCCTCTTCAAAGCTCGGTTTGAAACCTCGACTTGCCCACTCGTTTGTGGATGATAAGCCGTAGAAAGCTGATGTGTAACCCCATATTTCCTTAGGACCCTTTCGAATTGGTCATTACAAAAATGGGTTCCACGATCGCTTATGATCACACGAGGGGTTCCAAACCGAGAGAACAAGCTTTTCAAAAACTTGACTACCACACGAGCATCGTTCGTAGGCAAAGCCTTAGCTTCCACCCACTTAGATAGGTAGTCAACGACGACAAGGATGTACTTATTACCACGAGATGATGGGAACAGACCCATAAAGTCAATGCCCCAAACGTCAAAGATCTCACACACTTGGATGATATTTTGTGGCATTTCGTCGTTTTGTGAGGCTTTTCCTTGTCGTTGGCACGAGTCACACGACTTCACAAGTGCATGTGCATCTCGGTAAATAGCAGGCCAAAAGAAACCGGCATCAAATACCTTCTTAGCCGTGAGATTAGCTGTAAAACCCGCATGCTTTTACCATGAATAGTGCCCTTAAGATCGTACGTCCTAGATTAAATTTACCTTATTTAGTATTGATCACATTCACGTGCTATTAATTAAGTAAGTACATACGTGTATAACATGATAAGTATCGTTTACGTACGAACTCATGATAAACATTTAATAAGTATTTCACGTGAACATAATTAAAGCATGAACACCATTAAAACACGAACTAAAATAATTACGTAATTACATATAATATAATTACGAGCATAAATAAATACGATAAGATACATAATAAAATAAACGGAAACACTTAAAACACGAACACGATTAACCACGAACGAACACGAAACATCGGGACACGGGAAAATGGTACGGGAACCCCATGTGGGGCCCCATACCCACGGCACACAAACCAAGGTGGGCTAAGCCCATTAACTTTTAGCATGAAAGGGGGGTAATGGTAAAAACTCTTTTCATTATTCACATTTCAAGAAATAAACATTTAACCTAAAAAGTTTTCCTCTCCTCCTCTTTGTTCTCTTGTGTGCCGCCACCTATAACACCACAAGGGTGGTTGTTGGTTGATTTTGATCATAAAAATAAGTGCTATAAACCGTGTTTGTTTATCATCTTCCAAGCTACGTATTGGTATATCATTTCTTAACCTTTCTTTTCATTTCTTTTAATCTTTGATTATTTTTATGAACATGTTATTATTGTTTTTACAAAAACACATTAATTAAACATTGATCTAACATGTTTTGATCATTAATTAAATCAAAGGATGATATAAGGGGTGTTTGTTTTTAGGCCGCAGGGTATAACCGACCCCAAGGGGGTTCGGTTTGTTTTAGCCGACCACCACCAAGACCTTTTTGGTCTTGGTTGGTGCGTGTGGGTCCCACGGCAACAAAGGGACACGGGTACCCTGGGTTGGTTCGGGGTACGGTGTCGAATTCATGCCCGATTCATGGTTCGTTGGTTAAAACCCGATTTATGCTAGATGTTAATTTTATGAATTATGAACTTAGGTTATAAATTAATTAATAAAATGATATATTAATTAATAACATGACTTATAATTTAATTATTAATTAACATGAAATTATTTTAACCTAAGTATTTTCATATAGTAAGCTTAGAATTAATTAATTATTTTAAACCATGCTTATAATTAATTAATTTAACATGACTTAGGTTAAATTATTAGTACATAATAATACACATTTTAACCTAAGTATTTAATTCTTTTTTAATTAAAACATGTTATATTTTAATTAAAATACTTTAACCTATAGTTTAATTAAAATACATAGAATAATGATTAAACTATACATTATATAATATGACTTAAGAAATAAGCATATAAACACTTAGGCTTATATACTTAGCATATGTAACCAGTTTAAATCTAATTATGGAAACCTTCTATATATGGAAACTTGTTTATTTCAGGCAACTAATCTAATTATGGAAACCTTCTATATATGGAAACTAATCTATTTTAAGCAGTAATTCTATTTTTGGAAACTTTCTAATTTTGGAAACTTTCTAATTTTGGAAACTTTCTATTTTTGGAAACTTTCTATTTTGGAAACTTTCTATTTTGGGAAACTTTCTATTTTTGGAAACTTTCTATTTTTGGAAACCTGCTATTTTTGGAAAGTTACTTATTATTGCACAATGAGTATAATAACACATGAAATACCAGTAAAACTTAATCAGAATGATCAGAACATAAGATAAACACAGATTAAGGCTTAACACAGAAAACATGACTTAAAACATATAAAATAAGTTAAGATAAGACATAAAACCCAGTACGTATTCAGTGATTCGATACTTATACACGTGTGTATTCATGTAGCGTTAGTGATCCAGAAGTAGGAGTCTTTCTTCCGTTTATTCACTGGACTTGAGGTACGGATTTCCGTCCTTTCAATATGGACATTCTTTTCGTATTAGGATTTCCCCGTATGTAGCCAACTGTTTTCCCAGTACTTGTTTTATTGTTTTTGAATTGCTTATGTTTAATTTAGCATAACCTATAGCCATATACAAGCATGACCAGTTCACCTAGTTATGGAGGTACCATAACCATAACATTGGAGGCACCAATGTTATGACTTCCCCACGGCGGAGTGATTGCTCGTGGCGTCCTTTTCAGTTTTGGCCATATTATTATATCATGTGGGGCGTATGGGTGCATCCTAGTTACATGTTTATACAAGATTTCACGGTGAATGTGGTGTGTGCCTTGCATCCTTCACAAGGAGTTGATCCCTCCTACCCAAACCAGTTTATTAATTAGAGGCATCCCCTCTAATTTGCATGATGAGGTCACCCCTCTATGTATTCATGCACGTGACCTTTTCATGACCTATATGGGCTAATGGTAAATATGTTAAAACAGTTTTCATAAGATAAACATAAGGCTTTTCAAACTTTAAAACCAACTTTCTCAATACTTAACCAGGTTACTCAGAACTTAGTCTTCCGCTGTTATATGTTATATGCTTATCCTATTCATGCTATATTGTACATCCGTGCACTGAGCGTCTTGCTCAGCCGTTTTCCTTTTCTATATTCCCAAAACGGCAGGTACTCAGGGACGCTCGTAGATTTCAAGCGTACGTGCATATGGACTGGAAGCTTTACTGCCTTTCTTTACTTTATGCATTTCCTTTATTTTAAATGCAGCTTGCAATGGACATTATTTCGTCCTTTCCTTTTACAGTACTTATGTTTGTGTGTGATGAGCTTTACTTTTGGACTACCGATGTTTGATTCCGGTATTTTCCTTTTATGGTCAAATAATGCTTAGACATTTATCCTTGTATGCTTTGACGACACGCCATAATTATGAGTAATATTCCATTATCAAAATGGGGTGTTACAATTATGGTATCAGAGTCAAGGTTTCGACCTGTAGGCTCTCAAAATATGACCTGTGATTATTGGGTAGTCACTACGGTCTTCCTAGAACTAACAGTCATTTTCATGCATTCATCATATTTTTATGCATACATATATAATGTCATATGTTACAGGGTTTTGACTAGTAATGGTTGGTACAGGACTGACCATGTTAGTCGTATGTGCTTTTATCGAAACTTTTAACTTTGGGACCGACCCACAGGCGTCCCCGCGCCATGTCTTTTATTTGGGTGAACTGACCATAGGCGTTCACTCTCGAGCATACAAAAGTTTTCAAAACTGCATCATGCATTCATACACAAATTTTCTTGCATAAAATTTTTCTCTTATTTATTTGCATAATTTTTTTTTCATGAATATATATAAATTTTATGCTTTGATCTGTTAATCATATGTTTTATGTTATACTGTCAGATGGCAAACACAGACAAACTCTGGGCGTTATTTGCAGACATGGAGGCAGAAATGCAAGACGCCATCCTCCATAACGATGATTATCCTCCCCCACCTAATATCTTTCCCATGGAAGGAAGGAATCGGCTCATGAGGGAATACTACGCCATGAGACAGCGACCCGACGAGAATAGTGGTGAGTTTATGCAGAGGTTCCTCGGGTACACAGCTATCCTGAGGGCATCTGCAGGCACCACTGAAGAACAGGCACTACATTTTTGTTGGGGTCTTAATCCAAGTATCGCCAATAATTTATCAGGTGCCCCGTTGGATACCGTGGCACAAGTGGCCTACGCAGCACGAAGGTTGGAGATGCTGCAAGAGCGAGATGAGTTCGGGGAAGCTGAAAGACCCGACAAGAGGTAAACATTTGTATTCAAGCGGTAACCAAACCGCATCCTATCATTATATGTTAAATAATCATCTCTTAAACTGTATCTTCCAGGCAGAAAACTGGGGACCGGTCTCAGCCGGCTACTCAGCAGCAGCCTCATCAGCCCAGAGGAAACGGTCACACTAACGATCGTTCTGTTGTGGAAAGGCGTAGCGGTAATGATAATTACCGTAACAACGCTGGACACTCCAACAACAGCAGGTCTAATATTTATGCATTTTCTTACGATTTCATGTTATATCTCTTATGCTGACACTATATTAATCTCTACCAGGAACCACGGTAACGGAAGGGACCAGAACCACAGGGGTTCGCAACCTAACCGTTCAGCTGTCACTGGTAATCATCTTATGACGCATATGTCTTATACTCGTGCATATACCTTATCTTACACATTTTGTCATCAACAGGCCCTCAGCAAGCAAGGACTCCTGCTGGAGGATTCACTCATCCTCTTTGCAATACTTGCCATCGCAGACACCCTGGCCCATGTCGTCGTGACACCGACGCATGCTTCAAGTGTGGCCTCCCTGGCCATCGTATCAAAGATTGACGTAAGGGTGAGATGGAAGGTACTTCGGGTCATGCTGATAGTAAGCCGCCTCCTACAACTAGGCGTGTCTACACGACATCTCGCGATCAGGCCAACAAATCTACAGGTACCATTACTGGAATTTTGTATATGTACGGCCAAGCTGCATGTGTTCTTTTCGATACGGGTGCCACTCACTCAGTTATTTCTACTGCTTATGCTAAGAACATTAGGACGCTCCCCTTGCCATTAGAGAATAGACTTACTATTTCCACGCCTTTGAGGGACTCAGTATTAATTACTCATGTATACAAGAGTCTTCCATTAGAATTTGACGATAAAGTTCGTTCAGTTGATGCACTTCCACTGGACATGATTGACTTCGATATGATTCTTGGCATGGACTGGCTATCCACGCACCATGCTACCATAGATTGCCACTCATATCGGGTGATCTTCGGCGACATTAATGCACCAGAGTACATTCATAACGGGTTCATACCCGGACGGTCTGTACAAATCATATCTACCCTGCAAGCACGTGCACTACTGTCACATGGCTGCGAGGGTTATCTAGCTACGGTTCACGACATTGATGCTGAATCTCCATCGATTCAGGATCAACCAGTAGTGTCGGGATTCCGAGACGTTTTACCAGCTGAACTTCCAGGCATACCACCTGCACGAGAAGTGGAATTCAACATTGACCTTGTCCCAGGAGCTGAACCAATCTCTAAGGCTCCGTACCGTATGGCTCCCATAGAGCTGAAGGAACTGAAGGATCAACTGCAAGAACTTCTCGAACGAGGGTTCATTAGACCGAGCGCATCTCCATGGGGCGCACCGGTCTTGTTTGTTAAGAAGAAGGACGGTAGCATGCGACTTTGCATAGATTACCATGAACTCAACAAGATTACCATCCGCAATAGGTACCCACTGCCACGTATAGACGATCTGTTTGACCAACTTCAAGGGGCCAAACACTTCTCGAAGATCGATCTATGGCCAGGCTACCATCAGCTAAGGGTTAAGGAGCAGGATATTGCCAAGACTGCTTTTCGTACCCGCTATGGCCATTACGAGTTTGTAATTATGCCATTCGGCCTGACTAATGCTCCAGCAGTATTCATGGATTTGATGAACAGAATCTTCCATGAATTTCTAGATAAGTTCGTCATTGTATTCATCGATGACATACTGATTTTCTCAAAGTCCACGGAGGAACACGAAGACCATCTTCGTACGGTACTACAGATTCTTCGTCAGAAGCAGCTGTATGCGAAATTCTCCAAGTGTGAGTTCTGGTTAGACAAAGTGGCATTCTTAGGTCACATTGTATCAACAGAAGGAATCACTATGGACACAGCGAAGGTCGAGGCCATCACTAAGTGGCCAAGACCGACATCAACGACAGAAGTCCGCAGTTTCTTAGGCTTAGCTGGATATTATCGCAGATTCGTGGAGAACTTTTCCCGCTTGGCACTACCTCTAACCAAACTGATGCGAAAAGGAGAGAAATTCGTCTGGACGGAAGAACGAGAGAAGAGCTTCGAAGACTTAAAGCAGAAGTTAGTATCTGCACCTATTCTTACTCTCCCATCTGGTACAGGTGGATTTCAGATCTACAGTGATGCATCGGGGAAGGGACTAGGCTGTGTTCTCATGCAACATGGGAAAGTGATCGCGTACGCTTCACGGCAGCTTAAGCCTTATGAAGAAAACTACCCTACGCATGACTTGGAACTTGCTGCAATTGTGTTTGCATTGAAAATATGGAGACACTACTTATATGGAGAATCATGTGACATTTTCACGAACCACAAGAGTTTGAAGTACATCTTCACTCAAAGTGAACTGAACATGAGACAGAGGAGATGGTTAGAGCTGTTAAAGGATTATGACATTAATCTACAGTATCATCCCGGAAAAGCTAATGTAGTAGCAGATGCACTTAGTAGGAAGTCCGGAATGATCAGCGGCATTAAAATCAAGGAACAGAACATAAGAGACTTGGAGCGACTAGACATCGAGATCATGGTACGTGGGCAACACAGATACTGGGCGAATCTTAGAGTAGAACCCGAGTTACTATCTAGGATCAAGGAAGCTCAGAAGGATGATGGAGAAATATGGGCGATAATTCAGAATTTGGAGAAGCAGACAGAATTCAAAATGGACGCAGACGGTATCGTTTGGCAGGGCACGAGACTTTGTGTTCCTGACGACCAAGAACTCCGGGAAGCATTGTTAGCTGAAGCTCATAGCTCCCCATTTTCTATACATCCTGGTTCGACTAAGATGTACCATGACATCAGACAGTACTTTTGGTGGAGTGGTATGAAACAGGATGTAGCCACTTATGTCTCCAAGTGTCTTACCTGTCAGCAGGTTAAGATTGAACATCAGCGATCTGGCGGTCTCCTTCAACCGTTGGATATTCCAGAGTGGAAGTGGGACAAAATCACCATGGATTTTGTTACAGGTCTTCCACCTACCAAGAAGAAGCACGATGCTATTTGGGTCATCGTTGATCGACTCACCAAATCCGCTCATTTCTTACCGATACGCAAGGAAGACCCGGTAAGTAAACTCGCAGATACGTACAGAAGGGAGATCATGAGACTCCACTGTGCTCCCTCCAGCATCGTCTCAGACAGAGATCCTCGTTTCACGTCGCGATTCTGGAAAGGTCTGCAAAAGGCTTGGGGTATACAACTTAAGCTTAGCACGACCTTTCACCCTCAAACTGACGGACAGTCAGAGCGAACGATTCAGACATTGGAAGACATGTTAAGGTCGTGTGCGTTGGAATGGACAGGTGATTGGGATGATTACATCTGTTTGGTCGAGTTTGCATACAACAACAGCTGGCACGCAAGTATCAAATGTGCTCCTTTCGAAATGTTGTATGGCAGGAAGTGTCGCGCCCCAATCTGCTGGGATCAGGTGGGAGAGCGAACACTCGAAGGACCAGAAATTATAGAGTTGACCAATGAGAAGATTGAAGTAGCTAAGCAGAAGCTGCAGGAAGCACGGTCGCGTCAGAAGAGCTATGCCGACAAGCATCGTAGGGACATACATTTTAATGTGGGAGATCACGTCTTCCTCAAAGTTTCGCCGGCGCGTGGTGATAAACGCTTCGGGATCAAAGGGAAACTCAATCCTCGTTTCATCGGACCGTTTGATATCATTGAACGAGTCGGTGAAGTATCTTACCGATTGGCGTTACCTCCTCAGCTTTCGCACGTGCATAACGTGTTTCATGTGTCCTTACTCAGAGGGTACAAGTATCATCCCCTTCACATGGTTCAGTATCCACTGGAACAGATACGTGAAGATCTCACTTTCATAGAGGAACCTGAACGAGTTCTTGACAGGCAAGAACGAGTCATGAGAAGGAAGACGATTCCATTCGTCAAAATCCTTTGGAGGGACCATACCGAGCGGGAAGCCACTTGGGAAACCGAGGAGTCTATCCGGGCTTCTTACCCTCACTTCATATTTTGAGTTCGGGTATGTTATTTCTTTTCCAGTCTATTTTATCTATAATTCGGGGACGAATTATTCTTTTTAGGGGGGAAGAATTGTAAAACCCGCATGCTTTTACCATGAATAGTGCCCTTAAGATCGTACGTCCTAGATTAAACTTACCTTATTTAGTATTGATCACATTCACGTGCTATTAATTAAGTAAGTACATACGTGTATAACATGATAAGTATCGTTTACGTACGAACTCATGATAAACATTTAATAAGTATTTCACGTGAACATAATTAAAGCATGAACACCATTAAAACACGAACTAAAATAATTACGTAAATACATATAATATAATTACGAGCATAAATAAATACGATAAGGTACATAATAAAATAAACGGAAACACTTAAAACACGAACACGATTAACCACGAACGAACACGAAACATCGGGACACGGGAAAATGGTACGGGAACCCCATGTGGGGCCCCATACCCACGGCACACAAACCAAGGTGGGCTAAGCCCATTAACTTTTAGCATGAAAGGGGGGTAATGGTAAAAACTCTTTTCATTATTCACATTTCAAGAAATAAACATTTAACCTAAAAAGTTTTCCTCTCCTCCTCTTTGTTCTCTTGTGTGCCGCCACCTATAACACCACCATAGGTGGTTGTTGGTTGATTTTGATCATAAAAATAAGTGCTATAAACCGTGTTTGTTTATCATCTTCCAAGCTACGTATTGGTATATCATTTCTTAACCTTTCTTTTCATTTCTTTTAATCTTTGATTATTTTTATGAACATGTTATTATTGTTTTTACAAAAACACATTAATTAAACATTGATCTAACAAGTTTTGATCATTAATTAAATCAAAGGATGATATAAGGGGTGTTTGTTTTTGGGCCGCAAGGTATAACCGACCCCAAGGGGGTTCGGTTTGTTTTAGCCGACCACCACCAAGACCTTTTTGGTCTTGGTTGGTGCGTGTGGGTCCCACGGCAACAAGGGGACACGGGTACCCCGGGTTGGTTCGGGGTACGGTGTCGAATTCATGCCCGATTCATGGTTTGTTGGTTAAAACCCGATTTATGCTAGATGTTAATTTTATGAATTATGAACTTAGGTTATAAATTAATTAATAAAATGATATATTAATTAATAACATGACTTAGGCTAATTTAATTATTAATTAACATGAAATTATTTTAACCTAAGTATTTTCATATAGTAAGCTTAGAATTAATTAATTATTTTAAACCATGCTTATAATTAATTAATTTAACATGACTTAGGTTAAATTATTAGTACATAATAATACACATTTTAACCTAAGTATTTAATTCTATTTTAATTAAAACATGTTATATTTTAATTAAAATACATTAACCTATAGTTTAATTAAAATACATGGAATAATGATTAAACTATACATTATATAATATGACTTAAGAAAAAGCATATAAACACTTAGGCTTATATACTTAGCTTATGTAACCAGTTTAAATCTAATTATGGAAACCTTCTATATATGGAAACTTGTTTATTTCAGGCAGCTAATCTAATTATGGAAACCTTCTATATATGGAAACTAATCTATTTTAAGCAGTAATTCTATTTTTGGAAACTTTCTAATTTTGGAAACTTTCTATTTTTGGAAACTTTCTATTTTTGGAAACTTTCTATTTTTGGAAACTTTCTATTTTTGGAAACTTTCTATTTTTGGAAACTTTCTATTTTTGGAAACCTGCTATTTTTGGAAAGTTACTTATTATTGCACAATGAGTATAATAACACATGAAATACCAGTAAAACTTAATCAGATTGATCAGAACATAAGATAAACACAGATTAAGGCTTAAAACAGAAAACATGACTTAAAACATATAAAATAAGTTAAGATAAGACATAAAACCCAGTACGTATTCAGTGATTCGATACTTATACACGTGTGTATTCATGTAGCGTTAGTGATCCAGAAGTAGGAGTCTTTCTTCCGTTCATTCACTGGACTTGAGGTACGGATTTCCGTCCTTTCAGTATGGACATTCTTTCTGTATTAGGATTTCCCCGTATGCAGCCAACTGTTTTCCCAGTACTTGTTTTATTGTTTTTGAATTGCTTTATGTTTAATTTAGCATAACCTATAGCCATATACAAGCATGACCAGTTCACCTAGTTATGGAGGTACCATAACCATAACATTGGAGGCACCAATGTTATGACTTCCCCACGGCGGAGTGATTGCTCGTGGCGTCCTTTTCAGTTTTGGCCATATTATTATATCATGTGGGGCGTATGGGTGCATCCTAGTTACATGTTTATACAGGATTTCACGGTGAATGTGGTGTGTGCCTTGCATCCTTCACAAGGAGTTGATCCCTCCTACCCAAACCAGTTTATTAATTAGAGGCATCCCCTCTAATTTGCATGATGAGGTCACCCCTCTATGTATTCATGCACGTGACCTTTTCATGACCTATATGGGATAATGGTAAATATGTTAAAACAGTTTTCTTAAGATAAACATAAGGCTTTTCAAACTTTAAAACCAACTTTCTCAATACTTAACCAGGTTACTCAGAACTTAGTCTTCCACTGTTATATGTTATATGCTTATCCTATTCATGCTATATTGTACATCCGTGCACTGAGCGTCTTGCTCAGCCGTTTTCCTTTTCTATGTTCCCAAAACGGCAGGTACTCAGGGACGCTCGTAGATTTCAAACGTACGTGCATATGGACTGGAAGCTTTACTGCCTTTCTTTACTTTATGCATTTCCTTTATTTTAAATGCAGCTTGCAATGGACATTGTTTCGTCCTTTCCTTTTACAGTACTTATGTTTGTGTGTGATGAGCTTTACTTTTGGACTACCGATGTTTGATTCCAGTATTTTCCTTTTATGGTCAAATAATGCTTAGACATTTATCCTTGTATGCTTTGATGACACGCCATAATTATGAGTAATATTCCATTATCAAAATGGGGTGTTACATTAGCACCGTGGTGACCACCCATGGGTCCCTCGTGAAAAGCTCAAAGGATGTTAGAAGCTTCGGTACCAAAGACACAACGTCGAATGATTTGATCCGCACAAGTTTGAAACAAGTAAGGGTCGTTCCAAAAATAGAACTTGATGTCACGAAAGAATTTTCGTTTTTCTTGAGTCGTCATACCCTTGATGATGAAGTTCCCCGCATGGTAATTTGTGATGTCCGCAAACCATAGGGTAGAAGAATCAAGCTTAGAATTCACTACACCAAGTGTCTCGACCGGAAATGTTTCGGTGATTTCCTTGGGCTCGTAAACACTTTGGTGAGGATCTTCCAAACGAGAAAGATGATCGGCCGCTAGATTCTCGGCTCCTTTTTTGTCAACGATTTTGTGATCAAATTCTTTAAGGAGGAGAATCCAACGAAGTAATCTCGGCTTTGCATCTTGTTTAGCCATAAGATACTTGATAGCCAAATGATCCGTATACACTATGCATTTAGTCAAGACAAGATAAGGTCGGAATTTCTCAAATGCATACACCACGACAAGGAACTCCTTCTCCGTTGTAATGTATTTTAGTTGAGCCTCGGTCATCGTCTTGCTAGCATAGTGAATAGGCAAGAAGTGTTTTTCATGACGTTTCCACAATACGGCCCCAATAGCGTAGTCACTAGCATCACAGATGAGCTCAAAGGGGAGGTTCCAATTGGGAGCAACAAGAATGGGAGCTTAGGTCGAGAAATCTTTGAAAAATCCTTGATGAATCGACGATAAAAACCCGTGTGGCCTAGGAAACTCCTAACTCCCTTAACGGTTTTGGATGAGGTAATTTGGCGATGACATCTACCTTAGCTTGATCTACCTCAATCCCCGCTTTCGAAACCTTGTGCCCTAAGACGATTCCACTTTTAACCATAAAATGACATTTTCCCAATTAAGCACAAGGTTGGTTTCCTCACAACGCTTCAACATTCTCTCAAGATTCGACAAACACGAAGTGAACGAACTACCAAACACGGAAAAGTCATCCATGAATACTTCCATCGTCTCTTCGATCATATCATGAAATATAGCCATCATGCACCTTTGAAAGGTTCCCAGTGCATTGCAATGTCCGAATGGCATTCTACGATAGGAAAACGTTCCATATGGACACGTAAACGTAGTTTTTTCTTGATCACGAGGATCGATGGGGATTTGGAAGTAACCGGAAAAACCATCTAAAAAGCAATAGAAATCTTTTCCCGCAAGACGCTCCAACATTTGGTCCATGAAGGGCAAGGGAAAATGGTATTTTCGAGTGGCGTCATTCAACTTACGATAGTTAATGCACACTCTCCATCCGGTCACGATTCTAGTTGGAATTAACTCGTTGGCATCATTTGGTACAACGGTCATTCCTCCCTTTTTAGGGACATAATGAATAGGACTCACCCAAGGGTTATCGAAAATAGGGTAAATCATTCCCGCGTCAAGGAGTTTTAGGACTTCCTTTTTGATGATGTCGTGAATTTTTGGGTTCACCCTCCTTTGACATTGGATTGCGGGTTTGTAATCCTCCTCCATTAAGATTTTGTGGGTACAAAATTTGGGATCGATCCCCTTAATGTCGGATAACTTCCACGCAATTGCCCCTTTGTGATCCTTTAGAACATCGATAAGTGCGGTTATTTCATCATTCGAAAGATCTCTCGCAATAATAACCGGCAACTTGTCGTCCTCCTCCAAAAATACATATTCAAGGTGAGGAGGTAAATCTTTCAACTCGAGGATAGGTGGCTCCTTAATTGAAGATTTAGGCTCGATAATCATAACCTCCTCGGGCGGAGGAAATGGGAAATCGTTAAGAAAATCCTTGATAATCGAGAAGTCCTCATCATTGTCGAGGTCTTCGTCACAAGTACGTAGAACATCGAATTCTTCCAACTTAAAACCACCACCTTCAAATGGAGTGAAGGTTAGTGTCGAGTTATCAAGAATGGGATCTAGCATAGTGGGATTGCCACTATTTTCATCATCACTAAAAACTAAAACTTCTTGTGAAAATTCCTCGCAAACAACGTCAATCATATCAACGAGGTTTATGGTTGCAACGAAATACACATGAGAAATTGGAGAATTTTAAGTTGCGTTTATAACAAGTTCCTCGTCGTTAAAACGTAAGGCGATCTTTCTAGCATGCACATCAATTAAAGCCATAGATATATCTAAAAACAAACGACCTAAAATGAGAGGAACTTGAGGATCCGTGGGAATATCGACAACGATAAAGTCTACCGGATAATAGAACTTTCCTACTTTCAAAAAAACGTCTTCCGCCAATCCACATGCGGGAATCGTGGAATGGTCGACAAACTCGATAGACATTAGTGAAGGAGTAAGATTAGGAAGATTGAGCGACTTGAAGATTGCAAGTGGCATCAAGTTAATACTAGCACCAAGATCGGCCAAGGCATAGCATTCTTCCATGTCTTGGATTGCACAAGGAATCAAGAATTTACCGGGATCACCGACTTTTTGAGGTATGCGGTTAAGATAAACCGATGAACAACTAGACAATTGTTGCAATTTCTCCTTGTTGTTCAACATACTCCTAAAGTTAGCGGTAAATCGAGGCATCATGACCAAAGCATCGGCAAAACTCACATTAAAATGAACGTCACGAAAATTTTTCATAAAAAGCTCAAATTGGTAATTATCGCGCTCTTGACGTTTCTCCTTTCTAAGTCTCGATGGATAGGACAAAGGTGGTGTGGGTTGAGGCATAGGCATAGCATTTGGAATCTCGGGTTCCAAATGTGGTAATGGGTCAACCGTAGGTGTGGCATGAGCGGTACTTCGTGGGATTGGGACATGCTCCTTTTCCACCATCACCTCGGGTTCTTCCTCAATTGCATCCTCTGTAGGAGCAATTGGTTGAGGAGTCGGTTCATGAAGTGTCTTACCACTTCGTGTGGTAATCACTTTCATCTCTCCCTTAGGGTTCGATATGGTGTTACTAGGAAGACTACTCGAAGACGGTTTGCACATTATAGCCTCAAACATAGATGAAATTTTATCCTCAAACATAGATTTCCTCTTCCCGGCCTTAATCATCTCTTGTTTTATTTCATGTTGCCCTTGTTCCATTTTTTGTTGGTTTTGTTGTAACCTAGTTACATTCCCTTCCATTTTGTTTGTATGGATTTTAAGCTCATTTGCTAACTTGTTTTTCAACTCCTTTTTCAAGTCATTCTTAAACTTGGATCTTAGGTTAATGATTTCTCTTTGAATGTTGTCAAACCTAGCATCGTTTCCATTAGCGTATTCAACAAATTCATTTGGAAGATCTTTCAAAGTTTGCAAACCCTTGTTGTTGTTTTGAAAATCATTGTTTTGATTTTTGTTTGAAACTTGATTATTAGCCCCTTGATTCCCATAGTTTCCTTTGTAATTGTTTTTAAAACCAACTTGATTGTTTCGATAGTTGTTGTTAGCATTTTGATTGGGAGCAAAACCGGGTGGAGTCAATTGATTAGAGCGGGTAACTTGGCCGTTTTGGTTGTAAGTTCCCGTGGCTACGTAGGCACTCGAATTGTTACCACGTTGGTAATGCACTCGGAGAAATCATGACCTCAACCACAATACATACATGAAAACTCAACCGCTTTAGCCGTAGCGGGAGAACTTTCTTCACCAACTTTGAATTCAATTAAAAGTCTTTTAAGCTTATTAAAGATTTTGTTTTCCAAGTTCGCCTCAATTTGGCAAGCATCGATGGTATTGGACAAAGAAGGTGAAGCCGAAGACGAAGCCTTACGAACACTCGATGTGTTACGAGGACTATACACCTTAGATCTATTCTCAATTATCAACAACGCTTCCTCAACCGTTTTACACAAAATATTACCACCCGCGGCGGCATTTAGATAATCCCTTTCATGATCATTTAAACCATTGTAAAACGTGTCAATTTGATGCAAGTCGGGAAACCGTGATGAGGACACTCATGTAACATTTCCTTAAACCTATTCCAAGCCGTTGAAAAACTCTCAATAAACTTTTGTGAAAATTTTGAAATCTCGTTTTTCAAATGCGTAGTCTTAGAGGGCGGGAAAAATTGGTTCACAAACATAGAAACGAGATCCTTCCACGTCAATATAGAATTGGGTGGCTCTTTCTCTAACCAAATTTTGGCGGGCCCCGCTAAGGAATACGGAAAAAGCATCATCTTAATCGAGTCATTAGCAACATCCTTAAATTTTCAAATGGAGGTAAGACGATTGAATTGGCGGATATGGTTGTGCGGGTTGTCCTTTTCATCACCACGGAATTTGTTGTTTTGGATCATCGACAACAAACCCGTTTTCACTTAAAAATTCTCCGCAATGATAGCGGGAATCACAATAGCCTCTCCATAACCCTCGGTGGTCCTTCTTCTACGATAGGTTCGGCAATAGAAGACTCCTCACTAGAAAGATTAGGAGTAGGTGTTGACTCCTTTCGGTTTTTTCGTTTAAGTGCACGTCTTGCTTAATTACGAGTAAGCATAAACGTTACGTACAACGTGGGGATGAGCAAAGAAGATTCTTTTTGGTGTTTTTAATTTTTCCAATTTTTTGTGGTTTTTGATTGTTTTTACTTTTTTGGATTTTTTTTTATTGTATTAAGTAGACAAAAATCTACAAATCGCCTCCTTAATCAAATCTCTTGATTAAAGAAGCCTCAAGGAATGAAAACGATCACGTAGTGAATGCCTTCGATGACCTTAGAACGTTGGTGGAACACCAAAATGTTCAAGAGGGTTTAATCAAATGAAACCAAGAAAATATATATGATACTTAGATAATACTTTGGTTGGAAAACCCTCGATTAGCTCTTTTTATCTAAACACGCACAAGCAAGAGGGGAAACGAGGCGGCGCGAAGCACTTAAGAGCCTTTTTCCTTAGGGTATATTTTATAATACCCGCCTTATACCCACCTTATAGTTTGTGTTTTTCAAAATTAAGCTTCACGAAAGTATTTATCTATTTTGCCTTTTCTTTCTTGTTTGAGATTCGAATACAATGATTGAGTAATGACCTCCCAATCAAGGTTGTGTTTTCACACTTTTGAAGTACTTGTGAATTTATTGTTCTACGTATACAATATAGTAATAGTATTCACACGAAAAAAAAACGAAAAACCGATAATACGTATTAGTAGAGTGCTACTAATACAATTAGCTATTATAGCTATATAAAAACAACAATTGTCCAAATCAAAACATAACACGCCTCCCCGGCAACGACGCCAAAATGATGTAGTGGTTTTACTACTCTTTAGGAAAAGAGAGCAAAAGTGGCAAGTATTAAGTGTCGGTTTTGGAAAACCAAGCACTAATGACCCAAAAGTGGGGATATTTCTCAAGGAGGCAAGTGTGTTGTGTTAAGAAATGATTAATGGTTTGTGATTATATTGATGAGAAATGAAAGGAAGAAAAGAGATTAGAAAAGAATGACAGTTAAGATTATGAATTAAACTAAGACGAATAGTCGTGCACGTAAAACCGTAAAAAGTGACAAAATTAAAAATTTACCCTAAAAATTCCTAGAAAATTGCAATAAATCCAAAAAATGTAATTAGAGTTTACAAAAAATCAAAAATCACTCAAACCTTTTATTTAATTAAATAATAATTTTTTAATGCTAATTAAAGCCCAAAAAATCAATTTATTTAACAAAAAGCCCAAAATGAGATTTTTTCACCTGTAAACCTCTAAAATACCTTAACTAAATTTATAACTATTTTTGAAAATTTTAAAATTAATTAAAACTATTTAAAAACAATTAAAACTTAAAATAATTCTAAAAATTAATCTAATGACAATAAAAATATTCTAAAAATTTTATAATTCCTAACTTAATGTATTTGATCTAAGAAAAATGAAAAACTTTGAAAAATCTAAATTTTAAATTTTAATAATAAAATAATAATAAAATATTATTAAAAATCCAAAATTTATAAAAAATTCTAAAAAGTTGCAAACTAGTTTATTTTAACCTAAATAAAATAGAAATGAAACTGAAATTACAAAATACCCCTATTGGGCCTTGAAATGGGCTAA
This sequence comes from Glebionis coronaria, assembly GCA_025667525.1. NCBI lineage: Eukaryota > Viridiplantae > Streptophyta > Magnoliopsida > Asterales > Asteraceae > Glebionis > Glebionis coronaria. The sequence goes on from JANFOE010001855.1 coordinate 122,266, forward strand.
AAGTCCAAACAGTCCCTTAATGGGCTTGAAATAGGCCCAATAAGAAAAATGTTGTCCAAATAAGCTCAAAAACTCCTATCTGACTTAAAATTTTATTTTAAGAACAAAACTCTGAAGGCCCAAAAGCTAAAAATGTGTTTAAGCTAGCTTATTTCAAAGCAGCTTATTCTTAATGGGCTTTTTGGCCCATTAAGCTATAAGATGATGCCATAAGCTCAGATTTGACACACAAGCTTCTTTTGAGTTACTTAAGAGATCTGTAAAAAGAAAATTGGAAAAATCACAAGAAATAAGCCTGAAATAAGCCAAGACTCTCTTCACAAAATGACAAAATAGTCGTTTTTGAGTTCTAGACCACCTCAAGTGCTGATTCAACTTTCAAAAGCTTTTAAATGACTTAATTAAGCAAAATAATCAAAAAGTTTTCAAATAAGCACAAGCAATAAGCCAGAATAAGCAAATAAGCACTTGTTTAAAAGTCAACTTAATGAGTTTTCTAGTAAAAAGTCAAAGTCAAAGTCTAATAAGCTCTAGATCAAACAAATGGGTCAAATGAGGAAGATCTATCACAAAAAATAAGTTGTTGCAAGTCTGGATAAGCCTATATTGCTTATGAATAAGCTATTTGAAGATTTACACTAGCAGGGGCTAGTTTTGGAGGTTGAGCAGTGGGAACTTTTCCCCCTGCTTGACCTTTTTGACTTTTTGTCTTATGTGACTCTTTTGTGGATTCAAGTTACAAACAAGGCACCCAAATGATCAGTTAATCATAAGGAGTCAATATCAATCACAAAAACACAATTCCAATCAGCCAAATGATACAGTTAATTCAATTAAGCACCAGATCAGACACATACTTGAACAATAAGCAGTTTACACTCAATAAGTAGTTTTAGCAAAAATCAGCCAACCAAACTTCACCAAATGCATACACAAGCTATAATTAATTCAAATGAACAAATCTAAACAAGTTTCATGCACTGATTCAAAGTCTAGATCAAGATTCAAGCATATAAAAGTTACTGATGAACAAAGAACATGTAGTTTTGACAATTGTTGATATACTTGACCACATAGCCAAATTCAAACACTTAAATCTTCTTAACAGGTTATGTTGGATATGATTTATCACTTTTTATCCTAAGTCTAAGCCTAGAACTAGGTGTATACCAAATCACAGTCCAAAATATCAACTAATCAAGATTTTATAAGCATATGATTGATTTAGGTGTTCAAAAGCATACAACTTGTAGATTGTCACTCTATTGCACTTCTTAAACAAGAACTACTAGCATACAATAGCAAACACTTAACCAATAACACAAATACTTCAATATGCAGTTGACCCAAACACCCCTTTATATTTCTCAAGTCAAGATTTTCAAATCAAAAGTTGAATTCAGGTTAGCACATGTATACATAAGCATCAAAACATCAAACTTAAACAGAAACAACAAGATTTGGAGCCAAAGATCAACACATACACAAGCAGAACTCAAATATCACAAATATCCAATTTTTTAAAGATTCTTAGATTAAGGGTTCAATCCTCATGGATTTACATCCACACCCACGTATGTTTGAGCTGATGTGCCTAGCAAAACAAGGCACAAGCTTCCAATATCAGGCTGCTAAGATAGAACAAAGTTAGAAGCAAAAAATATAAAACTTAAAGGTAACAAAACTTGATTGATGCAACTCTTGTACCCCACTCTTTGATTATCCCCAAGTTATAAGCCTCACAACACCTTGATAACTCTTTATCAGGGTGCTATGATCCACTTATAGCCCAAAAATTCCAAAGTTGTACCAAGAACTTAGCAAAATATCAAGATTTAGGAAAATATGCAATTTCTTGCACACTCCTTGAAAACACGTTTTAAGATTCAAGTTTAGCAAACATATAACAATATCAAGCAGTAAATAAGATTGGCACTTGGGTTTTCTCCAAAGATTCAAACACAATTCATCAAACATGAAAATGGGATTTACAGAACTTGAACAAAGGAAAGACCAAGAGCAAACTGAAATGTTAAGCCTAAATGCCTTTATATAGGCTACAAGGGTTCTAGAAATGCAAGAAAAACATAAAACCCTAATGTGTAAAGTCCCTGAAATTCCCTTGAGAGTTTTGGATTTTTGCTTGATCATGTGACTGAATTTGGCAGTTTGTTGAGGTGTCAAGTATGTGGAAGTGATCAAAGGCTCACAAGGAGCTTAAGTTTGAAGCTACAATCTTGAACGTTGGATGGCTGGCAAGTTTTGGATTTTTCTCCCAAAACCGTGTATGAGGGTTTATCATGTGACCAAGGTGATGATGTGGCATGGGTTTCAGAAGTTGGGTTATGTTTAGGGAAACCCTAATCTTAATTCTGGAGAATATTAGGGTTTAATTGTTGGTAATTAACAAATACCCAATTTGTATCAAGAACATGAAGAACATGTGTTTAATTCGTTTTTGTTTTTGAATGGGTGTTTAGCGCCTTAATTAAACTTAATAAATTAAGTTAGTTAAGGCAGGTGTGAGTGGATGGTGAGGTGGAAGAAGGAAGGCTTGTGATTGGTTGTGGGAAGTGAGTGGGGGGCGTGTCATCCTCTTACAGGTTAAGGTAAGTTTCTTGTCTGCCAAGTTTGACCCTCCATCTCTCTTTCTCTTTTCACTTGAAGTTTATTAAGCATAAAATCATAATCGTTTGTTATTAAAGTTTCATTTTTCATACTTTTTCCCCAAATACTTTTCAAAGTATTTTCAAGGGTATTTCTTGCCAATTCTTGATACTTGAAGGGTTGTTTTGGCATTTTCTTCAAATATGATGGTCTTGACTTGTATGATTGACTTTTTGGAGGACTAATATTGGCAAGTCTTCATTGTTGAGGGACCATTCTTGCCAATTCTTCATAGTGGAGGGCCCTTTTTGTAAATTTGACAAACTTTAAGGAGCAAACTTGTAATTATGAATAAACAAGGGTTTAAAGTGTCAATTCTTCAATATTGGAGGACCCTTCTTGCATAATCTTCATATCTTCAAGGTTTTTCTTGGAAAATCTTCATTAGGGCTTGGTTCATTGTGCGGCTTCGTTTCCCGTGTTCGTTTTTGCATGTTACTTGTGATCTTTTGTCATTTTCTCAATATTCGTACCTAAAATACACAAGTAACAAACACAAGTATATATTTGGCATTTTTGATTATATTTAATGCATTTAAAGCCCGTTTTGGACGATGAGACTATGTATAAAATCAGTCTCATCAGTCAGCACATTGGTTTCATCTCTTTTGAGCTTGTAAACCCATTTGGTGCCAGTGGTTGATTTACCATATAGAAGAGGAACCAATTTCCAGACTTTGTTTCTTTTAAATTGATTTAGATCCTCTTGCATGGCATCCACCCATCCAGGGTGTGTGAGTGCTTCAGAAATCTTTGTAGGTTTAATTTCTGAGAGAAAGTTTGAATAGAGGCATTCTCTAGATGAAGCAGCACTCAGTTTCTTTGCCATAGATCTAGTGACTCTACCTTCACCAGGATTGTCTATTATGTTCACCAGCTGTATGTGACTATTTTTAATCCAAGATTTTTGTGGAACTGGAGAATAGGCACTGGTGTCATGATTAGAGCTAGAACTTGGAATTACATGACATGGACTTGGACTTGGATTATCTCTAGTGTCTACTGAAGGATATTTAGTGGACAAAGGTTCAATCAATGGATAGCTTCCTTCTTAGTCAGAAGCAACACATCCAAGATCTAATTCCCTAGAGATGGTAGGAGAGTTTTGAGCAAGGGGCTCAGATTGTTCATCAGCAGCTTCATAAGATTGATCATTTTGATCATGTGTGTTAGCATGCTGATTTTTTTGAGACTCACCATTTCGGTCATTTGTATTGCCTTGCTGATCATTTTAATCATTTTGAGACTGATCATTATTTGATTGACAGCCATCAGTATGTGATACTGAAGGATTTCCTTCTGTAGGATTTGTCATATCTTCAAATGGATCAATATGAGGGACTGAGTTGCTTGTTTGATATCTTTGAGAAGGCTCATAATGTTGAAATTCATCAGATGGATAATTGTAAGATTCATGAATATGAAGTTCATCATCTGATGGATTTGTAAATGTGAGAGCATCAGAACTTTCATTGAATGAGATGTGATAGATTTCTTCAATACATTGTCTTCTTGTGTTGAAGACTCTGTATGCTTTAGATACTAGAGAGTATCCAAGGAAGTAACCATCATCAGATTTTTCATCAAACTTTCCAAGGTGATCCTTGTGATTGTGAATGAATACTGGACACCCAAACACATGTACGAATGAGATGTTTGGAATTATCCCCCTGAAGAATTCATAGGGAGTATTCATGTGTCTCTTCACAATGATGGATCTATTTTGAGTGTAGCAAGCAGTGGCTACAGCATCAGTCCAAAAATGCTTAGAGAGAGCCGATCCAGCAAGCATTGTCCTTGCTGCTTCAATCAAAGTTTTGTTCCTTCTTTCAGCCACACCATTTTGTTCAGGTGTGTAGGGAGATGAGAAATTTTAGGATATTCCTTTGTCATCACATAATTTGATCAGTGTGTGATTTCTGAATTCAGTGCTATTGTCAGTTTTGAGTTGTTTGACATGAGTGTCATTTTGATTTTCAACTCTTTTGATGAAAGACATAATGGCATTTGGTGCATGGCTTTTCTTTGTCAGAAAATATACCCGGGTGTACCTAGAGTACTCATCAACAATGACAAGTGTGTATTTTTCATGACAAATGGCCCTAGGTGATACTGGGCCAAATAAGTCCATATGAAGCAAATGAAGACTTTCTTTAAAGTTTCCTTTGTTTTGAAACTGGCCCTATGGTGCTTCCCTTTTTCACATGCTGAGCATGGTTTGTCCTTGGAATAGACAAGTGAAGAAAGATCAATAACAAGATTTTGTTTTGCCAGTAGAGTTATTGTTTTGAATTTGAGATGTGAAAGCCTCTTATGCCAAAGCCAGTTGATAATATTGGAAGCTTTAGCAAAGAAGCATGTCTCCTGAGTAGAGTTCATGTTCATGACATAAACATCTTTGACTCTGGGAGCAATCATCACAATTTCATGATTGGAGTTGAAGATTGTACCTTTTTTTGTCATCCAACAGCATAAGATACTTTGCATCACAAAGTTGACTTATGCTGATGAGGTTGTGCTTCAATCCATTGACATATGCTACCCTTGAGAAAACTATACCATTGCATTTTATTGATCCAAATCCTTTAGTAGTAGCTGACGAGTTATCACTAAAAACAACTTTAGGACCTTGTTCCTCCTTATACTTGTGTAGATAACTTTTGGTGCCAGTCATATGCCTTGAGCAACCACTATCCAGGTACCAAATAGGCTTCCTGAGATCACACTGCACTAGTCAAGGAAATGGTCAGTTTTGTTTTGAAACCCACCTTTGTTGGGTGGGGGTTTTAGATCTAGAAGGTGTTCTAGATCTAAAGGGTCCTCTTGTAGAGGGTGTGTGTGATTCCTCAGAAGAAGAAGAGGTCTGAACAGCTTTTGCTTTCTTGGCCTAGAGGGCTTCACCTCTTCCGAACCACTCTATATGGTTGTGATCAGATGTAGTGTGGACATCGCTTCCACAAGTTTCACAACATTTGGTAATAGAGTTTGGGTTTCTTTTTTAATACCTCTCCTGAGTGAGATGATTCGATTATGTCCATGAGTGTCATGGTCATAACTTCCACAAATATTACAAACAGGGTAATAGTGGCAGTCATCTGAGTGATGATTGCCCATACCACAATGAATGCACGGTGGGAAAGGCATATTTCGCCTGGAATGAGATGCTTCAGTATTGTGAGCATCAGCACTACCAACATATACTGAGTATGTTCACAAGTGTGATGATCAGTCCTTTCACATTTAGTACAATAAATCACTCTTAAGCAAGTTTGAGTGAGATGGTTGTTTAGACCACATAACTCACAAGCCCTTTTAAATTATGTCTTGTACTTTAAATGAGGAGAGTCTGAAGGTTCATCTCTGAACCGAGTTGGTGTTTGCTGCTGCCTGAGTGTTGGGTCAAAAAGTTGATGTGGCAGAAACTCAAAAACGAAGAAAACATGAAGGCATTTCTCTAAGCGTTGACAAGAGTATTCCAGGCATTTTCAAGAACAAATTAGGCGTTGATGGAAGCAAGCATTGTCAAGAGCAATCCAAGCATTGTCACATGCAATCCAAGCATTGACAAAAACGTAGACAAGAAGCCTTTGGAAGCTTCTATTTGGATATATATATATGCAGGATATATTCTTTATATAGTTATTTAAATAGAAGATTTATGTGTTTATTCATTCTTATCTCTTGTAAAACCCTAGTCCTTACACTATAAAAGGAACCAAGGGTTATTAGGTTTTTCATAACTCATATTCACAATGTAAACCTAAAAGCGTGTGTTAACTAGACGTGGGATTTAATGTATACACGTCTAGTGATTGTTTGTTATTAATATAATGAACAATCCAATTGTTTAATTCATGTGTTTTGTGCCTAAACACCTTGTTAATGTGTCGTGTTCTAATTCTGCTTTGATTATCTAATCATATGAACATGATGCATTCCTAGTAGCTTAAAAGATCCGGAATTCTAGGATTCCACACTGAGTTGCAATTTGAGATCATTGATCTCTTCCATGACAAGAGACATTCTCTTATCTTCCTCAGATCTAGCATTCTTCATTTTATTTGTTGAAACTGAAGAGGTAGTTCCCATATGTGAACCTTCAGCAGGAGCTGAAGAGTTCTTTAAAGTGTCAATTTTGACATGTTTGGAAGAACTACCTTTGTGTGTGGTGTGTGACTTGATGATAGACTGGATTGATTTAGGTCTAGTAGAGGGTTCAACACCAGCCAGCTTCTCCAAAGGAGGAAGTGGGGTACTCAGTTCATTCTCTATATCATCATCTGAGTCATCCTCGGTAACTGAGGACTCAACTGGTGCTGAAGTGTCAGCATTTGCTTGAAACTCAAGAAGAAGGATTCGTCTAGTGTCATGATTGGGTAAATTCTATTCACATGACCTTTCAATGTTAGGGATCGAGCTACCATCCTCATTTGAGGCTTTGACAAAGACAATAGATTTGGTGCTGGAGGATCCTTCAGCACCAAGCATTTTCCTCTTTGAGCAGGAATTTGTTCACTTATGCATTGATTTATCCTATCAGAGTTTCTAAGCCAAGATTTAACAATATCTTTTGCTTCTTTTAGTTCAACTCTTAGGGTGTTATTTTCCTCCAAAATTTCTTTGTTCAATTGTTGAAAAGTAAGAATATCAAGTTTAGCTTCTTTTTGCTCTATTTGCTTACTTTCAAAATCTTCAGGTTTTAGAACAAGTTTATGAAATTTTTCAAGCAAATTGTTTCTTTGTTCTTCAACAAATTTTAGATCAATGCATAGGTAATCAAAGACAAATTTAATGTCATCTTTATCTTCTAATTCAAGAAGAGTTTGTACCTTTTTTTATTGTGACATTGACCCATTTACCATTTTGGCACTTTCTCTGGCCACAACATTGGAGTTAGCCCCTTCATCATCAGCAAGTGCCATCAGCACTTTCACATTAACCATTTCATCATCATCTGAAGAAACATCTTCTTTATCCCATTCATAAACTTCAGCAACAAGCCCTTTGTTCTTGTCTTGCTTGGGGGCCTTGGAAGAGGAACTTTCAATACTCATGAGGGACAGTCTAGCTTTATTTTCTCTGTACTTGGCCTCAAAGTCTTTTGTTGGTCGAAGTTCAACCCTATTTTTCTGAAATGAAGTAGAAGCAATTTATTTTGGTTCAAATGATGATTGACCAGATGGTCTTGATTGAGCTGGTGAGGAATAGGAAGGGAGAGATGTTTTTGAATAACAATCCCTAGCATAGTGACTAGTCTTCCCATATTTGTAGCATTCAGTGTCAACTAAAGCTTTTGTGGAGCTGGAGAACTTGCCTCCTTTCTTAAAGAACCTTCTAGACTTGGCCAAAAATGCCCTTTCATGAAATTCATCTTTGAAGTCATTCAGATATTCCTCACTAGTTCTAGTGTCTTCCTCATCATCAGGACTATCTTGGTAGTCTTGAATGACAGCCTCACTAAAGAAGGCTGTGGACAAGGGTGTAGCAATGGTTAATGCTTTACTCTTGCTTGAGCCTTCATAAATCCTATCAACTAGGTTTTGTTCATATTTAAGTTTCCCAAAAAGAGAGGCTAAATCATAATCTTTAATGTGATTAGCATTTCTCAAGCTTTGGCAGAAACTGAGCCACTTCTTTGGCAATGCATTAACAAAAACTGTGTTGATTTCAAGTTTTGAAAGCTCAACACCATCATTCACAAGTTCATTCATCAGTGCTTTTTATCTGGTGAATGTCTGTGTGAGGGTTTCCCTTTCTTTGTGCTTAAAGATGTTGTATTGAAGCTTTAAATCCATGATTCTAGTTTCTTTAACATCAGAGGGTCCCTCATGGTAAAGAATAAGGCCCCCCATGTAGCTTTGGCTGTTTTTCAATTTACAACAGAAATCATTTGGTCATCTGGAAGCACAGACATGATGAGACTTTTGAGACGCTGATCTAGGTTAGCAGCTTTTCTCTCATCAGTAGTCCATTGTGCTTCAGGTTTTCTATTATCCCCAACCATGGGAACAAAAGGACCATTTTTTAATGATTCCAAGGAATTGAGGTTCAATTCCAACCATGTGGACAAGAAAGCTCTTCTTCCAATTTGTAAAATTGGCTACCTCTAGTACAGGAGCAGCACTGAGTTGGCCACCCCTATATTCTAGGGTTTGTGGTATAACTTGAGCCATTTTTGGATCTTGATTTGAAAACTTTTAAATGAGAAGTTTAATAAAATAAGAGTTTAGCTAATCAAACTGCTCTGATACCACTTGTTGGTCCGTTGTAATTCGTTATTAGTATCAACTTAAGTAATAACTCCTTGCTTCGACTCAAGTGTGTTGTTTTAACAATAGATAAGAACTATGAATAATTAAAACAACAATACCAATATACTTTTCAACGTATAAACTTTTATTATAATCAAATAAAGAATCTATAACCCGCTTTGTTTGCGGAATAACAAAGTAGTTGAATGACAATGGGTTGTGATCTCCTCTACTTAAACGTCTAACCAAAGTTAAAGTCTAAGCTCCAATCTAAACGTTCATATGCATCTTGGCTATATGGTTTAGTTGGTATCGAGAGACAAAGGTTTTCCAGACTTTTATCTCTTGTATTGGTTAACCCATTCTCTGCCAATGTACATTGCTTATATAGGCAGTGTAAACTAGGGTTTGCATTTTGCAGGTTTCAATGCATTGGTTTATCCAGTGGGTGGTTGATGCCCATGCTGGATAAACAGTACAAAGTACATATTAAACTAATCTATAAAAGATAAAGGTTGTACTTATATCTAAGTATTTAAGCAACCTACTTTGACTTAAAGTTATCTTTTCCGGCCTAATGCAAACCATCAGAATACTGAAGAGTCTTCAGTATCCTGGAGGAGATCGACATCATTCAGTTTGGTATTGTCAAACCAAACTGAACTGAAAGCCCTTCTTCAGTCCTTGTTCTTCAACAACTAGACCGCCTAGTATTTGAAGCGAAGACTCCTTTGTCTTCTAAGTTAACTGGAAGGGGAGTGCTGAACTTTCTTCAACTATAAAGTCTTCAGTAGGAACTTTGTTCCTCTGGTCATCCTTCAGCAGACTGGCCTTACTGCTGGCATGAAACACTTAGGGGGATTTTATATTCAAATCCTAGAGTTGCTTCAGGGTCAGTAAATACTGACCCAACAGGAATTAAAAACAGATAACTTACTTATGATTTCATCTTCATCCATGGAGAAGATGAATGTGGATATACCTTGTTTGAAGACAGATTAAAGGTTGAAGATGGATTTCAGGGAGATAGCAGATTTGAGTTGAGAGGAAAATGTGTGTGTGTGAAGCGAGTATTGTGGATCTAAATAACAGTAAATAGATGCAAATAATTCAATAATTAAGACTTTAGCCCTGAAAGTTTTGATAATTACAAAACGCACCCCCAAGTTTGGGCGGAAATTAATAAAAGGTTAGGAAAGTTTGTTTTCTATATTTTTTTTGAGATATTGTTTTCTAACGATGCCATATATATATACAGATATATATATATATATATATATATATATATATATATATATATATATATATATATATATATATATATATATATATATATATATATATATATATATATATATATATATAGACATATGTATATATATATATATATATATATATATATATATATATATATATATATATATATATATATATATATATATATATATATATATATATATATATATATATATATATATATATATGTATATATATGTATATATATGTATATAGACATGTATATATATATATATATATATATATATATATATATATATATATATATATATATATATATATATATATATATATATATATATATATATATATATATATATAGAACCAGTTTTTGGGTACAGAACTTACAGAACCAATTTTGTATTGCTAATAATGCATGATGTACACACAGTTGTAGCAGTTTGGCATTTTTGTAATTATAAGAAACTAAAAAAAGCTGTTAAATCGTAAATAAGGACAAAAGTGGAATTTAACCTTTATATATTTTAACTAGATAAGCAACTTCATCTATTAAGATGGGATAGTTAGCTATGATAACTGCTACCACTCCACTTCTTCTCAAAAACTATTTAAAAAAACAAAAAAATCAGCATACATCAATGAAGTTGAATCAAAATCACCTAACTTATCCATTCATTCATATAAAACATCGACTAATATCTCTTCTCATTCCAATGGTTATTTGATAAAAAAGTATCAAACGGTGATAATATCATATCTACTGAAAACCAAAATCAATGGAAGGTAATGCATGCTTATTTTTTTTTAAATTTTAAGAATACATGTATGTTTTATGTATCCTGTAATTGTAGATCATCCTAATTTTAGTTAATCCTAGCTGTAAAATTAACTATAATTTAACCGTGTATATATAAATTTGAAAACACCTGTTATCAATTACGAATATTGATTTTTTTTGTTAAAAAATTGAATGCAATTAAATTTACTATGGAACATACTAGGTTTTTAAATATTATTGTATTGGCTGTGTTGAAAAAAGAGTTGGTCCGGTTGTATTTATCAAGTATGAACATACTGGGTTTTTAATGAATGGATAAGTTTACACAAGTGTTTGGGTAATAAAGGATAGTTATTTATGGTTTCAAAGTTTATATTATCAAGAAATAATTCATAATTAAGTGTTTGTTTGGTTGTTTTAAAGATTTTTAATTGTTAACTGAGATACAATGATCATGAGCATACATATTTGTTAGGTGTTCGGAGGAGTGCACGTTCGAGGGGAAAATTGCCAGTCATAGAATAAAATACAATTGAAGAAGCTATTGATGTGGATGATGACTCAACTGATGAAGACTATGACGAAATAATATGTAGTCAGTTAGAAAAATGGAAACTGGTTCATCATCATCAGGTAACTTCGATTATTATTAACATTAGATACATACTCGTTTACAATTTGAGGTTGTTATAATTGTGAAATATTGATAAACAGCCATTACATATATGTTTTTTGTAGCATACGTATATGTTTTTAGTGTATACTTATGTAATTTGTAATTAGGGTATTTAAAGACTGTGTGACAAAGGTTTTAGAGGTCCTAACTGTCTGCACATCTTTACGGGATGTTTAGGTTAACCTGTAAAGACTAGGTTACAAATGTTTTAGAGGTCGTAACTGCTTGCACATCTTTATTATCTTTAGAATAATTGTTTTTTAGGTTAAGATATCAAATGTTTGTTTTGAAGATCAATTTTGCAAGTTTTGACACTTTCTGATTAGTTGCCTAATAAAGTATGATATGTGTGTGTATGTACTTGTATGCTAAGTAATCAGTTTTGTTTTATTTTTTACTCACATTAATGGTTTTTATAGATATGTTTAAACAACTTTTATGTTTTAAAATTTTGATAACAGTGGGTGAAGTAAATATAGGTTTGTGAATCTTACATTTATGTTTCGTGTACCATACGTATATGTTTTGTGCAGCATGATGTTGTTTTTGGGTACCAAATATCATTTATGTATAGCATACATATTTATTAATCGTGGATGTGCTACGTATATGTTTTGAATATATTGTTTAAATAGATTGGGTGAATTACATGTATGTATGTGAATCGTACCGTTTATGTTTCGTGTAGCATACGTACATGTTTTTTGTAGCATACGTATATGTTTTTTGTAGAATACGTGTATGTTTTGTGCATACTGTTTTTTTAGGGGGGGGGGGGGGGGGGTTTGTCCGTTAAATGTACGAGATTGTATGGGAAACATAATTGTGCTTCAATATTTGGTAGTTTTTATTTGGTGTTGTATTTGAGATGGTCTGTTTAAAAAGACCCATAACAATATTCAATTTCTTGAAGTTTAATGTAGCCATTCAATCTAGGCCATTCAAAAAGCGGCATTTGAATCGGAAATGTATATCACACTAAAGTTACATATTACAACACTAAAATTATGTAGGAAAACTCGAGTTAGATTGCTATAGTCGGATAAGTTAATACTGCTTTCCTGTATAGGTTTGCCCAAACGACCAGTTAGGAGGCGCAACATTATTATAAATGATGATTCTATCATCACTTGTTGTAACTTTGAAAGATAGAGATTGACTGTTTAGGAAAGTGTTACTCTGTCAATTCTGACACCAATAACGCGACATTGCTAGCGAAGTCCTGCACATTGAACCCTTAACAGAAATCAAGACGATGTTACCATCACCACCTACATTGGTCACGAGTACTAAGTTAAAATATGAGTGGCCATTGATTGTGTACCTGATTCCACCACTCTTTCTGCAAGCAACCCTGCCAAAATCAAACAATAAACAGAGTTAGTACTTGTGGTCTTGTAGATTGCTACATGTGCATTGAAACTAATGGAGGTAAAATGGGCGGGTATAGGTATTAATGGTAATTTTGGCATAGGCGGTGGGGGAAAACGCGCCCTATTTTTTGTAACACCCCCAAATTTATACAACTCAATACAGCGGAAGAGTAGTTGGTGTTACGGGATAGCACATTACTCACATCATAGACAACGCATAAAATCGCGTCGTTTAATAATAAAACATTTCCATTCATAAAATATCAAAGATACATAGGTCCCAAGTCATTGAATTTCATACAAAGTTTTACAAAATATTTGAATGGAAAGTATTGTTTAAGTGTGGGACATGAATTCTTGTTGTCTTCCCGAGAATTACCTTCAAGTACCTGAGACAAAACATGTTAAAAGAAAAGGTCAGCGATAACGCCGAGTGAATTCATAGAGTTTAATAAAATCCATCAATATAATATCAGTATAAAATTATTACTGAAAATCATTTTGTACAAATCATTTTAATAGGCCATAAAATAGCCAAAGTCATTTTATGCAAATCTGCATCAAAATCATAATATAGGCGTTTGCCTTAAAAATCATTATACGAGCCAATTTCGTGAAAACATCATACAATACGTCTTACAGCGCTGTATAAAGTTAAATAAAAACCGTTATATGAATATGGTTATGAAAACCAAAACACGAACATAATATCAGTAGTATGACCCTGTACTGCTAGTCAGGCAATACTTCGTAATTCGGTGCGTCTAGTAGTATTTCGTTAATTTGGATTATTATAAGCCGCATGACATTGTTACCTTACTAAACCAAACAACGGGTAGCTAACCTGATACTCAATTTGCCCATCTAAGTTAGCGTGTCGTCACAAAGGTCACGCTATGGAAATCTTCTCATACATAAATTCGCTTACCAATCAATGTGGCACGACGGGGATCAACCGTCAAGGCGCGAACTGGGGTGATCGTCCCCAAATAGTACTATTATATGCACAAGCGTCTACCAAATCCCGGTAGTTCACAATTCATGCTAATGGGACTTTTAGTGACATAACCTAACTTTAATAATCCATTTTATTTCATCTATCGGGTCCTTTAAATCATTTATCGGGTCATACAATCGGGTCATACAATCATTCGGGTCCAAATCAATAAACAAACAATCGGGACAAATGGTGTCCTATTTTATAAAAACTAACATGTTATCTCCCTCGCGGGTTTATAAAACATTTATAAAAACATTTAAAAGAGTGCGAGCCTATGAACTCACGTTGATGTGGGAAGGCGGGTTATCGGCAATTCAGACGTACGGTACGTGCTTCAATCACGGAAACCTATATAAATAATAATCGGTCTTAGACGTTTGTCCAATGACTTTATAAAAATAACAATTATGTAACATATGATGATTATATATATATGATGATCAAGTGGGTTTACATATTCTCGTTTTCTCATTTTAGTGTTACGTGTCGATAACTTTTATACTAGTTTACTAGTTTTACCTATTTACATGTTTTAAGTCCAATAAACTTATTATAAGTTCTTTAACTTGTATTAATCCATGTTATACTTATATTATCAGTATCTATACTTTACAAGTTGGGCCTAAATGGGTTAAGCCCAAATAAATAAGTTTATAAGTGTTTTAGTCCATTTTGTTGTATTATTAGTCCAATATGCTTAGTTAGCTCGTTAATGTCCGTATGTCCTATATTTCGTGTTTTATCGGTTTTTACTTGTTATATATGTTTATATATCAGTATATGAGTTTTATAAAGTTTACATTAGACGGGTCCAACCATCTAAGTTTTATTTAACAAAAACGTTAATTTTACGGTAATTGCCGAAAAAGTCGTAAAAATCATGTTTATAGTTTTTACTACTTATAAGTATTATTCCACTACCATTTTTATAATTTATACACTTATTTAACCTTTTACATATTCATATAAATAAAATCCATAAGTTAGTGGGTTTTTAGTTTACATTTTATACAATATAATTTTGAGTGCTTATATAATAATAATAAACATTATTTCTCAAAATCTGATTTTTATCTTCATCTTCACCAAAACTGCCATATCTTGAGTTCTATATGGAAATAGAAGCTCAAATTTTTATCACATAAACTACATGATATGTGCTACATTTAACTCTTGTATAGCTACTGTTGAATCATCCTCTAAGTATTTTCTAAATATCGTACAAAATAGTGAACTCAGATTTGTATCTTAAACTTGTTTTGATCATATCTTACTTATTACAATGATTCCATTGCATGGCCAACTCTCACATGTGTAAAAGACCCATAGCTTACTGTAAATCCATTAATCTATGCCATTTTTATCAGTTCATCATTTGATTCTTTACTGTTTTATACAGCCAATAAATTTAAACAAGATTTTAACCTTATTTCTTATAGTTTTTCATCTTTTTAAGCATGTTTATCAACAACAAATCCCCACACAACACTTTTAATCATCATTCATCATCATATACATATACATAAGTAAAATAAATACAAGATTACATAATCAAAAATAACAAGAGGATGAGGAGGACAATCTTTATACCACCAAGTTGATGTAGGTTGTGATTTGGACATGGTTTTTGATGGAGAAACTTGTGCATAGCCAAGACTATCTTCAAGACCACCAATCTTCATGAACTCCTTGTGGAAAATCAGCCCTAGTACTCCATGGAAACTCCTCCTTGGATGTTAAAACTTGCACCAATCTTCCTCTTTTTGAATGGAGATTAACATATGTAAGTTATAACATATGTTTGTGGTTAAAAATTGGATGATGGTGGTGTTTTGGTTGAAATGGGACGGCAACAAGGGAGAGTAGAGAGGAAATTGTGTGGTTTTGCATGGTGGAAATGATGGTATGTGTTTTAGTTAGTGGTTTTAGTTGGTTTTGTGTAAGTGTTAGCTTACAAGGTAAGCTTGTATGACATGTGTAAGCAACAAGAGTGAAAACTTGACACCAAATTGGTGTGGTGTTGTTTTGTAGCCGGTTTTGAGTGGGGGTAGGACAAGTGTCCCACTTGTCTCATCCCCATTTATTTACGGATACTCCTCGATTCTAGTTTCCTCGATTTGCGTGCCCTCGGGTCGTTTTACGAAAAACGTTTTTATAAATTATAAATCAACGCCACAAAACGAATCCAATAAAAATTGTCTCATCAAAAACGGAGTTCGAAAACGTAAATACGTAATCCTAGGGTTTCCGGTTTAGTCGTAAAGGACGTTAAATTAAAATCGTAAGTCCTAATCTCTTCTCGTAAATTTATGAGTTTATGAACCAACACAATTTTAAAACTCCAAAATAATATTCACGGATAAATTTATTTTCTGAAATGTCGGACTGTCACCAAAGACGGTTTATATAAACGTAAGCACGTAACGTTGAATCCTCCGGTTTAGACGTAGTCGACGCTACTTCAAGATGTAAATCCAAATTACTTCCCAAAAATAAGTGAGTTCATAAAATAATATTTTCAAATAATTATTGAGAATAAAATATCAACCATAAATTGACGGATTGTCACAGCATTTACCCCTAAACAGGATCTTTGTCCTCAAAGATCATCTTACTACTCGCTTCTTATAGAGTTAAAGCCATGTGGGTATTTCCTCCACATTCGGTCTTTTCTCACAAGTGCAATTCATTACAATACGCGAGTTTCATCAAACATAACTACGGGAATAAGATCAGGCTTAATGTTGACTTAATTTCTCTATCCATGATGTTCACGGGTTCTTGATGAATGTAAATTTTCGGCGATCTAAGCTCTATTAAGAAGAATTCAGATTTTCACTTGATAGATATTCCATAAAGTTCGATATACGAAACATAATTCACGCATCTCTTGAAGTCCTTGGGTAGATCCAGCTTATATGCCTTTCAATCCCAACTTTTACATCGTCTCAATGGTCCCATACAACGGGGACTTATATCCCATGATTTGTCAGATCATGAATTCATTTTTCCAAGGTTAAAAATTGTGGCATAACTTCGCTACCCATTTGGCACTTCAAGATCTACATTTCATATTCACATAACCTCCTGCCTACTATCGGCAGTCGATAATCAGATCTTAATTTCAACAATCATTTTAGGTCTCGTGGGTCGAATATTTTGTAACACCCCAAAATTTATACAACTCAATACAGCGGAAGACTCGTTGGTGTTACGGATAGCACATTACTCACATCATAGACAACGCATAAAAATTGCGTCGTTTATTTATAAAGCATTTCCATTCAATAATATCAAAGTTACATCGGTCCCAAGTCATATTAATTCATACAAAGTTTTACAAAGTATTTGAATGGAAAATATTGTTTAAGTGCGG
This sequence comes from Glebionis coronaria, assembly GCA_025667525.1. Taxonomy (NCBI): domain Eukaryota; kingdom Viridiplantae; phylum Streptophyta; class Magnoliopsida; order Asterales; family Asteraceae; genus Glebionis; species Glebionis coronaria. The sequence goes on from JANFOE010001855.1 coordinate 139,644, forward strand.
GCCATGAATTCTTGTCGTCTTCCCGAGAATTACCTTCAAGTACCTGAGATAAAACATATTAAAAGAAAAGGTCAGCGATAACGCCGAGTGAATTCATAGAGTTTAATAAATTACATCAATATAACTTTGGTATAAAATTATTACCAAAAATCGTTTTGTACAAATCTTTGTAATAGGCCTTAAAATAGCCAAAGTCATTTTATACAAATCCTTATCGAAAATCATAATATAGGCATTTTCCGTAAAAATCATTATACGAGCCAATGTCGTAAAAACGTCATACAATACGTCTTATGACGTTGTATGAAAATAAAAACCGTTATACGAATATGGTTATGAAAACCAAAACACGTACATAATATCAATAGTATGACCCTGTATTGCTAGTCAGGCAATACATCGTAATTCGGAGCGTCTAGTAGTATTTCGTTAGTTTTGGATTATTATAAGCCGCATGACATTGTTACCTTACTAAACCAACAACGGGTAGCTAACCCGATATAAATTTTCCCATCTAAAGTAGCGTGTCGTCACAAAGGTCACGCTATGGAAATCTTCTCACACATAAATTCGCTTACCAATCAATGTGGCACGACGGGGATCAACCGTCAAGGCGCGAACTGGGGTGATCGTCCCCAAATAGTACTATTAAATGCATAAGCGTCTACCAAACCCCGGTAGTTCACAAATCATGCTAATGGGACTTTTAGTGACATAACCTAACTTTAATAATCCATTTTATTTCATCTATCGGGTCCATTAATCATTTATCGGGTCATACAATCGGGTCATTCAATCATTCGGGTCCAAATCAATAAACAAGCAATCGGGACAAATGGTGTCCTATTTTATAAAAACTAACATGTTATCTCCCTCGCGGGTTTATAAAACATTTATAAAAACATTTACAAGAGTGCGAGGCTATGAACTCACGTTGATATGGGAAGGCGGGTTATCGGCAGTTCGGATGTACGGTACGTGCTTTAATCACGGAAACCTAGACAAATAATACTCGGTCTTAGACGTTTGTCCAATGACTTTATAAAAATAACAATTATGTATACATATGATGATTATATATTTATGATGATCAAGTGGGTTTACATATTCTCGTTTACTCATTTTAGTGCTATATGTCGATAACTTTTATACTAGTTTACTAGTTTTACCTTTTTACGTGTTTTAGGTCCAATAAGCCTATTATAAGTTATTTAACTTATTTTAATCCATTTTGTACTTATATTATCAGTACTTAAACTTTACATGTTGGGCCCAAATGGGTTAAGCCCAATAAGTTCTTTTTACAAGTTTTTATCTTATTTAGTCCAATTATTAGTCCAAGTATTAGTCCATTATGTTTACTTAGCTCGTTAATGTCCGTATGCCCTAAAGTTCGGGTTTTATCGGTTTTTACTTGTTATACATGTCTATATATCAGTATATAAGTTTTATAAAGTTTTCATTAGACGGGTCCAACCATCTAAGTTTTATTTAACAAAAACGTTAATTTTACGGCAATAGCCGAAAAAGTCGTAAAAATCATGTTTATAGTTTTATATCTTATAAAACATAACAAGTTACCATTTTTATAAAATGTCCACTTATTTATCATTGTACATAGTTTTATAACTAAAATTCATGAGTTAGTGGGTTTTAATTATAATTTATACTATTAAAATTTGAGTGCTTATATAATAGTATTATTCTTTAATTTCCAAAAATCTGAGTTTTATCTTCACTTTCACCAAAACCGCCATATCTTGAGTTCTATATGGAGATAGAAGCTCAAGTTTTTATCACATACACTACATGATATGTGCTACATTTAACTCTTCTATAGATACTGTTGAATCATCTTCTAAATACTTTCTAAAAATCGTCCAAAACAGTGAACTCAGATTTATACCTTAAACTTGTTTTGATCATATCTCACTCATTACTTTGATTCCATTGCATGGCCAACTCTCACATGTGTACAAGACCCATAGCTTACTGTAAATCCATTCTACTTCATCATTTTATCAGTTTACTATATGGTTCTTTACTTTTTTATACAGCCATCAAATTTAACCAAGATTTTAACCTTGTTTCTTATAGTTTTTCACTTTTTTAATCATATTTATCAACACCAAATCCCCACATAACATTTTTATCATCATATAACCATCATATACATATACAATAGGAAATAAAATACATGTTTACATAATCAAAATAACAAGAAGATGAGGAGGACAATCTTTATACCACCATGATGATGTAGGTTGTGATCAAAACATGGATTTTGATGGAGAAACTTGTGGATAACCATGACCATCTTCAAGAACACCATGCTCCATGAACTCCTTGTGGAAAATCAGCCCCAAGACACCATGGAAACTCCTTCTTGGATGTTATAATCACCACAAATCAATAGGGTTTTAAAAGGGCTTCATCTTATGCAAGAATAACATAAGATTTGTGGTTAAATTTAGATCAAATGGGTGTTGGATGATGAATATGGGACGGCAAGATGAAGTGGGATGAGATAATTTTGGGAGGATTTTGCATGTATGAAATGGTGAAATGACAAAACTAGTAGCTAGTTTTGAGAAGTAGTGGAATGTGTTAGCTTAAGATGTAAGCTAGGAGGGACAAGTGTTATCAACTTGCTAAAGTTGTGACACATCACTTGTGTTGGTGTGTTTTGGCCGCCCCATGTATATTAGTGGGGTGGGATAATGTATTTTGTCCCACCTCGCTAATTTACGGGTATTCCTTGATTCTAGTTTCCTCGATTTGCGTACCCTCGGGTCGTTTTACGAAAAACGTTTTTAGAAATTATGAATCAACGTCACAAAACGAATCCAATAAAAATTGTCTCATCAAAAACGGAGTTCGAAAACGTAAATACGTAATCCTAGGGTTTCCGGTTTAGTCGTAAAGGACGTTAAAATAAAATCGTAAGTCCTAATCTTTTCTCGTAAATTTGTGAGTTTATGAACCAACACAAATTTAAACTCCAAAATAATATTCATGGATAAATTTATTTTCTGAAATGTCGGACTGTCACCAAGGACGGTGTATGTAAACGCAAGCACGTAACGTTGAATCCTCCGGTTTAGACGTAGTCGATGCTACTCCAAGACGTAAATCCAAATTTCTTCCCAAAAATAAGTGAGTTCATAATGTAACATTAAAATAATGTTTTCAAATAAATATTGAGAATAAAATATCAACCATAAATTGACGGATTGTCACAGCATTTACCCCTAAACAGGATCTTTGTCCTCAAAGATCATCTTACCTTACTACTCGCTTCTTATAGAGTTAAAGCCATGTGGGTATTTCCTCCACACTCGGTCTTTTCTCACAAGTGCAATTCATTACAATACGCGAGTTTCAGCAAACATAACTACGGGAATAAGATCACGCTTAATGTTGACTTACTTTCTCTATCCATGATGTTCACGGGTTTCTGATGAATGCAACTTTTCGCCGATCTAAGCTTTACTAAGAACAATCAGATTTTCACTTGATAGATATTCCATCAGGTTCAATTTACGAAACAAAATTCACGCAGTCCTTGAAGTCCTAGGGTAGATCCAGCTTATATGCCTTTCAATCCCAACTTTTACATCATCTCGATGGTCCCATACAACGGGGACTTATATCCCATGATTTGTCAGATCATGAATTCATTTTTCCAAGGTTAAAAATTGTGGCATAACTTCGCTACCCATTTGGCACTTCAAGATCTACTTTTCATATTCACATAACTTCCTGCCCACTATCGGCAGTTAGTAATCAAATCCGAATTTCAACAATCATTTCAGATCTCACGGGTCGGGTATTTTTGCAAGGATAGGTTCGCCATCATAGGAAACCTTAAACCTAAAAGACATGTCCAACTCACAGTGGGTGTATGTCGGATGTCTTCATCTCAACTCCTGCTTACAGATGCTCTAAGATTTAGATCCTAACAAGATTAGATCTCGATCCTAATACGATGATTATCAATGATAATCTCTCCAAAGGAAAACGATTATACGGTCTATTACCAAAGGTCATTCATTCAAACATAAAACAACACTTATATTACTCTGTATCGTTACTTTACCTCGTCCCTTCGATTTGGGATGGTACATCGTACTCTCATCAAGGTTCGTTCTCGATGATTTCTGAGCAAATCTCTAGAAATTCGCTGCGAAGCGAAGATCTTGATATAGATGTTCGATACAGGCACACTATGTTTATATAACTCTTTTGCATTTATCATTAACGGGAATGATATTAGCAGATTTGGTCAGTCTGTCGACGATGACCCAAATCGAATCAAATTCAGATGATGACCTTTGCAATAGCTAGAAGTTTACTAATGTATGAGGTGATGTCTGCCTTCATAATTGTCATCAGTACAACTTCTTCAGACAAAGATACTTTTAGTCATAAATGACATACATATAATACTTATACTTACAAATTCCAACATAACTATATCTCACAATCCTCCATATTTAGACAATCACAAGTTGTCTTTTATAAATTTAACGCCATTGGCTTCTTAATTCTAATGGTTCACATTAGTCGCGAACCCCTTTTATTATCTATATTATCCTTTTTACAAACATTGTTTATTTTTATATTGTTCGGCAATTTATTTTGCACCTTCATTATTAAGGAACATGTCCTAATGGATTCTTTATATTTTATACATAATGTGTCAGTATCTACATTCACTTTTCCAGATAAATAATTATCATGTCCACAATTTACTAAGATATTCTTTCTATATTATGCGTCAGAAATTACGTTCACTTTCCTCACGAAATAAATATCATAATCGTATTTATTCAAAATTCTTTATTCATATCTTCTATGCTTTAGTTTCGTATTTACTATCATTTTTATCCGTTTTACTCAATCCGTCGTCTAAAGCGTTGATAATTATTATAAATAATTAAATAATTATTAGTTAATTTTTGTGAAGCGTAAACGTAAAAGTTTTAAATTTCTTAGTTCGACCAATTATATATAATGTTCAAATTAAATTTGAATTTAATTAACAAGATTTTTGCTGATTTATCGAAAATAATGAATAAGATTCGTAAATGTTTGAAATATCTTTGGTTATATTTTGGTCAAAGTTTTCTTAGTTGAAAAGCAAAAATTTTCGTTTTAAGTTTTCAGGTTATGGTATAAATGGTTTTACTCAATCCTTCTTAAGTTATCTTGAGGTATACACAAACATTTACCCCTAAACAGAATTTTAGTTAAATGGTTTGTGTATAAGGGAATAATCCCTTTAAAAATCCTTTGTTAAAACATTTGTCAAATCATATTTCCATTTCTTTTTGGTAAAATCCAAAGTCTTAAAAGGGCTCTAAATTTTTGAAGAGTCAATATGCATACATCTTACCATTATTAATCCAACGGTCATTTTATGTAAAGGATTAAGTTTTTAATCCCTAAGCGTTAATGGTTCTAATCTTTGAAAAGTCAATATAGCTTCCATTATCTATTAATCACATGGTTAAATTATGTAAAGAATTGAGTCTTAAGTCTTATGTTAAATATTTAAGGTACATGTTTTCATTGTTCAGCCAATTCAGGGCAGTCTATAAATAATTATTAACTCATTCTTATTCGTATATACAAACAAATGATCCTTAATGATCACAAGCATGAATTTATCAAATTATAGTCTACACACGTGATTCATCAAATTTATGAGTACTACATGTGCATTAGTCAATCCAAACAACATCACGTGAAACTCATAACGTTCATTACAAGTACCGGATGTAGTGATTGGAATAGATAATCTTTTTCGCAGATGCGAAGTTGATGATAACCATGCTGAGGATCAAAAACCTTGTAAATGATCGAACAAAATCTTCCATTTCGAGTTATGGATATCGTTTTCGATTGTCAATTTACTCAGTTCACAGTAGTCTATAAATATAAGGAATGATAATACCATAGCTCTTCAGGATGACAGGCTTGGTATAATAAAATCTTTTTCCGACAACTCTCTCAGTTGTACGGTAATTCCTTAAATTCAGATGGTGCTGACGTACAGTGCACAAGCCACAGGTGCAGCACCGGGAATAGAATCAATACCAAATTTAACTTGCCTTAGTGGCGAAGGTCCAGGTAATTCACCAACAAATACTTACTAAAGTTTCAGATAACATAAATATCTTTTAGTATATTCATATTAGGTTCTTCTAGATTATAATATCTATAACTAGTTCACAACCATTCACGGTATAATTTTAAGTCTAAATGAAGGATATGGTCATCCATCAAGAATTATTTAGATCACTTTTGATAATTAGCATCTTATCATTTAGGGGAATTCTATTCGAGTTCCCATCAATTAAGACAATGGCGTCATGTCATAATCAATCAATCCATTCTACTGGCACTATCAACTTTTCAGTTTTATTGCCGTCGATAAGATGTGAACTTCTCAAAAGTCTAATAATAACTCACAATCCTTCACAAATTCAAGGATATATGGAGACATAACTACTATTAAAAGAGTAAGGTCAACGCATAATCTATGCGAGAAAATTTCAAATCGGATACAGACGAAAACATTTAATGAATATGGATATATTCCATGTTTCCATAATTTGAGTACGCATTCAAAAGCTCCTCGGATCGTTACCCAGGTCATTCAAATGAAATCAAATCATAAGAAATGATAAGAACGTCAATACATCCAGTCGGGTATCAACACTCGGTAATCAGATACTTTTCCTAAGAATCTCACTACGGGAGAATTGGATAGGAAAGAATTGTCAATTGTCAAATAAGACTATTTCCATAGATGAGTAAATTCGACTCAGAAGAATAGATGCTATAGGCACATATGTAGGTGTCCCTAACACTATGTCCCTATTTTTCACTTCTTGCAGATCTCATAAATTTTAATCTTTCACAATCTTCAAGGAAAAGGTAGTGTTTATTCATTAGTTTTATGGTGACTACTAATCAGTCTTGCATAGTCCATTCCAAATTGTATGTAGGCTCGCAACTATATACAATTTTAAGATTAACGATGCAATACTCAGTTCGTCAAAATTTTATCATCATGTTTATAATAAAAACATTTTCATGCTTAACTCTTAAATAAGAATCAAAAATAAATTTACAAAGATTTTCTTTGTTATGAAAACAGTTAAGTTCTCCAAGGTGTTTTATAAACAACTTCATTTCGATAACAATCACTTATAAATCTCACTTTGAATAATCCTTATAGTGATGAAAATTCAATTTTCCTCAAAGGATACCGTTTTAATTTTAAAAACAATGAGTGATCTGCAAAAGAGTGATGAAAGCTTGTTCACCAAGAATTAACTACAATATGATAGGAAATGAGCTTAGCCAAATAATCATGAGGTTCGTGACCTCGATGGCACTCGACAAGAATAATCTACAACGTAACTCAAATCGAGATGAGTACTTGTTCAATGATTGCATCACTAATGCGAACATTAGGATGAAGCAATAAAAGATAGATAACATCGATACATGTAGAATTTAGCAATCAAATGTAGTCTTTTCATTAATCACAAACAAGTCAAATTGTACCGTAACACATTACGTGTCACTATGTCATACAATTTACTAAACTCATCCTACCAACTGATATCTCAGTTAAGTTAGGGATTTTTAAAAGATACCACAATGAATACTAATCTACAAGAGTCATTAGGTGTCCTGCCTGTCCCGGAAGATCCATCGGTCTCAATTCAGAAGAAGATTTCTTAAATTTATTTCTTGGACACTGGGCATCCTCGTTAGTGGACAATGGCCTAGGAACAACCCTTAACACGAATCAACAATCAATTAAAACCTTATAATTCTATCAAAGGACTTAACGACTTCCTCTTAACAATTTCTTATTCCACACAAGTTAAATTTTACTTTATTCAAGTTTCAACCAATTTTATACTCAATTCGATATCCTACTTCATATTCCAATACTTTCAATCTTATTCTTAGACCTTAATAGGGCAATAAAAGCTTGACATGATCAACACTTAATTCCAATCCTATATCTCTTACAACAACAATTATCAAATGAGTCATTAATATAAAATGACTTGATCATTCAACTAGACTTCTCGGAAAGGTATTAGTGGCATGAGGCTTTTGGGTACTGGTTCCAATGACAACCTCAAGTGCAACATTCACCCTTTCGATTTCAATTTAAGAATTGGATGACAACGAATCAGATGACATCTTTCTAGGTGGTAACGTTTGGTCAAACTCCACTCTATAAGAAAAGATCGTCATGACATCGATATCAGTGTTAATCTCACCAATTCTTTTTCAATATCATAATCAACTAATATCTACATTTCTATGAATATCAACCATTTGTTGGGATCATAAATATCCACAACTTGGTTTAGATCTAGGATAGCTAGAATTCCTACGAGAATGGCTTCGATTAATTTACTAGGGGAGTTAGGGTTACTTGTGACAATCTACGTCGTATAAATACCTCGTATAAATATCAAAATAATCATCAAACAATCATGTAATAAAATTACATCATATATATATATAATCCAAGTTATATATATATATATTAAAATAACAATTCTCAGTCTTGGCCTTGTCGGTAACTCGGGAATTCTTCGGCACCGTTATAGTCAAAAGAATTTTAGACATTTTTAGAAAAATGTTTATAGTTAAAAGATTTTGAAAAGTTTTATTCAAAACCTTAGTTTTAAAAATCTTTCGTTCTCTATAACGAGAGCTCTGGTACCAAACTGTAACACCCCCAAATTTATACAACTCAATACAGCGGAAGACTCGTTGGTGTTACGGGATAGCACATTACTCACATCATAGACAACGCATAAAAATTGCGTCGTTTATTTATAAAGCATTTCCATTCAATAATATCAAAGTTACATCGGTCCCAAGTCATATTAATTCATACAAAGTTTTACAAAGTATTTGAATGGAAAATATTGTTTAAGTGCGGGCCATGAATTCTTGTCGTCTTCCCGAGAATTACCTTCAAGTACCTGAGATAAAACATATTAAAAAAAAATGTCAGCGATAACGCCGAGTGAATTCATAGAGTTTAATAAATTACATCAATATAACTTTGGTATAAAATTATTACCAAAAATCGTTTTGTACAAATCTTTGTAATAGGCCATAAAATAGCCAAAGTCATTTTATACAAATCCTTATCGAAAATCATAATATAGGCATTTCCCGTAAAAATCATTATACGAGCCAATGTCGTAAAAACGTCATACAATACGTCTTATGACGTTGTATGAAAATAAAAACCGTTATAAGAATATGGTTATGAAAACCAAAACACGTACATAATATCAATAGTATGACCCTGTATTGCTAGTCAGGCAATACATCGTAATTCGGAGCGTCTAGTAGTATTTCGTTAGTTTTGGATTATTATAAGCCGCATGACATTGTTACCTTACTAAACCAACAACGGGTAGCTAACCCGATATAAATTTTGCCCATCTAAAGTAGCGTGTCGTCACAAAGTTCACGCTATGGAAATCTTCTCATACATAAATTCGCTTACCAATCAATGTGGCACGACGGGGATCAACCGTCAAGGCGCGAACTGGGGTGATCGTCCCCAAATAGTACTATTAAATGCATAAGCGTCTACCAAATCCCGGTAGTTCACAATTCATGCTAATGGGACTTTTAGTGACATAACCTAACTTTAATAATCTATTTTATTTCATCTATCGGGTCCATTAATCATTTATCAGGTCATACAATCGGGTCATTCAATCATTCGGGTCCAAATCAATAAACAAGCAATCGGGACAAATGGTGTCCTATTTTATAAAAACTAACATGTTATCTACCTCGCGGGTTTATAAAACATTTATAAAAACATTTACAAGAGTGCGAGGCTATGAACTCACGTTGATATGGGAAGGCGGGTTATCGGCAGTTCGGATGTACGGTACGTGCTTCAATCACGGAAACCTAGACAAATAATACTCGGTCTTAGACGTTTGTCCAATGACTTTATAAAAATAACAATTATGTATACATATGATGATTATATATTTATGATGATCAAGTGGGTTTACATATTCTCGTTTACTCATTTTAGTGCTATATGTCGATAACTTTTATACTAGTTTACTAGTTTTACCTTTTTACGTGTTTTAGGTCCAATAAGCCTATTATAAGTTATTTAACTTATTTTAATCCATTTTGTACTTATATTATCAGTACTTAAACTTTCCATGTTGGGCCCAAATGGGTTAAGCCCAATAAGTTCTTTTTACAAGTTTTTATCTTATTTAGTCCAATTATTAGTCCAAGTATTAGTCCAATATGTTTACTTAGCTCGTTAATGTCCGTACGCCCTAAAGTTCGGGTTTTATCGGTTTTTACTTGTTATACATGTCTATATATCAGTATATAAGTTTTATAAAGTTTTCATTAGACGGGTCCAACCATCTAAGTTTTATTTAACAAAAACGTTAATTTTACGGCAATAGCCGAAAAAGTCGTAAAAATCATGTTTATAGTTTTATATCTTATAAAACATAACAAGTTACCATTTTTATAAAATGTCCACTTATCTATCATTGTACATAGTTTTATAAATAAAATTCATGAGTTAGTGGGTTTTAATTATAATTTATACTATTAAAATTTGAGTGCTTATATAATAGTATTATTCTTTAATTTCCAAAAATCTGAGTTTTATCTTCACTTTCACCAAAACTGCCATATCTTGAGTTCTATATGGAGATAGAAGCTCAAGTTTTTATCACATACACTACATGATATGTGCTACATTTAACTCTTCTATAGCTACTGTTGAATCATCTTCTAAATACTTTCTAAAAATCGTCCAAAACAGTGAACTCAGATTTATACCTTAAACTTGTTTTGATCATATCTCACTCATGACTTTGATTCCATTGCATGGCCAACTCTCACATGTGTACAAGACCCATAGCTTACTGTAAATCCATTCTACTTCATCATTTTATCAGTTTACTATATGGTTCTTTACTGTTTTATACAGCCATCAAATTTAACCAAGATTTTAACCTTGTTTCTTATAGTTTTTCACCTTTTTAATCATATTTATCAACACCAAATCCCCACATAACATTTTTATCATCATATAATCATCATATACATATACAATAGGAAATAAAATACATGTTTACATAATCAAAATAACAAGAAGATGAGGAGGACAATCTTTATACCACCATGATGATGTAGGTTGTGATCAAAACATGGATTTTGATGGAGAAACTTGTGGATAACCATGACCATCTTCAAGAACACCATGCTCCATGAACTCCTTGTGGAAAATCAGCCCCAAGACACCATGGAAACTCCTTCTTGGATGTTATAATCACCACAAATCAATAGGGTTTTAAAAGGGCTTCATCTTATGCAAGAATAACATAAGATTTGTGGTTAAATTTAGATCAAATGGGTGTTGGATGATGAATATGGGACGGCAAGATGAAGTGGGATGAGAGAATTTTGGGAGGATTTTGCATGTATGAAATGGTGAAATGACAAAACTAGTAGCTAGTTTTGAGAAGTAGTGGAATGTGTTAGCTTAAGATGTAAGCTAGGAGGGACAAGTGTTATCAACTTGCTAAAGTTGTGACACATCACTTGTGTTGGTGTGTTTTGGCCGCCCCATGTATATTAGTGGGGTGGGATAATGTATTTTGTCCCACCTCGCTAATTTACGGGTATTCCTCGATTCTAGTTTCCTCGATTTGCGTGCCCTCGGGTCGTTTTACGAAAAACGTTTTTAGAAATTATGAATCAACGTCACAAAACGAATCCAATAAAAATTGTCTCATCAAAAACGGAGTTCGAAAACGTAAATACGTAATCCTAGGGTTTCCGGTTTAGTCGTAAAGGACGTTAAAATAAAATCGTAAGTCCTAATCTTTTCTCGTAAATTTGTGAGTTTATGAACCAACACAAATTTAAACTCCAAAATAATATTCATGGATAAATTTATTTTCTGAAATGTCGGACTGTCACCAAGGACGGTGTATGTAAACGCAAGCACGTAACGTTGAATCCTCCGGTTTAGACGTAGTCGATGCTACTCCAAGACGTAAATCCAAATTTCTTCCCAAAAATAAGTGAGTTCATAATGTAACATTAAAATAATGTTTTCAAATAAATATTGAGAATAAAATATCAACCATAAATTGACGGATTGTCACATATTTTGTAAGGTTAGGTTCGCCATCATAGGAAACCTTAAACCTAAAAGACATGTCCAACTCACAATGGGTGTTTGTCGGGTGTCTTCATCTCAACTCCTGCTTACAGATGCTCTAATAATTAGATCATAACAAGATTTGATCTCAATCCTAATACGATAGTTATCAATGATAATCTTTCCTAAGGAAAGCGATTATACGGTCTATTACCAAAGGTCATTCATTCAAATATAAAATAGCACTTATATTACTTTGTATCGTTACTTTACCTCGTCCCTTCGATTGGGGTGGTACATAGTACTCTCATCAAGGTTCGTTCTCAATGATTTCTGAGCAAATCTCTAGAAATTCGATGCGAAGCGAGGATCTTGATATAGATGTTCGATACAGGCACACTATGTTACATAACTCTTTTGCATTTTTCATTAACGGGAATGATATTAGCAGATTTGGTCAGTCTGTCGATGATGACCCAGATCGAATCAAATTCAGATGATGACCTTTGCAATAGCTAGACGTTTACTAATGTATCAGGCGATGTCTGCCTTCATAATTGCCATCAGTACAACTTCTTCAGACAAAGATACTTTTAGTCATAAATGACATAAATAGGATACTTATACTTACAAGTTTCCAACATAACTAAATCTCACAATCTTCCATATTTAGGCAACCACAAGTGGCCTTTAAAACATTTAACGCTATTGGCTTCTCAATTTTAATGGTTCACATTAGCCGCGAACCCCTTTTTTTATCTATATTATCCTTTTTATAAGCATCGACTATTTTAAATTGTTCAACAATTTATTTTACACAGTCATTACAAAGGAACGTGTCCTAATTGGTTCTTTATCCTTTTATACATAATGTGTCAGTAATTTCGTTCACCTTTCTTCATATTTTCTAAGTTTTAACTCTATCTCAACTATTGTTTTTATCAGTTTTGCTCAATCCGACGTTTAAAGCGTCGATAATTATTACATGTAAATTAACAATAATTATTTAATTTTTATGAAACGTAAACGTAAAGATTTTTAAATTTCTTAGTTCGACCAATTATATAAAATGTTCAAAATAAATTTGAATTTAATTAACAAGATTTTTGTTGATTTGTCGAAAATATTTAATAAGATTCGTAAATGTTCGAAAAACCTTTGTTTATATTTTGGTCAAAATTTTCTTAGTTGAAAAGTAAAAATTGTCGTTTCAATTTCAAGTTATAATTTATATAGTTTCCTAAATTCTTCTTAGGTTGTCTAGAATTATACACAAACATTTACCCCTAAAAAGAAGTTTAGTTAAATGGTTTGTGTATAAGGTAATAATCCCTTAAAATCCTTTGTTAAAACATTTGTCAAAATATATTTGCACTTTCTTTTTAGTATAACTCAAAGTCTTAAATGACTTCTAAATTTTAAAGAGTCAATTTATATTCCATTATCTATTAATCACACGGTTAAATCATGTAAAGGATTAAGTCTTAAGTCTTATGTTAAATATTCAAGATACAGGTTTTAATTGTTCGGCCAATTCAGGGCAATCTATAATTAATTATTAACTCATTCTTATACTTATAAACAAACAAATGGTCCTTAATGATCTCAAGCATGAATTTTATCAATTTACAGCCTACACACGAGATTCACCAAATTTATGAATACTACATGTGTATTGTCAATCCAAACGACATCACGTGAAACTCATAACGTTCATTACAAGTACCAGATGTAGTGATTGGAATAGATAATCTTTTTCGCAGATGCGAAGTTGATGATAACCATGCCATAGATCAAATCTTAAAATCAAATGCTAGAACCTTGTAAATGATCGAACAAATCTTCCATTTCGAGTTATGGATATCGTTTTCGATTGTCAATTTACTCAGTTCACAGTAATCTATAAATATAAGGAATGATAACACCATAGCTCTTCATGATGACGAGCTCGATAGAATAAGATCTTTCTCCGACAACTCTCTTAGTTGTATGGTAATTCCTTAAATTCAGATGGTGCTGACGTACAGTGCACAAGCCACAAGTGCAGCACCGAGAATATAATCAATACCAATTTCAACTTGCCTTAATGGCAAAGGTCTAGGTAATTCATTAACAAATACCTCCTAAAGTTTCAGATAACGAAAACATCTTTTAATAAATTCATATTAGGCTCTTTCTAGATTATAATGTCTATGACTAATTTACAATCATTCATGGTATAATTTCAAGTCATCCATCAAGAATTATTTAGATCACTTTTGATAATCAACATCTTATCATTTAGGGGAATTCTACTCGAGTTCCCATCAATTAAGACAATGTCGTCATGTCATAATCAATCAATCCAGTTTACTGACACTATTAACTTTTTCAGTTTTATTGTCGTCGATAAGATGTGAACTTCTCAAAAGTCTAATAATAATTCATAATCCTTCACAAATCAAGGATATATGGAGACACAACTACTATTAAAAGGGTAAGGTCAACGTATAATCTATGTGAGAGAATTTCAAATCAGATACAGACGAAAACATTTAATGAATATGAATATATCCCATGTTTTCATAATTTGAGTACGCATTCGAAAGCTCCTCGGATCGTTACCCAGGTCATTCAAATGAAATCTAATCAAAAGAAATGATAAGAACGTCGATACATCCAGTCGGGTATCAACACTCGGTAATCAAATACTTTTCCTAGGAATCTCACTACGGGAGAATTGGACAAGAAAGAATTGTCAATTGTCAAGTAAGACAATTTCCACAGAGGAGTAAATTCGACTCAGAAGAATAGATGCTACAGGCACATATGTAGGTGTCCCTAACACTATGTCCTTATTTTTCACTTCTTGCAGATCTCATGAATTTTAATCTTTCACAATCTTCAAAGAAAATTTAGTGTTTATTAATCAGTTTTATGGTGACTACTAATCAGCCTTGCATGGTCCATTCCAAATTTTATGTAGGCGCGCAACTATATACAATTTCAAGATTAACGATGCAATACTCAGTTCGTCAAAATTTTATCATCATGTGTATAATAAAAACATTTTCATGCTTAATTCTTAAATAAGAATCAAAAATAAATTTACAAAGATTTTCCTTGTTATGAAAACAATTAAGTTTTCCAAGGTGTTTCATAAACAACTTCATTTCGATAACGATTATTTATAAGTCTCACTTTAAATAATCCATTTGGTGATGAAAACCCAATTTTCCTCAAGGGATACTGTTTTATCTATATAAAAACAATGAGTGATCTGCAAAAGAGTGATGAAAAGCTTGTTCACCAAGAACTAACTACGATATGATAGGAAATGAGCTTAGCCAAATAATCATGAGGTTCATGACCTCGATGGCACTCAACAAGAATAATCCATAACGTAACTCAATTCGAGATGAGTACTTGTTCAATGGTTGCATCACTAATGCGAACATTAGGATGAAGCAATAAAAGATAGATAACATCGATACATGTAGAATTTAGCAATCAAATGTAGTCTTTTCATTAATCACAAACAAGTCAAATTGTACCGTGACACATTACATGTCACTATGTCATACAATTCTCAGAACTCATCCTACCAACTGATATCTCAGTTAAGTTAGGGATTTTTTTTTAAAATATACCACAATGAATACTAATCTACAAGAGTCATTAGGTGTTCCACATGCCCCAAAAGATCCATCGGTCTCAATTCAGAAGAAGATTTCTTCAATTTATTTCTTGGACACTGGGCATCCTCGTTAGTGGACAATGGTCTAGGAACAACCCTTAACACGAGCCTACAATCAAATTAAACCTTATAATTTAATCACAGAACTTAACGACTTCCTCTTAACAATCTCATATTCCCTACAAGTTAAATTTTACTTTATTCAAGTTTCAATCAATTTTATACTCAATTCGATATCCTACCTCATTCTCCAATACTTACAACCTTATTCTTCGGCCTTGAAAGGGCAATAAAAGCTCGATATGAATCAACACTTAATTTCCAATCCTATAGCTCTTACAACACAATTATCAAATGAGTCACTAGTATGAAATGACTTGATCATTCAACTAGGCTTCTCGGAAAGGTATTAGTGGCATGAGGCTTTTGGGTAATGGTTCCAATTACAGCCTCAAGTGCAACATTCACCCTTTCGATTTCAATTTAAGAATTGGATGACAACGAATCAGATGACATCTTTCTAGGTGGTAACGTTTTGTCAAACTCCACTCTATAAGGAAAGATCGTCATGACATCGATATCAGTCTTAATCTCGCCAATTCTTCTTCAATATTACAATCAACTAATATCTACATTTCTACGAATATCAACCATTTGTTGGGATCATAAATATCCACAACTTGGTTTAGATCTAGGATAGCTAGAATTCCTACGAGGATAGCTTCGATTAATTTACTAGGGGATTTAGGGTTTCTTGTGACAATCTTCGTCGTATAAATACTTCGTATAAATATCAAAATAATCATCAAACAATCATGTAATAAAATTACATCATATATATATACATATATATAATCCAAGTTATATATATATTAAAATAACACTTCTCAGTCTGGCCTTGTCGGTAACTCAGGAATTCTTCGGCACCGTTATAGTCAAAAGATTTTTAGACATTTTTAGAAAAATGTTTATAGTTAAAAGATTTTGAAATGTTTTAAAACCTTGGTTTTAAAAATCTTTTGTTCTCTATAACGAGAGCTCTGATGCCAAAACTGTAACACCCCCAAATTTATACAACTCAATACAGCGGAAGACTAGTTGGTGTTACGGGATAGCACATTACTCACATCATAGACAACGCATAAAATCGCGTCGTTTAATAATAAAACATTTCCATTCATAAAATATCAAAGTTACATAGGTCCCAAGTCATTGCATTTCATACAAAGTTTTACAAAATATTTGAATGGAAAATATTGTTTAAGTGCGGGCCATGAATTCTTGTTGTCTTCCCGAGAATTACCTTCAAGTACCTGAGACAAAACATGTTAAAAGAAAAGGTCAGCGATAACGCCGAGTGAATTCATAGAGTTTAATAAAATCCATCAATATAATATCAGTATAAAATTATTACTGAAAATCATTTTGTACAAATCATTTTAATAGGCCATAAAATAGCCAAAGTCATTTTATGCAAATCTGCATCAAAATCATAATATAGGCGTTTGCCTTAAAAATCATTATACGAGCCAATGTCGTGAAAACATCATACAATAAGTCTTACAGCGCTGTATAAAGTTAAATAAAAACCGTTATATGAATATGGTTATGAAAACCAAAACACGAACATAGTATCAGTAGTATGACCCTGTATTGCTAGTCAGGCAATACTTCGTAATTCGGTGCGTCTAGTAGTATTTCGTTAATTTGGATTATTATAAGCCGCATGACATTGTTACCTTACTAAACCAAACAACGGGTAGCTAACCCGATACTCAATGTTCCCATCTAAGTTAGCGTGTCGTCACAAAGGTCACGCTATGGAAATCTTCTCATACATAAATTCGCTTACCAATCAATGTGGCACGACGGGGATCAACCGTCAAGGCGCGAACTAGGGTGATCATCCCCAAATAGTACTATTATATGCACAAGCGTCTACCAAATCTCGGTAGTTCACAATTCATTCTAATGGGACTTTTAGTGACATAACCTAACTTTAATAATCCATTTTATTTCATCTATCGGGTCCTTTAATCATTTATCGGGTCATACAATCGGGTCATACAATCATTCGGGTCCAAATCAATAAACAAACAATCGGGACAAATGGTGTCCTGTTTTATAAAGACTAACATGTTATCTCCCTCACGGGTTTATAAAACATTTATAAAAACTTTTAAAAGAGTGCGAGGCTATGAACTCACGTTGATGTGGGAAGGCGGGTTATCGGCAATTCGGACGTACGGTACGTGCTTCAATCACGGAAACCTATATAAATAATAATCGGTCTTAGACGTTTGTCCAATGACTTTATAAAAATAACAATTATGTATACATATGATGATTATATATATGATGATCAAGTGGGTTTACATATTCTCGTTTTCTCATTTTAGTGTTACGTGTCGATAACTTTTATACTAGTTTACTAGTTTTACCTATTTACATGTTTTAAGTCCAATAAACTTATTATAAGTTCTTTAACTTGTATTAATCCATGTTATAATTATATTATCAGTATCTATACTTTACAAGTTGGGCCTAAATGGGTTAAGCCCAAATAAATAAGTTTATAAGTGTTTTAGTCCATTTTGTTGTATTATTAGTCCAATATGCTTAGTTAGCTCGTTAATGTCCGTATGTCCTATATTTCGGGTTTTATCGGTTTTTACTTGTTATATATGTTTATATATCAGTATATGAGTTTTATAAAGTTTACATTAGACGGTTCCAACCGTCTAAGTTTTATTTAACAAAAACGTTAATTTTACGGTAATTGCCGAAAAAGTCGTAAAAATCATGTTTATAGTTTTTACTACTTATAAGTATTATTCCACTACCATTTTTATAATTTATACACTTATTTAACCTTTTACATATTTATATAAATAAAATCCATAAGTTAGTGGGTTTTTATTTTACATTTTATACAATATAATTTTGAGTGCTTATATAATAATAATAAACATTATTTCTCAAAATCTGATTTTTATCTTCAACTTCACCAAAACTGCCATATCTTGAGTTCTATGTAGAGATAGAAGCTCAAATTTTTATCACATAAACTACATGATATGTGCTCTATTTAACTCTCCTATAGCTACTGTTGAATCATCCTCTAAGTATCTTCTAAATATCCTCCAAAACAGTAAACTCAGATTTGTATCTTAAACTTGTTTTGATCATATCTTACTTATTACAATGATTCCATTGCATGGCCAACTCTCACATGTGTACAAGACCCATAGCTTACTGTAAATCCATTAATCTATGCCATTTTTATCAGTTTATCATTTGATTCTTTACTGTTTTATACAGCCAACAAATTTAAACAAGATTTTAACCTTATTTCTTATAGTTTTTCATCTTTTTAAGCATGTTTATCAACAACAAATCCCCACACAACACTTTTAATCATCATTCATCATCATATACATATACATAAGTAAAATAAATACAAGATTACATAATCAAAAATAACAAGAGGATGAGGAGGACAATCTTTACACCACCAAGTTGATGTAGGTTGTGATTTGGACATGGTTTTTGATGGAGAAACTTGTGCATAGCCAAGACTATCTTCAAGACCACCAATCTTCATGAACTCCTTGTGGAAAATCAGCCCTAATACTCCATGGAAACTCCTCCTTGGATGTTAAAACTTGCACCAATCTTCCTCTTTTTGAATGGAGATTAACATATCTAAGTTATAACATATGTTTGTGGTTAAAAGTTGGATGATGGTGGTGTTTTGGTTGAAATGGGACGGCAACAAGGGAGAGTAGAGAGGAAATTGTGTGGTTTTGCATGGTGAAAATGATGGTATGTGTTTTAGTTAGTGGTTTTAGTTGGTTTTGTGTAAGTGTTAGCTTACAAGCTAAGCTTGTATGACATGTGTAAGCAACAAGAGTGAAAACTTGACACCAAATTGGTGTGGTGTTGTTTTTTAGCCGGTTTTGAGTGGGGGTGGGACAAGTGTCCCACTTGTCTCATCCCCATTTATTTACGGGTACTCCTCGATTCTAGTTTCCTCGATTTGCGTGCCCTCGGGTCGTTTTACGAAAAACGTTTTTATAAATTATGAATCAACGGCACAAAACGAATCCAATAAAAATTGTCTCATCAAAAACGGAGTTCGAAAACGTAAATACGTAATCCTAGGGTTTCCGGTTTAGTCGTAAAGGACGTTAAATTAAAATCGTAAGTCCTAATCTCTTCTCGTAAATTTGTGAGTTTATGAACCAACACAAATTTAAAACTCCAAAATAATATTCACGGATAAATTTATTTTCTGAAATGTCGGACTGTCACCAAAGACGGTGTATGTAAACGTAAGCACGTAACATTGAATCCTCCGCTTTAGACGTAGTCGACGCTACTTCAAGACGTAAATCCAAATTACTTCCCAAAAATAAGTGAGTTCATAAAATAATATTTTCAAATAATTATTGAGAATAAAATATCAACCATAAATTGACGGATTGTCACATTTTTAATTCTATTTTTTTATACATGATTCAGGATGTTTTAGGCACTAAAGAATACATTTTGACTGTTTATGCAATCTTAATATACTTTCATTTCTTTCAACCGAATTTGACATGTTTTCTTATACACTTATGTTTTTCAATTTCATCGTGGTTTGGATTTGCTTGTTTATGTGTTTATATGCTTCTCTCCTTGTATTAAAGTAGATATTAGCACTTCCATACCTCTTTAATCTCAATATAGTTAATAACTTTTTAAACAAGCAAATCCCAAACAGCCCCTTTATGCATTTGACATGTTTCTGCTTAGATATTAAGGGATGTTTGGGTTAACCTTTTTATCATAAGTAACATGTTTCTAACTACTTGCGCATTTTTATTATCTTTAGACTAGTTGTTGTTTAGGTTAAAATCTCATATGTGTGTTTTGAAAATCAAATTTGCAAGTTTTGACACTATCTTCTTAGATAATAAGGTATGTTTGGGTTAATAATAGTGGGTGAAGTATATATAAGTTTGTGAATCGTACATTTTATGTTTCGTGTAGCATACGTATATGTTTTGTGTAGCCTAATTTTTTTTTCATGTAACATTCGTTTATACATATATGTAAATTAACATTTATGTTTTTAATTTTACCAAATTTTAAATTCAATTTGTTGATGTTTACAGGATCGAAGAAAATAAAGTGTGAGCAAGATAAGAAACCTGAAACTAAAAACGGAAGCTGATGACTAAAATTGGTAAATACTAAGCTATGATATTAAACATTTGTGTTCATTCTACTATGCATGTGTTTGATTATTTTATAATAAACAATTTCAGAAAGTGGCGCATGGAATAAAGACAAAGAACGTGGAAATATTAAAAAACCAAAATCTAAAAAATCGGGAAAAAGTCCTAAAAAATAAGGGAAACACTAGTAGTTCAAACATGTTCAACACAAGAACAAGTCCAACATCATTGTTCAATGCCATATCATTTATTAACAATACAGAAGGCGTGTATTGAAAAGATGGGTTTTGGTAAGTTACTTGAGTTTAGCGTAGATGGTATCCCTTCAAGGTTAGGGTTTTATGTGGTGGACAAGTTTGATCCGGAGAATATGGTCATAAAACTGGAAAAGGGTCATATTTCTATAACTATTGAATCGATTTCTGATATGCTTGGAGTGACAAACAAAGGTGTTGATCTATTTAAAGAAGAAGTTGTGAAAGATGATGAAATGATCAAAGACTGGGCATCACAATTTAAAGTTGGAAAAGAGATAACAACAGGCATGGTGAAACAAATGAATAGGCAATCAAAAGTTGCTGATATGAACTTCAAGCTAAACTTTGTTGTTCTTTTTGCCTCAGTTATGTGGTGTGTCAAACAATTGGGAGTGTATGATCTAGAAATTCTTGATCATATAAGTAAAAGTACCGATATAGCGAATATAAACTGGTGCAAACACATCTAGAGATGTCTTAAAGTGTGTAAGAAAATCTGGAAGCGTGATCAAAGAAACAGCGACTTCTTAGGTCCGCTAACATTTCTGACTGTAAGTAATTTAACATAAGTGTAAATTACAGTTTTTTTCATAAATGTTTTGATTGAATCGTAATAGTATATGGGTTTTTTTAATATTATTTATTATATTGTAAACAGATGATGTATGTCGATGGGACAGTTTGCAACAATTTCAGCCTTCAAAGAAAAAGACCACCAACAAAAGTGTGGACAAAGGAATTGCTAAAAGAACGTGAAACTACAGAAATGATTTCTGGTCGACTTGGGAAATGTGAACTTGAAGAACCATATTCAGAAGACCAAGCAGACCCTTTGCCTAAAAACATGGAGGTAATTCATAGCAAATTGACTAATTGTATATTAAGTTTTCTCATTGACATATTAAGCTAAAACAATAAGTTTTATATATTAGGGCTTGATTTGGAGACTGGAAAAAAGTGTGGAATATAATAGAAACGAAAGAAATGTTTTTGAAAAAACTTTGGAGGCGGCAACATTAATGTTCCCAGGAAATGGAGTGTTTGAAGATGTGCACAAGCAATATATTGAATCACTTAATTATGAGCGAGCAGGAATCAGGGGACAAGTGGTGCAAATATGGAAAAAGATATTCATGGGACAAGTGGTGCATTTATATAAAAATATAATCAGGAGACAGTTGGGGCAGATATGCAAAATGTTGAACAAACAAAAATTGTTGCAAAACATAACGAAACTGTGGACGATGTGGATATCCATAAAGACATATTGAACACCCTATACCCCATGGGTCCACAAACTCAGACAGAAGTTGTGGAAAGTTGTGAAAAGGTAGATGAACAAATAAATTTTAAGAGAATTATAGAAATGGAAATACCTAGTTTTGATCTATGTTTGAGTCAAGGACCGACACAAGAAACAGTTTATGATAAAGTAGATTATGATGTAGCAGACGCTTATGTGGGTCCTGAAACACAACAGGAGGTTGACACAAAGTTTCAACAAGCTGAGGCATCGTGTTCAACTGGAAATAGTGGGGGAAGTCTAATCGTTAGAAAAATTAGGCAGGATATAGTGGAACAAGATTTGATTGATGTAGACCCATTAAATTATATAACTCTGGTGCATGATAATGTTGGGGGTAGGTTGCATCGTAGAAATAGGTCTGCTAACATTACTAGTTGTATGAAGTCGCCGTACTTTGAAAGGATTGTGAATATAAACACCGGAGAGGGCGTGGAAGTTAAAAGATTGGCAAAGTAGATCTTCCAAACTATGAGTGGAGAAAGGTAAGCGACTATGAACTTTATGCTATAACCGGTATAAATAAATACAATTATGCTTACAGTTATGATATGTGTTATTAACTTGTTAATAATTTGTTTACAGTTGTATTATGTTCGAGACAAAATATGTGCACCGGTCTTCCAGATTACAAATCGACTCCCTCGGAGCACTAGAACCAGTGGATAACAACGTGATAAGCGCATGGTCTGTGTATATGAACTTCATGGAGGAAAAAGGGATGAAAATTCATTATCAAGAATGTTTTTCCCAATATTTGAAGTGGTAAGTTATTTGTTTATTAAAAGTATTATTAGTTTACAATAATAACGTTGTAACAATAGAGAATGCATGTGAAACAGGATAATAAAGCGTTCAAGGCTGATTACGCAGTTAGTGCAAGGTTATATGAATTTATGAAGTATGCTATGAAAGCGAATTCAAAGTATGGGTTGCAGACTATGCTGAGTAACTCTGACTTGGTAAGTTTAATATATATGAGTTGAAGTTAAAAATAGTTTAGGTGTGAGATACCACGAATGTGAATTAATTGAATGTGATATACCACAGTGTATGTAATGACACTTTAATACATAGTTGTTTTTTACCTATTAGAAACATACTATAAATCTTGTAATACATACATGTAACATTATACATATTTGGTAATATGACTTAAAAACAAAATTGTGATTTGTATAAAAACATAGTATACGTTTAGTGCATGCATGTAGTACAAACATGTGATACATACTTGTTTTTTTGCATTATAAACGAAATTCTAAATATTGTAAGACACATATGTAACAAAATAAAATAATTGTAATGTGAGTCTTACTTCTTTATAAATATATGGTAAATGCAGGTATTTGTCCCTGTGAGTTATGAAGAACACAAATTCCTTGTGTGTTTTAACCTGAAGAAACCACAGGTATGTGTAATTGATAACAAAAAAAGCAAAAATGAAGAAATGAAGAAAAGAATGAAGAAGATGAAAAATATAGATGGAATGAGACTTGCATCAATTCTGGTAAGCACATATTGATTAAAGATTTAATAAGTAGTGAGAACATATAAGTTAGTTATCTAACGATTCGCAAATTATTAAATGCAGCAACGTGATTTTGGACAATATATTATTCGTATGAATCATACAAAAGCAGCTGCAATTCTTGGAGCTGAAGTTGTGTGTGGTAATTTTAAATGGCAAACTGATAAGTGGTCCTTTGATTATGGAATTTTTTTGATGCGCCACATGGAAACCTGCATGGGCAAAGAACTTAGCCGATGGGCATGTGGACTAGCATCGGATGAAGGTAGAAAACAAGGTACACAACTGAGGAGATTGAGAAAGAAGTATGCAGCAAGCTTACTACTATCAGATTGTAACATACATCAGCATATGATACTAACTGAATTGAAAAAGGTGAAGGTTTCAAAGACATAAATGTTCAGTTAATCTAAACACGAGCTACGACGAAAATAATATGACAAGATTTCGTATGTGTTTTGTGAGTGTTGTGATTCAGTTCGAATTGATCACGGTTTAAGGTGGACTCATCGTTTTTGGTAACTAAAAAGGGGAACTTTTGATTATCTATTTCTACTTGTAAAATAAACGCCAAAATTATTAAACATAAATATAAAAAATAAAAGAGAGAAATCTAACCTTGATTTTCTGAATAAACTAAGATTCGGATAGCTAATGGAATGACACTCGGATAAATGGCTTGGATGATTATACTTGCTCTACTCTCGGATAAATAAATAAAAAGAAATTGTCGTTGATTATCTATCTTAAACTAAAAAGTTTTAAAGATATAAACTAAAAATAAAGGAAATTAAACAAATTAAAAACTTGAATGAATATAAAATTAAAATGACATAAAATAAAACAATTAATTTGGAATAACAAACTATATTCGGAATATTGACCTATCTTCGGAAAAAGCAAGTAATTCGGAATAAATAGATTAATTCGGATAAAACTAGGGTTCTCGTAATAATACAGTTTTTTTGGAAAAATGGCCCAATTCGGATTAACAGATATTTTCGGATAAAAGGAGTATTTCGGAAAAACTGGTCTAATTCGGATAAAGTAGCTTTTTCGAAATAATCTCTATTTTCGGATAAATCTGTTTTTTCGGAAAAAGATACTATTTCGGATAAAACAACTATTTTCAGATAAAATAACCTAATTCGGATAAATCCATCTTTTTAAGATAAACTTGCCCTTTTCGGAATTTTCTACTATTTTCCGAAAAATGGTTTAATTCGGATTAATAGCTATTTTGGGATAAAAGTGGAATCTTCGGATAAACAATGAATTCGGATAAATTGAGACAAATATATTCGGAATAACATATTTTGGATAAAAGATTAATTCGGATAAAGGGTTATTTTTGGGTTTTTAAAACCCTTTTCCGAAAATGAGAAAAACTAGAAGAACAGTAACAGATTATCTAAAAACAGGGAACTAGATGAAAATAAGCAAAAAACAAATAAGCACTTAACCAAAACTTAAGCTAAACAAATTTTAAGAAAAACTAAATAAGCTACAAATCAAAAACTATAAAATCACCAAATAATCAAAATATTTAAAATCAACTTTTAAAAGATTAAATCTACCAAATCCACTTGATTAAAAATAAGATAAACACTAATAATCAATAAGCACAATAAACTAAAACATCAAACAAACCAAATCAATAAGCACAATCTAATAAGCAAATCAATCAAATAATCAACAATATTAAACCAACTACATGATTAATAAAACAAAACAATAGATAATGATTAAGAAAGGAAGAATAAGAATTAACTAATAACCTTGAATTTATTATCAAGATTAAGATTTAATTACAAGATTTAAAAGATGAAAAATTAAGCAAACATGAAAGAAAATTCTAGAGAGAGAAATTAATACCTACTCCTAATCACCTTACTTGAAAAAAAACTAACTCTCCCTAATGAACTATTAGGAGACTATATATAGTAGAAGCGGAGGGTGTTGTTGCTTCCTTCTTTCTCTTGTTTTCTCGTCTTTTTAAATAACTCGTCTTTCTCGACTTTGTCTCGGGATTAGTCGAATAATAAAATGAACTCGTCTTCTAATTTTCTTTTTTTAGTAGACTTGGTTCTTCGACTTCTTTAAACTTCCGTCTTTAGACTTTTTCTTCGATAAATCTTCAGAATAGGCTTTTGACTTCCGTTCTTCTTGCACTTTTGATCCTTTGACTTCGTCTTTTGTCTTTTTCTTCGATAAAAGCCCGTGAAAACTCGTGTTTTCTTCTTTTTTCATATTTTTGTCCTAAAACACAATAAAAACACAAACCACGCATAATTCCGCCTTTTACGACATTAAATACACGTTTTGGACTTGTTTTTATTATAATTAAGTGGTAAAAGGGTAAGTGTTTTCACACTTATTAAATCCCCTACACTTGACCATTGCAATGCCCTCATGCAATGCATAATTTCAAAGAAAAGTTTAACATTTCTCATCATAATTAACCCACCTTGGCCTTTATTAAATACTAGATAATAAGGAAACCAAAAAGATTAGAAAATTACAAAATGCAAGAAGGAAGAATAAGTAAAGAAATCTAAGACTTTCATTAGGGCTTTGGATGTCATGAATGTTTATCACCCTCAAGTTTCACGTTCCCCACACCAAGCTTAGAAACGAGATCATTGTTATTATAAGTTAGTAAGCTAACACTCACTCATGTGGCTCAATTATACGCTTAGACCCCTTATTCCTAGGTGTATCTCTTATATTTTATTGTTGTCTTGAATGATCACGAGGATGCATTGTTGACTTATTTCGATAGTTTATTTAGGCTAAAAATAAAGTATTACGATTTAATCAATAGTTAGCTAAAGGACAAAATCTTTTAAAACTGCTTCTCGAAACCTCATAAAGTTCATATCTTGGCATAACTCGTTTCGCGATATGAGACCTTTCTCGGATCGATATTTGGCATTGACTTCATACTTCGAATCTTGAGAGACGTTCTTGAAATAATGGTCTTCTCTTCATAATAGGTATTTCTTCACTTGAAGTTTTTGAGAGATTCTTCAAACTTGGACCACGACTTCTTCAATTTTCTCCAATCTTTATTTGGGATTTTGATATACAACGATCCGCCTCCTTTTAGAACTTGGATCTATTTATCCTCATACCTTGCTAGGGTCTTTTCGGATAGACTTCTCCATGATCTTTAGGGGAGTATTTGCTTTTCGTCGTTTGTCTCGATCCTTCATATTGATTTTTGATAAATGATTCTTCACATCACTTTGGATCTTTAGCAACAAAATGTAGCCCTCATGCCTTGTTAGGGCCTTTTCGGACTCGCCAATCTTCACATCCCGCTTCAATAAGTTATGCCTTGGCTATGAACTCTAATTAATCCCGAGCAACTTTTAAACGATCTTGTGCTAGAAGCTAAGTAACTTTTCAAATCGTACAACCTTACTTATTACAATTATATTTATTAACAAGCGATGGGAGAAAGAGCTCATAATTAACTCACATAAATTCATAAAATAATACCAACTTATAATTGACTCTATCATCTCTCGTTCTCCACAATTTAAAATCTCAAGGAATGAGACTCGTGGATGCTTAGCCTATTAAATCAAAGTTTTGGGTTTTCAAGTCATCTATAGGATCTTGCAACTTTAGAATTTGCATTTTAAAGTTCCATTGATAAACGACTGTTTAGGATCAATTATAAGAACTTGCGAAAATTTCTTGTTCTTAATCCGTAAGAGTTAAGACTTTCGCGTTTTAAAGTTCCCTATATAAAAGCCTAGCAAAACTTGATTAAAAAATGTTAAGGATACTAGCTAGAGTAATCTTAGATAAGTAAACTCGGGTTGAGTCAAAAGATTCATGACGGGCCTAATATATCAAAGATATCTAAACTCATTAAAACCATTTTATTTAACTATTTTATTTTGACTTTATTCTTGAAATGAAATATATACATATGATGCGATGACAAAAGGAAAGAACATAAAAGAAGATAAATGAAAAATACTACTAGGCCAAAATATATCAAAAATTTTGAAAAAATCTCGAAAAATTAAATTTCCGGTTAAAATGAGGACATTTTCATGGAAAAGCCCACTTAACTTCGATAGAAGTTCCCCTGCACTTGATCTAAACGTTGTCCTCAATGTTTAAGCATGTGGGAGTAAACTCCCCTACACTTAGGACATTGTGCACTTTGCTTAAATCTTGCTAAGGAAGAGACGACTATAGTGATTTCAATGTCAACATATAAGATATGAAATATTGAATCACAAGAGTTTAGGATAGAACCGGGAAGACGGAAACACGGGATCACGGGTCGTCAAATATCATCAAAAGTGGATCTTTGAAAGCTTTAATCCCTGCACATTATAAGAAACAAGACAACAAACACCTACGTGGCTCCCCCTACACTTATTATGAAAACGCGTAAAGGATAGATCATCGGGTTGCCTCTCGAGAAGCGCTTGTTTTTGTTAACCGAGTCACGAGCCTAACTCGACCCAGAACTAATTCAAGGGAAACTTGGTAAGGGATGGAATCATCTCATTAGAGATGTCCTCACCAAAGTACAACTTAACACGCTGGCCATTCACCTTAAAGTTTGGCTTATTTGGTTGAGATAACGCAATGGTGCCATAAGGGAAGATTTTGGCAACGATGAATGGACCGGACCAATGACTCTTAAGCTTTCCTGAAAAGATTTTCAATGGAGCGTTAAAGAGTAAAACTTGATCACCTATGTGAAACTCTCGGTTCTTAATCTTAGAATCATGAATGAGCTTGGTTTTCTCCTTGTAGATCAATAAATTCTCATAAGCCTCATTCCTAAGTTCATTAAGTTCATTGAGTTAGATTTTCCTAAGATCACCGGCTTTGTTGATATCAAAATTAGCCCATTTCAAGGCCCAATAAGCCTTATGCTCCAACTTAATGGGGAGGTGGCAAGCCTTTCCGTACACAAGGCGATAAGGAGAACAACCTATAGGCGTCTTATAAGCAGTACATAAAGCCCACAAAGCATCATCTAACTTATCGGCCCATGAGGCACGATGCTCTCCCACGGTACGCTCTAAGATTCACTTAAGTCCACGGTTAGAGATCTCGGTGTGACCATTAATTTGTGGATGATACGCGGTGGAAAGTCGGTGATTGACACCATACTTAGCCATGACTCGAGCAAATTGATCATTGCAAAAATGAGTCCCGCGATCACTAATGATAGCACGAGGAACATCGAATCGAGCAAACAATTGTTTCAAAAAGTTCACAACTACCCTCGCATCGTTAGTAGGTAAAGCCTTTTCTATAACCCATTTTGATACGTAGTCAACGGCTACGAGGATGTACTTGTTCCCTTTAGATGATGGAAATGGCCCCATAAAGTCGATGCCCCATACGTCAAAGATTTCACATTCTTGGATGAAATTTTGAGGCATCTCATCTTTATGTGTGATCTTGCCTTGTCTTTGGTGAGCATCACAATGTTTAACCATTTCATGAGTGTCATGATAAATGGTGGGCCAATAGAATCCGGAGTCAAAAACTTTCTTCGCGGTATAGTTAGGACCAAAGTGACCACCGGTGGGTCCTTTGTGGCAAGCTTCTAGGATTAGTAAAGCTTCCGGCCCATCAACACACCAACGAATGACAAGATCCGCACATTGCTTGAAAAGGTAAGGATCGTCCCAATAATAGTGTTTAATATCCTTAAAGAATTTTTTTCTTTTGTTGGGACGTTAACCCTTCCATAAGAACACCACCCGCTAAATAGTTTGCAATGTCCGCAAACCATGGGGTATCGTCAAGATTAGAGTTAATAGACATTAAGGCCTCATGGGGAAAGTACTCATTAATCTCTTGATTAGGAAGTTCCCCTTGATAAGGATCCTCGAGTCTACTAAGATGATCCACGGCGAGGTTTTCTGCTCCCTTTTTATCACGAATTTCGATTTTAAATTTTTGTAGGAGCAAAATCCAACGAAGGAGTCTCGGTTTAGCATCTTGCTTGGTTAACAAGTATTTCAAGGCGGAATGAACGGTGTAAACGATGGTGGTGGAAAGCACAAGATAGGGGCAGAATTTCTCAAAAGCATACACTACGGCTAAAAGCTCTTTTTTAGTAGTGGCATAATGTAATTGAGCCCCCGTCGTTGTCTTGCTAGCATAATGGATTGGTTGGAAATGTTTGTTCACTCATTGACCTAAAACCGCTCCTATCGCGAAATCACTAGCATCGCACATGGGCTAGAAAGGTAACCCCCAATTTGGAGAGACTAAGATCGGTGCCTTAGTTAATTTACCTTTAAGAAGTTCGAAAGAGTCGAGACATTCTTGAGAAAAGATAAATAGAGCATCCTTTTCTAAGAGGTGAGTCATTGGTCGAGCTATCTTAGAGAAATCTTAGATGAAACGACGATAAAATCCCGAATGACCTAAAAAACTTCTAACTCCTTTGACGGTGGTAGGTGGAGGCAACTTAGCAATGACGTAAACTTTAGCACGGTCGACTTTGATACCGGGTTTGGAAATTTTGTGACCGAAAACAATGCCTTCTTTTACCATGAAATGGCATTTTCCCATTTAAGAACGAGACGAGTGTCTTCACACCGTTTAAGCATACGTTCTAAATTGGCAAGGCAAGATGAGAAAGAATCACCATAGACCGAGAAATCGTCCATAAAGACTTCCATAGTTTCCTCAACCATGTCATGGAATATAGCCATCATACACCTTTGGAAAGTCCCAAGAGCATTGCATAAGCCGAAAGGCATTCTTTTGTAAGCAAATGTTCCATAAGGACAAGTGAATGTGGTGTTCTCTTGGTCTTTTGGATCGATAGGAATTTGAAAATATCCGGAGAAACCATCTAAGAAGCAATAGTAGTCATTACCCGCTAAACGCTCGAGCATTTGATCCATGAAAGGAAGAAGAAAATGATCCTTACGAGTGGCATCGTTGAGCTTGCGATAGTCTATGCAAACTCGCCAACCCGTGACAAGTCGAGTAGGAATCAACTCGTTGTTTTCATTGGGAACAACGGTTATTCCGCCTTTCTTAGGCACACAATGGACGGGACTAACCCATGGCGAATCCGAAATAGGGTAAATCATTCCAGCATCTAGAAGTTTGATAACTTCTTTCTTGATGACATCATGAATTTTTGGATTAACCCTTCTTTGGCTTTGGATTGCGGGTTTAAAGTCATCTTCCATGAGAATTTTATGAGTGCAAAAGTTAGGATCAATTCCGCGGATGTCGAAAATTTTCCAAGCAGTTGCTTTCTTATGATTTTTGAGCGCATCGATAAGTCGAGATTTTTCATCCTCTTTTAAGTCCTTTGCAATGATGACGGGTAACTTCTTATTGTATTCTAGGAAAACGTATTCAAGATGAGACGGTAAATCCTTAAGCTCTAAATCTGGAGGATTGTCAATGGAAGACTTAATCAAATTCCGATCATCATTTGTAACTTCCTAGGAGTAGGTGGAGAAATATGGTCCTCATTGAGAAGTCTCTCAATGGTACGAATGTATTCTTCCCAACCGGTGGGAGAATCGTCATATTTTAAGTCCTCATCCCCTAAACTTGCTTCAAATTCTTTCAAAAGAAAGTCACTTTCTCCAAATGGAGTCAATGATGGAGCAATAGAAGCTACGTTCTCAACATGGGGTAAAGGAGAAAGACCACTTTTACAAGCGTCTTTGAAATGTTCTTCACAAGCCTCATCAAGTACGTCAATGAAATTAACGTTCTCGTGTTCAGAAGGTTGCTTAGAAAGTTTACCCATGTTAAAGACGATTTTGTCGTCACCAACTCTCATGATTAATTCGCCCGAGGCTACATCAATAAGAGTGCGACCGGTCCTCAAGAATGGACGTCCAACGATAATGGAACACGGGGATCCATCTCGTAGTCAACGACAACAAAATCGCCAGAAAGGTGAATTTGTCGACACCGACGAAGACATCTTCGGCTATCCCCACCGGATAAGCAACCGTACGGTTAGCTAACTCCAATTCATTCGCGTGGGGACTAGCTCGGGTAATATAGTTGTTTCCAAACGCTTAATGGCATTAAGTTGATACTAGCACCTAGATTGGCTAGGGCCATACAATTCTCTACCCCGAGAAAGTTGCAAGGAATGAGAAAGCGACCCAGATCACCAAGTTTGGTTGGTAATTTCCTTAAGAGAACCGCGGAGCAATTCTCATTAAGTTGGGTTTGAGCAATATCAAGAAGTTTTTCCTTATCACTTAGAAGATCTTTGAACAATTTAGCATATTTATGCATGTGAGCAAGCGCCTCGGCAAAGGAGATGTTGAAATTCAATTGTTTAAACATTTTAAGAAAGTTTGAAACTTGAATATCATCCTTGTTCTTCAATTTCTCTTTCCTCAACCTTGAAGGATAAGGTATGTCGGGTTGAGAAGAAGGCTTTGGAATAGATTGGTCACTCACATCCTTTGGTGGTGGAGAGGTGGGGTTGGAAGGTGACAGAATTGGTAAAGGTTCCTTGTTATCCTTTGTCATAATCACCAGAGTAGGTTTAGGAATCTCGGGCTCCTAATAGCCTTTTCCACTGTGGGTAGTGATTGCTTTCATCTCCCCTCCTGGATTTTCAATGGTGTTACTCGGAAGAGAACCCGAAGCAGAGGGTTGATTACTTGGGAAGAAACTAGCCATCATATCCCTTAAGTCATTCGTTTGATTGCTTAAAGAATTTCGCATGTCATTCCTAAGCTCGGCCCGAAGATCATTCCCTTGTTTATTCAAATCACCTTTCAAGTTAATAATTTGGCTTTGAAGATTTTTCACCAACACGTCATTAGTCCTCATGTAGGTTTTGATCTCTTGATTAAATATCGTGGGTTCGTTAAAAGGTGGAGCTTGGTAAGCGGGTGGTCGATAGGTAAACTTGATTATTTCCTTGAGGTGGATATGGATTTCTTTGGGTTTGATATTGATTAGGAGCTCGAGGTTGGCTTTGATTGTTATGATTGAGGTTGTTTTGGTTTTGAGGAGGAAAAGCGGGTGGTGAAAGAAAATTGTTTGAACGATAACTTAGCAAACTACGGTCACTTTGAGGACGTGCTTGATCGCCTCCCGTAGAAAAGTTACCGTTAGCCGCGTACACGTTCTCACAGGGATTGTCTTGAGTAGAAGGACAATCGTTGTATGAGTGAGGATCGCCGTAAGTCTCACAAGAAAGTGCTACAACTTTAACTTGTTGTTATTGCTTCGTAGCCATGGTTAAGAAATTTTTGTTCATCTCGGCTATTTGGTGGGTGAGTTCGATTAACTCGTGGTTTGATGAAGTAGAAGAAACATTGACCCTCGGATTATTTCTTGAGGATGCGGATGAATCCCAATTTTTGTGATGAGTGGTCATGTTCTCGATTAGCTCTCTACACTCCTCGGGTCTTCTTTTCATAAATGTACCACCGGCGGCGGCATTAATCGTATCACGATCACGAAAAGTTAAACCGTTGTAGAAAGTATCAATTAGAGTGACGAGGAGCATATTATGGTTACGACAACGAAAGAGACTCATCGGGTTCTTGAGTGAAACCACTGATTTGATTTCTAAGACTAGTTACCATGGATGGTGGAAAGAAACGCGACAAAAATCGTTGAGTCATCCCGTCCCATAATCTGTGAGACCCCCAAAATCAGGCAAGGAAACAACAAGGCAGCAAGAGGGTTCCACATCATGGTACAAGAAACAATGAAAAATTGTTGACATAAAGTTGACGTAATGAAAACTTATACATTACGTCATAAAAAGATCAGAGTTTTTAAACAAAGGTCCCAGAGTTTTATAAGCAGAAAAATCTATTATTTAAACATGGTTTTGTAACATATAGTTACTAAAAATACAGAATAACTTCTTACAACTTTTACCAAAATCAAACTTTAAAAGTAACACAGAAATCTCCAAGCTGCGATAATATCCTGTGAGCTCCCATCCAAGCAAAGCTAAGTATTAATACCTGAGATTAAACATGTAAAATCGTCAACACGAAGTTGAGTGATATTCATAGGTTTAGGAATAAAGGTGTGGAACACAAGCATTCATTTGTAAAACAAGTAATGGGGGGATGACTATGTACATTATCCATAGTCATGATATATATTATTGCTATTTAGCTCATGACACCGAAGATTAACAAAAGGTAAGTTCCCCTAGTGAGTATTCAGCCTAAATACTCAAGTATAAACAAATGTAATGCGTCAAAGTAATACGAGACGGGGATTGTCAATCCCGATAGATCCACCAACAACATTCGCGCTTAGTAACACAAGTAAATTAACGGTGCATGAAATGGTAGGGAAACTTAGTGGCTATGTAAACTAAAAGCAATAATAATAATGGTAATTTGTTCTGGAAAGCATACAAGTTCTGGAAAGCATACAAGTTCTGGAAAGCATACAAGATCTGGATAGCATACAAGTTCTGGATAGCATACAAGTTCTGGATAGCATATAGTTTTAAATGAATGTGTTCCACCATGTAAAATCTCACCCCGTGTTTAGAAACAATGTATATGTACTAAAAAGGGGCTATGAACTCACCTTATATAGATATAACACGTAGATCAAAGAACAAACGTCAAATAGTCGATAATTGACTTCACGAGATAACAATTACTCGTTGATCGAGCACGAGATGCCCAACAGTCGACATAAGACCGAACGAGACCTAAAATGACGAGACGCATCTTAGGTTCGAGACTATACATAAGTCATATATGTAAATAATGTATTTTTAGTATGTGTTAGGCATTGTATAAATTTAATAAACTTTTTATAAAACTATTAAATAACATCTGTCATTTTTTAAAAATGTTATCCCTTTTTGATAAATAAGCCAATTTTTGTGTTTTATTAATATGGTTCGATTTTGATAACTTTACCGACATACTCTACTTACTAGTGTTAAAAAAATGTCTAGTTACTTATACAATGCCTCAAACACATAAAATAGCATATATATCAGTAATATACAAGTTATATTAATAAAGATCACTTGGTAAGTAAAATAATAATACAAAATTAATAAGAATAATAAAAATAAAATAGAACAATGATTCTTACAAAAATTGAGATAAGCCTCATAATAGCAAATGAACCATTCAACTCTTGCTTCAAAACCAATGATCAAATAATCCAAATATAGTGTATAACTATAATCAAAATACATGAAAGACCATCTTATGTCTCAGCCCCGAAATCACCATTTATGTTTATTTAGATGATGATGATTATGAAGAAATGGAACCAAAATCAAGCTAGGATTCATAATCTTCATCCTTAATATAAAGAACTAGTAAAAAGTTAATATTTTGATGTGTTTGATGTTGGTATCCCACGGCAACAGAAAGAGAGAATGGAGAGTACATTTTTGTTTTTGACTAAATATGTCAAAGAGAATTGATAGTGTGATATGTATATGAATTGTTAAGACTAATACAAGTGTCCCACACACTTTGTGAAATAAACTAGAAATGGACACGTTGGTCCTTGCATGTAACGCCTAGCATAAGTAAACTGGGGTGATTTATTAATTTAAGTTGCCTCAAAATTTGGTAAAACGGGTATTATTCAAGTCCGATATTCTAAAAGTTACGCGATTTGAAGGATATGCGTAAAACACGAAAAATAAGCGCTCAATATAAAATAAAAACATCGGCATTCGGAGAACATTGATATTTAGATAAATAAACGAGGGCTTATAATTTAATAAATGTTAACGCGTCATATAAACGAACGACGTCTAACGGTTTAACAAATTTACGAATAATGCTCGTAAAATGAGAAACTAAAACGACGAAAATAGAAAATGTTTCTATGTCATAACGAGGATATTCACGGTCGATGACGGACATAGATTTTGTCGATAAATAATAAATGACACGCATTCGATACATTAAAGCCTTAATCATGTCGGTTAGCCGATAACTCAATATTATTCGTAAAAATTGTATGTCATAACGAGGATATTCACGGTCGATGACGGACATAGATTTTGTCGATAAATAATAAATGACACGCATTCGATACATTAAAGCCTTAATCATGTCGGTTAGCCGATAACTCAATATTATTCGTAAAAATGAACATGATAACTAGTAGTCTGGTAATAAACATTGGTCCGAATATTTGAAATAGAATTAGAGCTCGGTCTAAATGTTGATTTTAAATTTCGAGTTAGTACAATAAATAAATATGGAAAAATAAAAATAATTAAATTTTTTTTTATTTAATTTTTTTTAATTCCAAATAAAATATTATCAATAATCAGAAAAATAATTATAATTTAATTTAATTAAAATTCTCAAGATCTCACGATTTACGTATGAAAAAGTAAAGAGGAACAAGTAAAACATTGTAAAATCGAGAAGTACGAATAAAGAATAATTTAATTATCGGGAAAAATACGAGTTCTTATAGTCGGTCCCTCTAAAGGAACTCTGGTCCCTCAGAGTTCAACTGGGGACGGAATGATACGTGAACAAACTAGGATACTTTGCTTAGAACTTGTCTTTAAATACGAGAGTGTATTTAGAGATAGAATAAACATGATAAACGCTTAAACGGACAAGATGCACTAAAACGGATTAAGATTAATGACCAACGAGGAATTACGAATCGCGTAAACCGTAAAACACAATAATTCACTTTACTAAGAAAAAGGAGAGTTTTAAATAGGCTATATAGAGATTAAGAGGAAAATGTATATTTAATTGGTAAATAATCACTAAGTCTTTTCTTGATCAAGATAGTGTTCAAAATAATTTTCTAAATAATTTACAATCATTAAACGTCCAGTAGTTAATACATAGGACATGGTCGGAGTTTAAAAGGTGACAAGATAGAAAACGAATATATAACAATTAATAGTTAACAAATAATATGCAAGCAATGGCATGAAGGAATAAAATGAAAGCCGTGCGCATTATTAACGAAAAGGATAGAATAGAGGCGTTGATGATAAGACAAAAAGATACGAAGGATTTAGCAAGTTATCAAATCTAGAATGCGGTTTGTATCAACAACATCGGCTTATTAAGTTCTTGGTGGTCGATACACGATCGAAAAAGAAAAGCCATCCAAAAATTTTCAATTCGTAGAAAATTCTTAAATTGACACTTGTTAATAAATCAAGAAAAAAATGAAAAACATTGGCAACTAGAGAGCGAAATCAACACATGGTTTACACGAGCGAATTTTGAAGAAAAATAGTCTGACACACATCATGACGAATATACGATATTACTATTCATATACAGTCATAAATCGTTATTCTCGTACAGAGACATTTCGAAGGTATACCAAAATTTACTCAAAGAAAGTTGGTCGAGGAGAAAGTATAAAAACACTAGAACTTCCAAGTACGATATCAATAGTCAGTAAATAGACAATCGGTAAATAGAACTGTATCATTAGAGAAAATGAGGTAACAAGTAGAGCAAAGCTCATTGATTAAGAAAAAATAGATTGTACTCGCAGACACGTAATTCCTTCAACAAAAGATAAAGAAACATATGCATTTGTCATGAACTTGTACTACTTGCATAACGCATAAAAGTTTTCATAATTTTATTTTAACAAGATTTTAAGGTGGCTACTATTCAGCCTCGCATGACTCCTTCTAAATTACGCATAGGTGATCAGGCCATGGATAATTTAGGACTAGCAATGCGATGCTCAGTTTCGTCAAACCAATATTACATTTCATACGGTTTAAAATATGTATATAATGTCATTTGTAAAAACAGGAATCAAAATAACTTATGAAACTTTTCGCCAGTAACTAATTGGCTAGATGTTTAAATCAAAAATTTTATTGTTACAAGAATTCTTTTAAGACCAAGGTATCACAATTTGTGAAAATATATTGTAAAATTAAAGTCAATTAATTTTATAGGGTAACGTTCAAGTATTTTGTAAAGTCCAAGTAAAATATTTTGTAAACTGATTTGCAAACAATACCTGTTTGAGTTTTATTTGGTAACTAATTAAATAGCGAGTAGGTTACACGAGAGTAGTAAAGAGTGATTCATAAGACAATAAATGAAATGGTTACGAGTTGATAATGTTTCAAAAGGTTTATCCAGAATCTTCATGGACACGTGTCAAGATGATAACGAACGACCTGAAAATAAAAATTTCAAGCCTCGACCCAAATCAGTGGTACGATAGAAGAAAAGAAAAATGAAATAAAATGACAAATAAGTCATGTATAAAATAGAGTATAAAGGAATCTGTATGCGTTCACATTTTAATTTAATTGACATAAATATACTTTTAAGAAAGTAAATTATCAATTCTCGGATAATACAACTAACCCGAAAAGTTTCTATTTTTAAACGTCTTTCAAATGCAATAAATGTTTGGTAGTTGTAAAATCTCATTCGTTAAAGTTTTACGAGCTCAAACGAACTCAAAAATGCTTCAAATCATATTTTTAATTTATATCAGCTTTGACTTTTGGGTCTGACCAGACCAATTGACTCACTAAATGACATTTTTAAGACTCGAAGTCTGAACCAATTTGATGTAAAAAGATGTTTTGGACAACTTTATAATTTTACCCGAGACTTGAAAGGGATAAAAAAAATGGACGAAAATGCCCTCGCATCAAATTTGTCAATAACATGATATTTTAGAAATATGTAGAAGAAGTTCTTAAATTTTACAATTTCAAATGAGCGTAACTTGCTCGTTTTTAAGATTTACGAGTCAAATTTTATGTCGTAAGCGAACATTTTAACAAGTAGAAACATATTTTTATGTATAAAATTTGTAAAAATATTTTCTCGACATCATTAAATTACATGTAACTTTTCTGCAAAAAGTATATTTTCCGACACTCCTTGAAATTTAATCAAACTTCATAATGACCGGGAGTTTATGTACACACATGACTTGTGGATTCCATAAAGACGAAAGAGAATAGATTGTATAATTAAACATATAAAGAAAAACATAGTATAAAATCGGTTTATGAATACTAACGATAATCTAAGAAATAAAAAAAACGGCGCATGACATTCGTATCTTCGATTTCAAGATGCAATGAAGGAAGGTCTCTTGGCGGCGTGATTTTCCAAAATCACAAGACATACCGAGAAAGAAATGGAACATTAATGGGTTGCACTCCCGGAGCAAGGAGGGTTAATCGAAGGGGAGGATACAAGTTTATAGGAGTAAAATCATATTCCAAACAATCGTCACATATTAGAGGATGAATTACAAGAGGACGATGGTGTTTCCAAGGTACAAACGAACGTTGCAATCCGAAATCGAAACGTAGAATGGTCAATGAAGTAAGAAATTTAATCGATATACGAGTGTCATGTAAAACAGTGACGTAAATGCCAATGAAGGTTACACAAACCCACACCACAACACGGATTCAAGGAATGCTTCGAGATGTGTGACTCACACGATGTCCTTTAGTCTTTTTCGAATACACATTGAGCTATAAAATGATCGATACTATTTTTCAAGAAATCCAATCACAAATGGTCGGAAAGCATTTTGGATATCTAAATAGATATTTTAATAGGTTTAACAATGGAAGTGACGCACAGGGTAGAAAAACAAAAATCGGAAGTTTCATTGAAAGAAACACTTCTTAATCCCAAAAAAATGGTATCACGAGAGTATGTACAACATATAAAAGTAAGTCGAGAAAAACAAGCGGTCCAAAACGAAGGAGTTTGTGAGGTCAGTCGTAACACTCATAAACGAAATAGAAATAGTACTCAGAAAAGTGGTTATGAAAAGTCGGCAGCATTCGTGCTCCGAATACAAGTATGAAATGTCATAACAATATAAAATTATTGTAACAAGATCAATTCACAAGAGCAAGAATTCAAGAGATTCGGTAAGGGCAGATGCAATTATAGTAATATCTAATGATAATTAATGAAACACAAAGGATTTGAAAAGAGATAATAATTATCGTCATTAGGGTAATGTAATATTTCAAAATTAAGTTTTTAGGGAGACGATCAAACCATTTTTTGGCGTGGTTGGATAAAGTGTGTGGAAAAAGATGAAGACGGAGAAAATCCATGGTAACACCGGGCAATTTCATGCTTTGAGTGACGGCTATTAATTTATCAAGGTGTTTGTTGGCATCATCATCCGGTAATCCACGAAATGGGCAAGAATTTTGAACTTGTTGGATCATGTGATGCTTCAACGAAAATTCGGGAGCCGTGATTTGCATCGGTGCAATCGGTCCTCCACGTCCATTCATTGTCGGTTGGCATAACTCCTCTATCGTACGAAGGTCAGGTTGAGGGTGATGGTTGTTATTATTCACAATGGGGTGTGGTGGATTGTTATTATTATCCACACCGGCCATATCTAGGTCTTTACGACTCTCGGGCTCAAGATTAGACGAAGATCGAGTACGCATACACTAAAAAATGCAATACAATATTTAAAATTTTTTATCTTTTTTTTATTTTTTTGGATTTTTTGAAAATTTTATATTTTTTGGATTTTTTGAAAAATTTTTATGCTATGAAAATAATGTTCCCAAGAGAACGGATCCCAAAATCTAATTTTTCTCACAAAAACCGTTGATCTTTACGAAAAGAGCTGGCACCGACGCCATTTTAATATGACAAGATTTCTTATGTGTTTTGTGAGTGTTGTTCGTACTCGATTCAATTCGAATTGATCACGGTTTAGGGTGGACTCATCGTTTTTGGTAACTAAAAGGGGGATTTTTTGATTATCTATTTTTACTTGTAAAATAAACGCCAAAATTATTAAACATAAATATAAAAAATAAAAGAAAGAAATCTAACCTTGATTTTCTGAATAAACTGAGATTCGGATAGATAATGGAATGACACTCGGATAAATGGCTTGGATGATTATACTTGCTCTACTCTCGGATAAATAAGTAAAAAGAAATTATTGTTGATTATCTATCTTAAACTAAAAACTTTTAAAGATATAAACTAAAAATAAAGGAAATTAAACAAATTAAAAACTTGAATGAAAATAAAATTAAAATGACATAAAATAAAACAATTAATTCGGGATAACAAACTATATTCGGAATATTGACCTAACTTCAAAAAAAGCAAGTATATTCAGAATAAATAGATTAACTCGGATAAAACTAGGGCTCTTGGAATAATACAGTTTTTCGGAAAAATGGCCCAATTCGGATTAACATATATTTTCGGATAAAAGGCGTATTTCGGAAAAACTGGTCTAACTCGGATAAAGTAGCTTTTTCGGAATAATCTCTATTTTCGGATAAATCTGGTTTTTCGGAAAAAGATACTATTTCGGATAAAACAAGTATTTTCGGATAAAATAACCTAATTCGGATAAATCCATCTTTTTCGGATAAACATGCCCTTTTCGGGATTTTTTACTATTTTTGGAAAAATGGTTTAATTCGGATTAATAGCTATTTTCGGATAAAAGTGGAATCTTCGGATAAATTATGAATTCGGATAAATTTAGACAAATATACTCGGAATAACAGATTTCGGATAAAAGCTTAATTCGGATAAAGGGGTTATTTTCGGGTTTTTAAAACCCTTTTCCGAAAATGAGAAAAACTCGAAGAAAAGTAACTGTTTATCTAAAAACAGGGAACTAGATCAAAATAAGAAAAAATCAAATAAGCACTTA
The DNA here is from genome assembly GCA_025667525.1 of Glebionis coronaria. Taxonomy (NCBI): domain Eukaryota; kingdom Viridiplantae; phylum Streptophyta; class Magnoliopsida; order Asterales; family Asteraceae; genus Glebionis; species Glebionis coronaria. Next base: position 181,526 of record JANFOE010001855.1, read on the forward strand.
ACCAAAACTTAAGCTAAACAAATTGTAAGAAAAACTAAATAAGCCACAAACCAAAAACTATAAAATCACCAAATAATCAAAATATTTAAAATCAACTTAAAAGATTAAATCTACCAAATCCACTTGATTAAAAATAAGATAAACACTAATAAGCAATGAGCACAATAAACTAAAACATCAAACACACCAAATCAATAAGCACAATCTAATAAGCCAATCAATCAAACAATCAACAAGATTAAACCAACTACATGATTAATGAAACAAAACAATAGATAATGATTAAGAAAGGAAGAATGCGAATTAAATAAAAAGATTGAATTAGTTATCAAGATTCAGATTCAATTACAAGATTAAAAAGATGAAAAATTAAGCAAACATGAAAGAAAATTCTAGAGAGAGAAAGTAACACCTACTCCTAATTACCTTACTTTAAAAAAAACTAACTCTCCCTAATGAACTATTAGGAGACTATATATAGGAGAAGGGGATGGTGTTGTTGCTTCCTTCTTTCTCTTATCTTCTCGTCTTTTTAAATAACTCGTCTTTCTCGACTTTGTCTCGGTATTAGTCGAATAATAAAATGAACTCGTCTTCTAATTTTCTTCTTCTAGTAGACTTGGTTCTTCGACTTTGTTAAACTTCCGTCTTTAGACTTTTTCTTTGATAAATCTTCAGAATAGGCCTTTGACTTCCGTTCTTCTTGCACTTTTGATCCTTTGACTTCATCTTTTGTCTTTTTCTTTGATAAAAGCCCGTGAAAGCCCGTGTTTTCTTCCTTTTTTATATTTTTGTCCTAAAACACAATAAAAACACAAACCACACATAATTCTGCCTTTTACCACATTAAATACACGTTTTGGTCTTGTTTTTTTTATAATTAAGTGGTAAAAGGATAAGTGTTTTCACACTTATTAGAAAACCTACAAGTTTATGTTTAATGTTTTTATGTTTGGATATTCTGGTTAGTTTGTGTTTTGTTTTTTTAGTATTTGGATTATCTAGTCATAATATGATGTGAACCTGGGTTATTTTGTTAAATGAATAGATCTTTATGATAATACGAGTATGTTTTTTGTTTTATACACATGAATGATAACAAATATGAACATTGGCTACTTCACATTATTTGTTAAGCATACCCAAAATAGATTTACAGTCACATTTTTTGCATTGTGTAGCCTTGAACACCATGATATACATACATAACGCCATGTCATGTGCGACTCATATTGGTAACAGATTATGGGGGAAGTGTCCCATTTTGTATTGCGCTTGATACATGTATAACGCCATGTCATACGCTAGGATCAAGACTATCAAATGATAGTGGCGAACTGGTAAACATTGTTCCAATGATTATTGCCACAAATAATAATTCTTTATTCACTTTCTTAATATATTTTCTATTGGTATGCTGGTGGTTTGGACTCAATCACACTTAACAGTCTATACAACGAAGGAGCATATAGAGCTTCTCAACAACCCGTGTATGGATCTCCAGCACAGAACCCATTTGAAGCATATGACCAGTTTAGAATGCCTGCTACAGCATGTCAAATGACACTGTTTCAGTCTAACCCATCATATCAGGCCCCATTTGAAGCATCTGACCTGTTTGGCATGAAGCCTCAACAGAATCTGATGATGGACCCACCAAACCCTTTTGTTAATTTAGGGTTCGGTGCATTTCCAATCAATAATAATGGTCATCCCCAAAACAACCAATCCATTTGAAGCAACCTTACTGTGATACCATTTAAACTCAAACAATATATATTACACCAATGTAATGTAGTACATAAACGTAAAGTTAGAAAGTATAAAATCATGAAAACAATGAACAACACTTACATTACGATATATACGCGTGTTTGAACAAAAAAATAAAAATGTAACTATTCATGAACGAAAACAAAGCCTGTATCAATCCATTAAGAGTGTCTGATATTACGATACCTGAACTAGTCGTAATATATTTCAAAAAACAAAAACGAGTATACAAACTAAAAAATTATAGATTTTCCTGGTAAATTCAATAGTCACTTTGATATTCCGAGTCACTTTCTTCCTCTGTGTCACTCTCATATTCTTGTTCAACCACATTTTCATTGACGTTGTGTTCTTCATGCACTTCAGCTGCTACTCCTTCATCTTCACCGTCTATTTTCCTTTTTTTACCCACTTTGCTCATCACTTGGTTCATCACTTTCTGGTTTCCAAGTACATGTAGTCCTGCAATGACCTTTTCTGCCACATTTGGTGCAGACACGCTGTTTGAAAGGCCTTTTCCTGTTTGTTCTAACAGCTTTCGCTTTTGTTTTTTCTTTACCTAATTCAGTTGCACTTTAATTCTCTGTGTACCTTTACTTGGAAATACCGATTGAGGATTTATGATTTCAACTTTATCAGGAACAGTAACACCCAATAACTCCACAATTAACGCTTCCTTATTTGAGTCAGCGTTGGTTACAGGTGTCTCATCTTCTAGCTTCTTCTTATAGTCTTTGACGGTAGAAAGAAACTCGGACAACTTGTCACTGTCATTTTTGATTAAGCTAATACAATCTTTAATAGTAGAATGAATCTCTGATGCTAACCTATTTGTATCTTCAATGAAAGGACCATATATGTGTCTCTTGTCAAGCAAATGAGCAAGAAGAACATTCTTAGTCCAACGACGATTAATGTATAAATCAGGTATTTTTCCACGCCATAAATTTGGAATACACAAAAAACATGACGACACAAAAAACCATGTCGGTTAAAATGACCACACGAGCACTGGACACCGTCTTGATCTGTTACAGCGAAAGGTGGCTGCTTCTTATTAGTTTTCAAAAATGCCTCAAGCACCCAAGAAAATGTTTCACATGTTTCATCCAAAATCAACGCAGCCCCAAAAGTGACACACCTCTGATTGTGGTCAATACCAGTACATGGAACAAATTTATATGCATATCTGAAAAAAAACAATAAAAACACATATGATATAATTTGTAATCTGAACATACATACGCGTAAAACTTACTTGTTTGCGTCGAACGTAGCATCAAATGAAACCACGTCACCAAACGCAACATAACTGCATTTCATGGTTTCGTCAGCCCAAAACAACCGGACCAACTCTTTTGATGGAAGTGTATGATATTCAAATGAAAATTCAGGAACATGTTTTTTCAGCTTCATCATTTTATCAACTAACCTATGTGCGTCCCTATCTCCAATAAACGAATTCACCTTACCCCTACAATTAAGGTAGTCAGTGACTGTACCACACATATTATCATACCCTCCAACCAGTGCTCCCTTTAATCGATGAGCTATTGTAGGACCTACGTTTGTCAATGAAGCACGATGTATGAAAACATAATCGCCAAAATGCAATTGACGTCTAGCACGTGACAAGTCCATATTGTTAACATTTATAAGTTTATGATTATGGCGTTCCTCAAACCTATAGACCTTATAAGTTTCTATCCCTGCAATTCTTTTACACGAAATCTTTGTTGGACAGTCACAAGCTTTAGACGTAGTCCAACGCTTCTTTTTCTTGTTTTCAACATTTTCAACACCTTCTTTGGCCGTTTCTTTCAAAGTGTTAACTTCTTTGGTTTTTCTAGGCTTGCCAGCTCTATTGCAATACACAGACCTATGTGTTATGTGAACATTGTTATATTTAATCCCAAATTTCTTTAGGTTGAACCTAGCCTTCTCTGAATATATCTTGTACATGTCATACGCTTCCTCAAAAGTGTCATAAAATGTATCCATCTTTGGTTTTTCATCAGCAGGAACATCTGGGATCCAATAAGCTATCCCTTTTGGACTAGGATCGAACTCATGATCTACTTCATATACCTCAACATCAGATACATCTAAAAAAATTAAAAATAAATTTAACATTAATTATAATATGAATGTCAAAAAAGCTTGTACGAGCTACGTATGAAAACATGTGATGTTCATATCTATTACAAAAGAAAAAACATACAAAAAAATATCTAAAAACATATACGTTATAAACATATACAAACGATATACAATATGATAATAAAATAAAAAATACCAAGTAAGATGTAGGTTACAAACATATGTGTTCATAACTAATACCAAAAGAAAAAACATACCAAAATCTTCATTAACTTCAGGTAATAAAATTATTTCATTCGGTTCAGTGATATCCCGAGATGTTGAACATTGTCCCACATCGACATGTTACACGTCATTATTAAGTATTATATCAACGTTGATGGAATTGGGATCATTAACAACAACCATCGTTTGTACTATGAATAAAAATAAAAAATTATGATAATTTTGGTTAACAAGAATACGCAGTATAGTATGGAATTAGGGTTGTAACAAGAATACGTAGATCTTGTAGTTATCAGTTACTGAATAATATTTGAAATAGATCATGAATATCATCAGGTACCAAGACTATAGGAGAAGTTAGTAAAGTATGATAATTATAAACTACCATAAATAACCTTTTATGTAAATATATACTTAAATTAAAAAAATTAAAAACAGAAAGTTCTGATTGGTCTAGTCAGGTTTTGTAGGTTCTATACCAAAATATTAGTTATACATATAACGCTACACTATATATATATATATATATATATATATATATATATATATATATATATATATATATATATATATATATATATATATATATATATATATATATATATATATATATATATATATATATATATATATATATATATATATATATATATATATATATATATATATACATATATATATACATATATATATATATATATATATATATATATATATATATATATATATATATATATATATATATATATATATATATATATATATATATATATATATATATATATATATATATATATATATATATATATATATATATATATATATATATATATATATATATATATATATATATATATATATATATATATATATATATATATATATATATATATATATATATATATATATATATATATATATATATATATATATATATATATATATGTTGTTCCCTAATTTATTCACTTCACCATTATAGAAAATAGATGAAAAGAATGAAGATTTCTAGAGAGAGAAAGTAGTTAGAGAAAGTAGAGAGAAGTGTGGAGAAACTTTTTGAAATTAGATTAAGAAAATGAGAACATCCACCCTCCTAACATGCTAGGAGGGTGCTTATATAGTCCACCCACATGCGGGCTCTCTAATGGACTATATATGTTTTGGGCCAGGCTTGAATAAATGCTTAGTGCCTTGAAAGAGGCCTTTTAAGCTAACCATCAAGCCCGTAATGTCACGACTATTTTAACTAACTATTACAACGTTCTAATAATTATTACAATATAACCCTATGACCGAACATTCTTGTTTGACTCAATATTTTGAGGCTAACAATCTCCCCCAATGTGAGGTCATTCCTCTTCGATATTTGGAGTTCAATGGAGATTATGAATTTAGTCATAAATGAGTCTTGAACGTGTAATAGTAGTATTGTTCCTTCATGCTGTGATCTTTGAGCCTTTTTCATTGTCTTTCAACTTTGTCTTTTATCTTGATATCTTCAAAATTATCCTTGATTTGTCTTTGCCATCTTACGATCTTGTGTCTTCATCCACATGTTCATACTTCGCAAAATCTTAAAAGCTTGCTAACAATCTCCTTTGAATAGAGGTCATTCCTCTACATTAATTGTTAAGGAAGATTTTAATCATCAGAGTTGGGGAAGTCTTTAGCTTTCTTGATTGTTGAATGTATTTAGGCATGAGTATGTGGTTTTGAATCTTTGACTTTGCTGAGTACACCGTAACGCCACCTTCTCGAGACAAAACATAGACACGGACTGAATGTCTTTGCCATTCGTCCTAAATCGGTAGCGTTTTACCTCCGGTCGGTGAAGACCGTTACACGATATTAAATACCGTACCTGTGATTAGGTAGATTCAATTAAGAACCTCCTTGATAGGGTTTCGCGGCTGTACTAGCCGTTCTCTTTACTCGACCGTCTCAAAGCAAGACTGCGAACATAAAGAGTGAATCAATTGGATAAATATCCGCTTGATTAAAGTCATCAATTCAAAATCCTCGAACAAGTTTGATTCATTAAGAATCTTACCATTGTTGCATTCCAGTTGACACAAGCTTGATTCATATGAATCTCGCAAGTTACCTACCGTAGCGCTGTTTTAACTCTAGAAGGATATCCATTCGTCACTGTGAATATTAATGAATATCACTATGAATGTTCTGGCAAGACCATAAAGATATTGCGTAGAAACCTGAAACGAGTTTGAATCGATAAAGAAACGAACCACTGTTGCTTTTCAGTTTTACATATGTTCAATTCATAAAGAATCTTACACATGACCTACCGTAGTGCTGTTTGATATTAACATTGGAAGGATTTCCACTCTTCATTGTGAATACTAGGTAGTTTCACTCTGAGTGTTCTAGCAATATCGCAAGGATATAGCGTAGGACTCTCTTGATCTTCATCCGCGTGTCCTAACGAGATTTGATTTATCTCTTGGCTCTAGACTCGATTTGTGTACTTTTAGTGGTCGAAGGCTGGAGCAGATGCCACCTATTCAATATCAACTATCTCGGAGTGAGAAAGTCAATAGAATTCGTGTTGATCTCCGTGATAATAAAACAAACTTATTTTAAGAGAAGCCTCAGTCAGCTGGGGAGGGGTTATGCATTACATCACTGGGTCCATGATGTGTTGTCTTCATGATGTGTTGACCCAGTTTCTGCCTAAGTTGTACGGAGGGCTAATTTCTTTATACCCTTTATCCTTACATTTATTTTTCATTCTTCAACCCCTTCAATTCTTACAGAGACATCATTACTAGCACCTTGTTGTGATTGTTCCAGTGCTTGCATCAGTACTTAGTCGGCATTCAGCTACGTTCACATTCAACTCCATCTTTCCTAAGGACTTCTAGTAATCTATTGGATTGTCCCTGGGAAGATCCCTTCGGTTCTGGTTGGATCATAGGACTTAAACCTAACCACCCTTTTGACACCAATAACGTCGTGAATTAAAGATGTTGTGGGTATTTGATCGAAACCATGAGTGCTTGAGTCTTTAGATCACATTTTAATCACATTTTCTCCCCTATCTCTAATATATAAAATCGTTTGATATTAGAGATACCAAATTTGATTAAAATATATTTTGAAAAATAGTCTTGAAACTTTTCTAGAGAAAAATGTGTGAAACTTAGCATGAAATTTGGAAAGCTCCCCCTCAAAAATTGATCCAATGGAATTGTCGTTGCGAGGATATGATCCAATTAAACTTTTGAGGATAGGAGTTGTTGAACACACAAATTTTGAAAGATTTTAAATATCATTGAAAAATTCTTGAAAAAATTGTGTTCAACGCTTTTTGAAAAATCAATTCTTTATGGCGAAAAGGTTTTTCTGAAGCATAAACTTGAGTTCATAGACTTTGAATGTCTTGACGAATCCACTCAAGTGTAAGAAGATTTCTCTTCTTTTGTTGAGGGTAAGGGCACGAAAGCGTACACTTCCCCGTGAATTTAGATCCGGGTTGCAATCTGAAAGTGATTACAAGCCATTGTGTTGAGCTCAAAACGTTGAATGTTTTGTGACAAGCTCAACCCGAGATAGATTGCTCTACCCGTTGTTGGAAAATTATCCAAAATAGACATTTTCCTTAAAAGATAGAAATGACATGTTTTGAAATATATTTACAACTTTCATTCGAGCTTTATGTACACACCCGTGTCGTTATTGAGCGACATTTCTAGGCACGTCCATATTATCGATACTGAAAGACATGTCGAGAAGAATATTTTTGGATTATCAAAGATTTTTTTAATTTTGTATTTTGCTTTTTCATTAATATTTACAAGTAGATGTTTGATAGATGAATCAAGCAGGCTTCTTTGTGAGAATCTCTAGTTCTGCTGGAGTCAAACATCTCATACCAATTTGCCAAACTAGATATGCAAACCTTTCTTTCGAAAGAGCTTTTGTAAACATGTTAGCTAATTGGTAATCAGTTCCAACAAAGTATAATTCAACGATACCCATTTCAACTTGTTCCTTAATGAAGTGATATCTGACATCAATGTGCTTCGTGCAGGAATGTTGTACCGGATTGCAGGAGATGGCTATGGCAGACTTTGAGTCACAGTACATAGGTACTTTATCAAAGTGAAAGCCATAATCCGTGAGTTGTGTTCGCATCCAAAGAACTTGAGCACAACACGCAGATAGAGACACATACTCTGCTTCGGCTGATGACAATGATGTGCAATCTTGATTCTTGGAAGACCATCCCACAATCTTATCATGACCTAGAAATTGTGCACCACCAGAAGTACTTGTACGTGTATCAAGACACCCTGCATGATCAGAATCTGAATAGTCCGTTAGAAAGAAACCGGTTTCCCTCGGATACCAGAGTCCCATGTGAATGGTATTCTTAAGGTACCGAAAGATCCGTTTAACCTCCTTGAGGTGCTTTTCAGTGGGTCGTGCTTGAAATCGTGCACAATAACATATAGCATGTGATATATATGGTTGGCTTGCTGTTAAATACATGAGGGATCCGATCATGAAACGATATTTCGTTTGATCTATGGCATCTCCTCCACATCAACATTTAGGGATGTGGTTGATAATGGTGTCCCAACTGGGTCACATGAGGTCATACCATGCTTTTTGATTATTTCTTGACAATACTTAGCTTGGTTAATAAAGATACCACTTGGGGATTGGTGAACTTGAATTCCTAGAATGAATTTTAGTTCGCCCATCATTGACATTTCAAATTTGTTGTGCATTACTTTTTCAAACCATTTTGAAAGTTTTGGGTTTGTGGACCCAAAAATAATGTCATCAACATAAATCTGCACAAGCAAAATGTCATCCCCATATTTATAAGTGAACAAAGTTAGATCAGTGGAACCTTTTGAGAAACCTTTGGAGACTAGAAATTTTGAGAGCTCGTCATACCACGCCCTTGGAGCTTGCTTGAGTCCATAAAGTGCTTTGTGGAGACGATACACCTTGTTAGAATAATGAGAATTGACGAATCCTTCTGGTTGTGTGACATAGACTTCTTCCTTCAAAGGACCGTTAAGAAACGCCGTCTTTATGTCCATTTGATAGACAATGAATCCCTTATGTGCAGCATAAGCAAGGAAAATCCTGACCGCTTCCATTCGAGCTACTGGTGCAAATGATTCTTCAAAATCAATACCCTCTTTCTGTCCATACCCTTTAGCAACTAGCCTAGATTTATTCTTGATGATCATGTTCTCTTCATCCATCTTGTTTTTCCAGATCCATCGAAGATTTAATGGTATTACATCGTATGATCTGTCAACAAGTTCCCAGACTTTAAGTCTTTCAAATTGTTGAAGTTCATCCGTCATCGATTCAATCCAAGCATGATCATCCATGGCTTCTTTGATGTTTTTCGGTTCAATGGAACTCACGGCGAGTACGAACATACAAACATCGCCATCGGTGTTAAGCTGTCGTCTTGTGCGAACATGATATGAAGGGTTTCCAATTACTTGAACCAAAGGATGATCTCGGGTCCAATGATGTGTTGAAGGATGTCTTTGGTAGAACGTATGCATATTTGACGGATCAACATGGCGAGTAGAAGACTCTCTAGTTTCGTGTACCGGTGTACCGAATGGATTGATAAATTTGTCTTCATCAGATAATGCATTGTCTGCTTGATTTGTGTTCTCTCGAGCAATGACAGTAGTTGTGGATGTTGTATGATCGATTGTTGAAGTGATATTCTGACGAGGTATATCTGCAGCAACCCGTGTTGAAGTAGATGAAGTTGTATCCTTTTGTTGACGATGATCGGTAGTATCATTCTTATCATGAGTGATAGCGGAAGACTTTGATACAACTTATTTATCTCCCGTGAAATATTCATCATACATTGGTCCATATAACATTTCCAACTCTTCAATTGTCGTGTTGAGTGTCATATCTGCTCTAGGAACATTTTCTTGAACCAGCGTTGAACTTGACGGTTCATTGCTGTGGTCTTGAGTTCCGAGTTCCGTACGGTTGTGAACGGAAGTCGTTTGTCGTTGTGGTTCGGGACTTAAACTGTTTTGTTCAAATGTCATTTCTTGTATTTCATCAAATCAAATGTGAATAGTCTCGACTATCAATTTTGTTCTCTTGTTGTACACTCTATATCCCTTAGACTGAGTTGCATATCCCACTAGAATACATGCATCACCTTTCTCTTTCATCTTGTCCAGAATTTCACCATCTCGAATAATGTAACACGTACATCCAAAAACATGAAGGTGTTTGAGTGAAGGTTATCGATCATGAATTATGTAATATGGTGTCTTTTCGTGTCTTGGGATAATTAAGGAGCGGTTTTGTGTGTAGCATGCGGTTGACACGGCTTCGGCCCAAAAGTATAGTGGAAGTTTTGAGCGGATAATAATGTTCGAGTAGCCTCAACTAAAGTACGGTTTTGTCTTTTAAAAACGCCGTTTTGTTCGGGTGTTTAATAAGTGTGAAAACACTTATCCTTTAACACTTATTTCCAATAATTACAAGACCAAAACGTGTGATTTATGTCGTAAAAGTCGGAATTATGTGTGGTTTGTGTTTTTATTGTGTTTTAGGACCAAAATATGAAAAAAAGAAGAAAACACGGGCATTCACGGGCTTTTATTGAAGATAACGGAAAAAGACGAAGTCAAAAGATCAAGAGTGCAAAAAGAACGGAAGTCCAAGGCCTATTCTGAAGATTTATCGAAGAAAAAGTCAAAAGACGGAAGTTTAACGAAGTCGAAGAACTTAAGTCTTATAGAAGAAGAAAATTAAAAAGACAAGTTCAAATCCCGAGACGACAAAGACAAAGAATTAAAGTCGAGTCGAGAAAACGTGAAGAAAGCAAGAAAGAAGATGCAACACATGCACTCCTTCCACCTTCCCTATAAATACCCTCCTAATAGTCATTAGGAGGGGTGTTAGTGGTTAGATAGTTTTAGCTAGTTTGCACTTTTTCATTTTCTTTCTATTTTTAGAGAGAGAAAGTCTTAAACTTTCTCTCACTAAATTTCATCTTCTTTCTTAATCTTTTAAGATTAAACACCTTTGTATTGCTTATTTTTATTAATCAAAGTTCTATTTTAAGCTTTAAATCCTTAATCTCATTCTACTTTTCTTTGATTTAAGATTGATTCGGTGCGATTATCAAATAGATCCGTGTTGTTCTTAATGATTTCGTGCTCAAAAAGTTAATCTTTTGATCATTTCATAAGTTTTCATTTGATTAAGCTTTGAGACTTTTGTGCTTATTGGCTTATTTTTATGATTAGCTTATTTACTTATTAAAGTTTTTCTTTAAAAAGTTTATGTTTTAATTGTTTGATCCAAAAGTTTGCTAATTTTCGAGTTAGATAAGTTGATAAAAGTGCTTATTTGATTTGGATTAGTATTGATTCGTACTAGTTTTCGGGATAAGCTTATCACAATAGCTTATTTCTTAGCCTTTTTTACGAATTCCATCGTTTTCGGAAAAGGTTTCAAACCCTTTTCCGATCTACATATTCCGACCATCCCACCCCTCTTTCCGATTGAGTCCAATCGGAAAAGGGTTTCCATTTTCCGATCTGACCTCGTTTGTGTATTCCGATTGGGGATTTTCTCCACATTCCGATTTAAGCATTTGTGTAGTATTCCGATTGAAGGGATTTGTTGAACATTCCAATAGGCTCCATTCCCTGTTATTCCGATTGTGCTTGATTATACACATTCCGATTGGGCAAATTTATATATTCCGATTTGGTACTTTATCCCACATTCCGACAGCCTTATTTCTCCATATTCCGACCACCAGATCGGAATACATTCCGATCTGGGCCCATTTTGGCTTATTCCGATTGAGTTGTTTTGGAGTAGTCCGATCTTACTTTCTTTTAGTACTTTTCAACTAAGTTCTTATTTTTAGAGAGTTTTCCAAGTGTTAGTTTTATTTAGTGTGCTAGTTCTTTTCCATTGTTACCTTTAAGTTTACAAGCATTTATGTTTACTCGTCATTTTAATATTAATCTTTTAACTTCCATTTTACTCAACGACACTTTAATTACTTGCTAATAGTTTAAAACAAACAAACAAACCAATCCATTCTCTTGATTACCAAAAGACGATTGAGTCGCACTTAAGACCGGTTCTCAATTCGAAAAGGTCGGTTTAACGAACTTTCATACTTAGGTGTAAAAACCAAGTATTAAATGGCGCCGCTGCCGGCTCTTTTCGTTACGATTAATGGTTTCTAGTGAGAGACGCATTGAATTTTGGGATCCGTTCTTTGAACGTTATTTTCCTTGCTTTATAAATTTTAAAAATCCATAAAAAATATAAAACTCTTCAAAAATACAAAAACATTGAAAAATCATTAAAAGCAATTCTTTTCAAAAGGTTTTGCACCAAAAAGATTATATAGATATTCTCTTTGTGTATATTTTTCTTCTGCAGGTGTATGCGTACTAGATCTTCGAACTATTCTGAGCCCGAGACTCGTGAAGATCTAGATATGGCTGGTGTTAATAACAATAATAATCACCCACCTCAACCCAATTTGAACAATAACAACAAAAACAACAACAACAACAACAATGTCCACCTACCTGATTTACGAACAATGGAGGAATTGTGCCAACCCACCATGAACGGACGCGGAGGCCCGATTGCGCTGATGCACGTCACGGCTCAGGAGTTTTCGTTGAAGCATCACATGATCCAGCAAGTGCAAACGGACCCGTTTCGCGGAATTCCGGATGATGATGCCAACAAACACCTCGACAAATTCATTACCATAACCCAAAGCATGAAGTGCTCCGGTGTTTCTATGGATGACCTTCGCCTTCAACTTTTTCCCCACTCGCTTTCTCACCATGCCGAAAAATGGTTTGACCGTCTTCCTAAGAATTCTATTCATACGTGGAACGACATGACTCAACGCTTTTTATCGCGCTACTTTCCCCCATCCATGGTCACTAGCCTTCGTAACCAAATCAGTGGATTCATGCAAGAGAATGATGAATCACTTTTCGATGCTTGGGAATGATACAATGATTTGATCGACCGCTGTCCAAATCACAATATGCTCCCCGTCACTCTCATTGACACCTTCTACAATGGTCTCACTTTTCGTGATCGTGACACGATCAATGCCGCCGCCGGTGGTACCTTTATGAAAAGGAGGCCGGAGGAGTGCCGAGAGTTGATCAAAAACATGACTACTCACCACAAGAATTGGGATTCATCCGCATCCTCAAGATCTAACTCGAGAGTCAATGTTTCTTCTACTACCTCCAATCCCGAGATATCTGAACTCACCCGACAAATCGCAATGATGCACAAAGATTTCATGTCCATAGCCACAAACAACTTTCAACAAGCTAAAGCCGTTGCTATTTCTTGTGACACATGTGGTAGTCCTCATTCTTATAATGATTGTCCTTCTACCCAAGCCAATTTTTCTGAAAACGTTAACGCAGCTTACGGCACTTATCCCACAGGAGGCTATCAAGCCCGCCCTCAAGGAGACCGTGGCTTGCTAAGTTATCGTTCCAACAATTATCTTTCTCCTCCCGGTTTCCCTCCTGCAAACCAAAACCAACAACAAAGCTATAACCGAAACAATCAATCTCAACCTCGTGCTAACAATCAATATCAATCCCAAAGAAACCCATACCCAACTCAAGGAAATTCTCAATCTTATCAAGCTCCACCTCTCAATCTGTGAGTCCAGACGTCGAGACGTTCATGAAGACTAATCGGGAGCTGGTGACGAATCTTCAGAGTCAAGTCATCAACTTGAAGGGCGAAATGGCAAAACAAGGGAACGATATTCGAGCCGAGCTAAGGAATGACATGGCCAAACACAGCAATGAAATAAATGCAAACATGCAAAACTCTTTCAATAATCAAGCGGTTCACCTTCGTGATATGATTGGTTCGCTCATCCAAAATAATCAACCCTCTTCTTCGGGTACTCTTCCGAGTAATACCGTTGCGAATCCAAGAGGGGAGATGAAAGCAATCACCACTCGTAGTGGAAAAGGTTATATGGAACCCGAGCTTCCTACACCTCCACCCGTGATTGTGAACAAGGAAAAAGAGCAACTTTCCTCACCTCCTTCACCTTCTATCCCCATTTCCCCACCACCCGTGGTTGTGAGTGATCCTACTCCCTTAAAGCCTTCTTCTTCATCCAATATACCTTATCCTTCAAGGTTGAGGAAAGAGAAGCAAAAGAGCAAGGATGATATTCAGGTTTCAAACTTTCTAAAAATGTTTAAACAATTGAATTTTAACATCTCCTTTGCCGAGGCTCTCGCTCACATGCCCAAATACGCTAAGATGTTTAAAGATCTTCTAAGTGATAAAGAAAAGCTTCTTGACATTGCTCAGACCCAACTTAATGAGAACTGCTCCGCAGTGCTCTTAAGGAAATTGCCCACCAAACTTGGTGATCCGGGTCGCTTCTTGATTCCTTGCAACTTCCCGGGAGTAGAGAATTGCATGGCCCTAGCCGATCTAGGTGCCAGTATAAACTTAATGCCTTTAAGTGTTTGGAAGCAATTATCTCTCCCCGAGCTAGTCCCCACCAAAATGACTTTGGAATTAGCCAACCGTACGGTTGCTTATCCAGTGGGGATAGCCGAAGATGTCTTTGTTGGCGTTGACAAATTCACCTTCCCGGCGGATTTTGTTGTTGTTGACTACGAGATGGACCCCCGTGTTCCATTAATCGTTGGACGTCCATTCTTGAGGACCGGTCGCACTCTCATTGATGTAGCCGCGGGCGAAATAATCATGAGAGTTGGTGACGATAAAATTGTCTTCAACATGGGTAAGATTTCTAAGCAACCTTATTCATATGAGTGTGTTAATGCTATTGATGTTCTCTATGAGGCTTGTGAAGAACATTTTCATGATGCTTGCAAAAGTACTCTTTCTTCTCTACCCAATGTTGAGACCGTTGCCTCAATTACTCCAGCATTGACTCCTTTTGGAGAAAGTGACTTGGATGATTTCGAAGCTAGCTTGGGTCCTCTCAATATTAAGTATGATAATTTGTCCACCAATTGGGATGAAGATATTAGAACTATTGAGAGACTTCTCAATGAGGACCCGTTATCTCCTCCTTCTCCTAAAGAGGTGACTAATGATGATCCATCGTTAGTTTCACCATCTATTGAGGATCCTCCTACTCTTGAGCTTAAGGACCTACCTCCTCATCTTGAGTACGTTTTCCTGGAAGACAACGAGAAGTTACCGGTCATCATCGCAAAGGATCTGAAAGAAGACGAAAAAACCCGACTTGTCGTTGTGTTGAAGAAGCATAAAAGAGCTATCGCTTGGAAAATCTCCGACATCCGTGGAATTGATCCTCACTTCTGCACACATAAAATTCTCATGGAGGACGACTTTAAGCCCACAATTCAAAGCCGACGAAGGGTGAATCCTAAAATCCATGAAGTCATCAAAAAAGAGGTTATCAAACTTCTTGACGCGGGTATGATTTACCCTATTTCGGATTCACCATGGGTTAGTCCAGTCCATTGTGTGCCTAAGAAAGGCGGAATCACCGTTGTGCCCAATGCAAACAACGAGTTGATTCCTACCCGTCTCGTTACTGAGTGGAGAGTTTGTATAGACTACCGCAAACTCAATGATGCCACGAGAAAGGATCATTTCCCTCTACCTTTTATGGACCAAATGCTTGAACGTTTAGCGGGTAATGAATATTACTGCTTTCTTGATGGTTTCTCGGGTTATTTCCAAATACCCATCGATCCCCAAGATCAAGAGAAGACAACATTCACTTGTCCCTATGGCACATTTGCTTACAAAAGAATGCCTTTTGGCTTATGCAATGCCCCCGGGACCTTCCAAAGGTGCATGTTGGCTATCTTCCATGACATGGTTGAGCAAACCATGGAAGTCTTCATGGATGATTTCTCGGTCTTTGGGGATTCCTTCTCTTCTTGCCTTGCCAATTTGGAACGTATGCTTAAGCGGTGCGAAGACACTCGCCTTGTTCTAAATTGGGAAAAATGCCATTTTATGGTAAAAGAAGGCATTGTGCTAGGACACAAAATCTCTAAAGCCGGTCTTGAAGTCGATCGTGCTAAAGTTGATGTCATAGCCAAATTACCTCCACCTTCAACCGTGAAGGGTGTGAGAAGTTTTCTGGGTCATGCGGGCTTCTATCGTCGATTCATTCAAGATTTCTCTAAAATCGCTCGCCCGATGACCCACCTCTTGGAAAAAGATACTCCTTTTATCTTTCTAAAGAGTGTCTCGAAGCCTTCAATCTTCTTAAGGATAAGCTAACTAAGGCACCGGTCTTGGTTACCCCTAATTGGGAGCTGCCTTTTGAATTGATGTGCGATGCTAGCGACTTTGCTATTGGTGCGGTTTTGGGCCAACGAGTGAATAAACACTTCCAAGCAATCCACTATGCTAGCAAAACAATGACGGGGGCTCAATTGCATTATACGACAACCGAAAAAGAGCTTTTAGCTGTTGTCTATGCTTTTGAGAAATTTCGCCCCTATCTTGTTTTATCCCTCACCATCGTATACACGGACCATTCCGCGTTGAAGTACTTGATGACAAAGCATGATGCTAAGCCAAGACTTCTTCGCTGGGTTTTACTCCTTCAAGAATTCAACATTGAAATTTGTGACAAGAAGGGAGCCGAAAACCTGGTCGCGGATCATCTGAGCAGACTTGAGGATCCATATCAAGGGGATTATCCGAAAAAAGAGATCAATGACTCTTTCCCCCTTGAGACCTTAATGTCTATAAATCTCAATCTTGATGGCACCCCATGGTTTGCGGACATTGCAAACTACTTAGCGGGTGGTATTCTCATCAAAGGGTTAACATCCTAACAAAAGAAGAAGTTCTTGAATGATGTTAAGACTTACTTTTGGGATGACCCTTATCTATTCAAAAAATGTGCTGATCTAATCATTCGTCGATGTGTTGACGGACCGACAGCTTTTGACATTCTTCAAGCTTGCCACAAAGGACCCACCGGTGGTCACTTTGGTCCCAACTACACCGCTAAGAAAGTGTTTGATTCTGGATTCTACTGGCCCACCATTTATCGTGATGCTCACGAAATGGTTAAGCATTGTGATGCTTGCCAACGCCAAGGCAAGATCACACATAAGGATGAGATGCCTCAAAATTTCATACAGGAATGTGAAATCTTTGATGTATGGGGCATCGACTTTATGGGGCCATTTCCATCTTCCAAAGGGAACAAGTACATCCTCGTCGCCGTCGACTACGTTTCTAAATGGGTTGAAGCCAAGGCTCTCCCTACGAATGATGCGAGGGTGGTTGTGAACTTTTTGAAGCAGCTTTTCGCTCGATTTGGCGTTCCTCATGCTATAATCAGTGACCGCGGGACTCATTTTTGCAACGATCAATTTGCAAGAGTCATGGCTAAGTATGGTGTCAATCACCGTCTTTCCACCGCCTATCATCCCCAAACCAATGGGCAATCCCAGATATCCAACCGTGGATTAAAGCGAATTTTGGAGCGTACCGTGGAAGAGCATCGCGCCGCGTGGGCCGATAAGTTAGATGATGCTCTGTGGGCTTTCCGTACTGCTTACAAGACCCCGATCGGTTGCACACCTTATCGTCTTGTGTACGGGAAAGCCTGCCACCTCCCAATCGAGCTGGAACATAAGGCGCACTGGGCCTTGAAGTGGGCTAACTTCGACATCAACAAAGCCGGTGATCATCGCAAGATTCAACTCAACGAGCTAAATGAAATGAGGAATGAAGCTTATGAGAACTCGCTGATCTACAAGGAGAAGACGAAGATCATTCATGACGCAAAAATCAAGAACCGAGAGTTCCACGTTGGTGATCAAGTCTTACTCTTTAACTCTCGGTTGAAGATCTTCTCTGGCAAGTTGAAGAGCCGCTGGTCTGGTCCATTCACCGTCACCAAAGTTTTTCCTTATGGGACCATTGAGCTTTCTCAGCCGAATGGGCCCAATTTCAAGGTGAATGGCCAGCGTCTGAAGCTATACTTTGGTGAGGACATCTCTCAAGAGATGATTCCATCCCTCACCATGTTCCCCATGAACTAAATTGGGTCGAGTCAGGCTCGTGACTCGGTGAACAAAAACAAGCGCTTCTCGGGAGGCAACCCGTGATCTATCCTTTACTGCTTTCATAATAAGTGTAGGGGGAGCCCCGCAGATGTTTGTTGTCTTGTTTCTTGTGTTGTGCAGGGATTAAAGCTTCAAAGATCCACCTTGATGACTTTTGACGAACCGTGATACCGTGTTCCCATCTTCCCGGTTCTATCCTAAACTCTTGTGATTCAATATTTCATATTTTATATGTTCACATTGAATTCACTTTAGTTGTCCTTTCCTTAGCAAGATTTAAACAAAGTGCACAATGTCCTAAGTGTAGGGGAGTTTACTCCCACATGCTTCAACATTGAGGACAATGTTTATCTCAAGTGTAGGGGGACTTCTATCGAAGTAAGTGGTCTTTTCCATGAATTTGCCCTCATTTTAACCGGAAAATTCTATTTTTAGACATTTTTCAAAATTTTTAATCTATTTTGGCCTAGTTGTATAGTTGTACTTTCCTTTATTATGGTTATTTTCTTTCCTTACTTCAATAAAGTGGTTTTAAATTTTTCTTAGTCGTGAACATTTTGACTCAACCCGAGTTTACTTACCTAAGTTTACTCTAGCTAGTATCCTTAACGTGTTTAAGTCAAGTTTTGCTAGGCTTTTATATAGGGAGCTTTAAAACGCGAAAGTCGTAACTCTCACGGGTTAAGAACAATAACTTTTCGCAAGTTCCTATAATTGATCCTAGAGAGTCGTTTATCAAGGGAACTTTAAAACACCATTTCTAAACTTGAAAAAGTCTAAGAATTTGCAAGATCCTATAGGCGACTCGAAAACCCAAAACTTTGATTTAATAGGCTAAGCATCCACGAGTCTCATTCCTTGAGATTTTAAATTGTGGAGAACGAGAGATGATAGAGTCAATTATAAGTTTGGTATTCTTTCGTGAATTTATGCGAGTTAATTATGAGCCTATTCTCCCTCCGCTTGTTAATAAATTTATCTGCAATAAATAAGGTTGTACGATTTAAAAGGTTACTTAGCTTCTAGCCCCAAATCGTTTAAAAGTTGCTCGGTACGGATTAGAGTTCATAGCCAAGGCATAACTTATTGAAGCGGGATGCGAAGATTGGCGAGTCCGAAAAGGCCCTAACAAGGCATGAGGGCTATATTTTGTTGCTAAAGATCCAAAAGTGATGTGAAGAATCATTTATCGAAAATCAATATGAATGATCGAGACACACGACGAAAAGCAAGAACTCCCCAAAAGTCATGGAGAAGTCTATCCGAAAAGACCCTAACAAGGTATGAGGATAAATAGATCCAAGTCCTAAAAGGAGGCGGATCGTTTTATATCAAAGTCCAAAATAAAGATTGGAGAAAAATGAAGAAGTCGTGGTCCAAAGATGAAGAATATCTCAAAACTTCAAGTGAAGAAATTCCTATTATGAAGAGAAGACCATTATTTCAAGAACGTCTCTCAAAGATTCGAAGTATGAAGTCGCTGCCAAATATCGGTCTGAGAGAGGTCTCAAATCGTGAAGCGAGTTATGCCAAGATATGAACTTTATGAGGTCCCGAGAAGCAGTTTTAAAAGATTTGGTCCTTTAGCTAACTATTGATTAAATCGTTCACTTTATTTTCGGCCTAAATAACTATCGAAATAAGTCAAACAATGCATCCTCGTGATCATTCAAGACAAAAATAAAATATAAGAGATACGCCTAGGAATAAGGGAGTCTAAGTGAGTAATTGGCCCACATGAGTTCGTGATAGTTTGCTAACTTATAATAACAATGATCTCGTTTTTAAGCTTGGTATGGGGAACGTGAAACTTGAGGATGATAAACGTTCATGGCTTCCAGAACCAATGTAAGTTTTTAATTTCTTTACTTGTTCTATCTTTTCATGTTTAGTATTTAATAAAGGCCAAGGTGGGTTATTTATGATGGAAAATGTAAACCTTGCTTTAAAATTAATGCATTGCATGAGGGCATTGCAATGGTCAAGTGTAGGGGATTTAATAAGTGTGAAAACACTTATCCTTTTACCACTTATTTCCAATAATTACAAGACCAAAACGTGTGATTTATGTCGTAAAAGTCGGAATTATGCATGGTTTGTGTTTTTATTGTGTTTTTATTGTGTTTTAGGACCAAAATATGAAAAAAAAAAGAAGAAAACACGGGCTTTCACGGGCTTTTATCGAAGATAACGGGAAAAGACGAAGTCAAAAGATCAAGAGTGCAAAAAGAACGGAAGTCCAAGGCCTATTCTGAAGATTTATCGAAGAAAAAGTCAAAAGACGGAAGTTTAACGAAGTCGAAGAACTTAAGTCTAATAGAAGAAGAAAATTAAAAAGACAAGTTCAAATCCCGAGACGACAAAGACAAAGAATTAAAGTCAAGTCGAGAAAACGTGAAGAAAGCAAGAAAGAAGATGCAACACATGCACTCCTTCCACCTTCCCTATAAATACCCTCCTAATAGTCATTAGGAGGGGTGTTAGTGGTTAGATAGTTTTAGCTAGTTTGCACTTTTTCATTTTCTTTCTAGTTTTAGAGAGAGAAAGTCTTAAACTTTCTCTCACTAAATTTCATCTTCTTTCTTAATCTTTTAAGATTAAACACCTTTGTATTGCTTATTTTTATTAATCAAAGTTCTATTTTAAGCTTTAAATCCTTAATCTCATTCTACTTTTCTTTGATTTAAGATTGATTTGGTGTGATTATCAATAGATCCGTGTTGTTCTTAATGATTTCGTGCTCAAAAAGTTAATCTTTTGATCATTTCATAAGTTTTCATTTGATTAAGCTTTGAGACTTTTGTGCTTATTGGCTTATTTTTATGATTAGCTTATTTACTTATTAAAGTTTTCCTTAAAAAGTTTATGTTTTAGTTGTTTGATCCAAAAGTTTGCTAATTTTCGAGTTAGATAAGTTGATAAAAGTGCTTATTTGATTTGGATTAGTATTGATTCGTACTAGTTTTCGGGATAAGCTTATCACAATAGCTTATTTCTTAGCCTTTTTTACGAATTCCATCATTTTCGGAAAAGGTTTCAAACCCTTTTCCGATATACATATTCCGACCATCCCACCCCTCTTTCCGATTGAGTCCAATCGGAAAAGGGTTTCCATTTTCCGATCTGACCTCGTTTGTGTATTCCGATTGGGGATTTTCTCCACATTCCGATTTAAGCATTTGTGTAGTATTCCGATTGAAGGGATTTGTTGAACATTCCAATAGGCTCCATTCCCTGTTATTCCGATTGTGCTTGATTATACACATTCCGATTGGGCAAATTTATATATTCCGATTTGGTACTTTATCCCACATTCCGACAGCCTTATTTCTCCATATTCCGACCACCAGATCGGAATACATTCCGATCTGGGCCCATTTTGGCTTATTCCGATTGAGTTGTTTTGGAGTAGTCCGATCTTACTTTCTTTTAGTACTTTTCAACTAAGTTCTTATTTTTAGAGAGTTTTCCAAGTGTTAGTTTTATTTAGTGTGCTAGTTCTTTTCCATTGTTACCTTTAAGTTTACAAGCATTTATGTTTACTCGTCATTTTAATATTAATCTTTTAACTTCCATTTTACTCAACGACACTTTAATTACTTGCTAATAGTTTAAAACAAACAAACAAACCAATCCATTCTCTTGATTACCAAAAGACGATTGAGTCGCACTTAAGACCGGTTCTCAATTCGAAAAGGTCGGTTTAACGAACTTTCATACTTAGGTGTAAAAACCTAGCAATAGATGTTTCATGTTCACTTCCTTCGGCTTCAAAATAGTTTCTCAGATTTGAATTCAAAAATTCTGTACCTCTATCACTACGAACCACTTTAACTTGAGCTTGAAGACCACGTTGTATCAGTTTAAGAAAGCTGATGAGAACTTCGGGTGTTTCATCCTTGGACCTCAAGAAGTGAGTCCATGTGTACCTTGAGTAATCATCAACAATTACCATAACATATTTCTTCCCATTGATACTATGAACACGTATGGGACCACACAAATCTATATGAATAAGATCTAACCGTCCTTTAGAGCTTGGTGTAGTCTTTGTTTTAAAGCTACTTCGTTTAGCTTTACAAAGCTCACAAGAAGAACAAAGATGATCTTTGATGAATTTCAAGCTTGGAAGGCCTCTCACAATATCTTTCTTGGAAAGCAAGTTGATGGTATCAAAGTTGAGATGAGAAAGACGTTGATGCCATAACCATGCCTGAGTCGTTGAAGCTTTGGCCATGAAGCAAATTGGAGTTGATGAAGTTGTGTCTTGTAGTGAAATTGTGTAAAGATCGGTATTCTGTGAACCGGTGAGTAAATCATTCCCATCATAATCACGAACAAAACAAGTCTTCTTTCTGAAAGCAACTTCCAAATCTGCATCACAGAATTGACCAACCGAGAAAAGATTGTGATTGAGCCCTTCGACGTAGTATACCCTTTTGATTGTGATATTCCCCTGAACCAAATCTCCATATCCTAGGATCGGTGCAAATTGATCATTTCCGAATCGGATCGTACCCAGGAACTTCTCCACGAAGTTAACTAGAAGCTTGAGATTCCTCGTCATGTGCTTCGTGCATCCGGAGTCTAGTATGAAGAGAATTATTTGTATCACCTACAAAAGAGTTAGAACACGATGGAGCATTTGCTAAATTGGATACCACAGTAGTTGTGATTGTAAAATCATGAGTGTCCTTAGCAACATTTAAAGGCATACTAACACTCGTTGTCACATTTTTTGTCCTAACTTTAGGCATCCATTTATATCCTGGAGGACATTGTTAGCAAACCACCATTTCCAAGACTTGCTAGCAGACTCATATAATTCTGTAATTCTGCTTCTAGGGTTCTTAGTGGTGGAGTCTGATGCATTGTTTTTCTTAGTGGGGGTTGCACCAGAATGGTTCACTTTGCGTTTGGGTTTACTAGCACTAATAGGCATCACAACTTGCTTCTTAGTTCTAGTATCTACGCCCTTTACATTATTCATAGCACACATAGAATGATTAGCATTAGAAAACTTTCCACATTTGACACAAACAAAATTCACATTCATAGCATTCAAATCATTCAAATCATTCAAATCGTCATTACATGCGATTACAGACTTTTGATGCTTAAAAACATTTAAATTCCTAGGGTGTTCTTCTACTTCTTTCCTTTTCCCTTGACTCTTGTGTTTCCAGACATTATCATTCACTTGAGTGCTCTTAAGCCGAGGCCGGCTAACACTAGCAGTGGAGACTACTCGTGTAGTAGAAGACACACGAATATTAGTGTTTCTTGAAGTCTGAGGTGAGTGACTAACTTTGTTTGTGGGTTTAGTGGTCATTCTATACATCCCTGGTGTAATCACATTATTGTGCTTAATGTTTGGTGCTATAGCATTCCTTATGGGTTGAGTATGTGGTAACCTTTCCTTTCCATCCATCTTGGGGGCAAACACAGGTTTGCAAACGAAGAATTTGAGAGAGCAGATGGTTTTCCCAAGATAGAGGATCTATTCACTCTAGAGGCATTGGGTTGTCTAACAACAGGTTGCTTAACGCTAGGTTCCATAACTTTCCCACCCATCTTAGCAACGAGTTTCTTCAACTCTGCTATTGCTATGTCTTTTTCTTATAACTGAGCTTTCAAATCCGAAATATCAAGACTTTTTTCGTTAAATGATCGACATGACTCAGATAATTTTACTTCTAAAGATGTATCATTTGAAAAGCTACCAACTTTCTTTTGAAAAGCAAGTTCAAGTGAGTGACAATGTTTTTGAAGATAATCATATCT
Source organism: Glebionis coronaria (assembly GCA_025667525.1). NCBI lineage: Eukaryota > Viridiplantae > Streptophyta > Magnoliopsida > Asterales > Asteraceae > Glebionis > Glebionis coronaria. Next base: position 205,531 of record JANFOE010001855.1, read on the forward strand.
ATGTTGAAGTAACGAAAACTCTCTTTGGTCAAATTTATTCGAAAGCTCAGTTTCAAGACGTTCACATTCTTTAACTTGATCAAGATATTTGCATGCAACATCAGAATATTCATCAATATCAGCACAAGATGTAACATAAGCACACATAATATCTTTTGAGAGACATTCATGTAAGAGTAGATCATATGTTGTAGAAAACTCGTCTCTTTCAGGTTGATGGTCGTTAACTTCTTGTTCAAGAGATTCCACATATTTCAAATCATCAAACATCTCTTGCTTAATTAGTGTTTCAAATTCCAAAATATGTTTTTGCATTCTTTCCACAAGCGGAATCAATATACTTTTCACAAGTACAGTTATATCGTGAGGAATTTCTTTGTCTCCTTTCGAAAGTTCACGTTTTTTCCAGTCATCATCAACAACCTTTTTGAAATTTTCAATGTTACTCTTGAGAATACTAAGTGCTTGCTTACTCTTGCTTACAGAAGCTTTAAATGGCAAGTATTCAACAAAGTTTGAAACATTAGTTTTCTTACTGGAAAAAACTTGTCTCCATTTAACTCTTATTTGTTCACATTCGAAAAATATTTGCTCACGAGTTTTTTGTGTTTGCGGTTTGAAAAGACCATAAAGACTGTTTTCATAAGCATAATTATATGGTTTAACAAATTCTTTATTAACTTTTGGTCTACTCTCTTCTTCCACATCGTTTGTCTCTTCACTATCGGGCCTAACAACAAGGTAGTCAAGATCGGTCCATTGGGACTCATCAAGATATAAGTGTTGATTCTCAGATTGAGCTTGCTCAAGGTACTTAGGATTAGCAAAAATAGGTCTATCCTTGAAAAACAAACGAGGTGCCAACATTCTCATGGTTTGAATTGATTGGTTAGTTTTGTAAACAATTTTCTTGTAAAAATCAAGTTGAGTTTCAAGTTCCACCATTTTGTCGATGTCATTCACTTGTTTAGTTTTGAAATCCTTTTTCCATATTTTCAACCAAAGCTTTCTTTTCATTAACAAGTTTAGTTTTATCCTCTTGAAGAAAACCATTTACTTGCGTTAGCTCATTAACTTTAGTGGTAGCAAGATACGTTTTGTGACGTTCAGTACTCAAAGAGGTGTTATAATTACGTTTCTCTTGTTCAAGAAGCTTAAGAGTTCTGTTATATTTCTCTTGAAAATCGTCCTTTTTAACATTAATTAAACACCCTTTGTATCCCTCAACCTCACTGGTCTTTTGAAGAAGCTGAGCTCTATAGCTATCAATGGTCTCACTAGATTTAATTAGAGCAGCTTTGCATTCTTCAAAATTTTGAGTGAGCGTAGCGTTTGCCTTCTTTAATTGCTTTTGACTCTTTCTAGTTTCTTTGACATATTTTTATAAAGAAGCAATTAAGTTAGCAAGCACAATACGCTCCTCGTCTTCATCATACTCATTTGCATGTTGATCATCCTCAGACTCATTATTTAACATGTCTGATGAATCGGGTGTGGTATTTCTATCAATCGTTTCCATCATACATGTGTCATTAATGGCTTTGGGTAGCTCATAATGCTCATTAATATTACCAAACACATTATATTCCTCTTCAGTGTGTACCTTATCGATTGGCTCAGTGTCAAAGATAGGACCATTGTCATCTTCATTGACGTTGAGAACTTCTTCAACATTTGCCATGTACGAGTAATGTGCTTCAAGTTCTTGATCGGAGGCTTCATCATCAGTATCATCAAGCATTTCTCCTTCCTCGGCCGACAATTTAACCCCAGCTTCCATCTTCTTGCAAAGCAGCATCTTTTCCTTATGATAGCCAGAGTCCCTAACCCGTTTCGGCTTCCTACATTCCTTTTCCATATGCCCATAGCCTTGACAATTAAAGCACTGAATCCCACTTTGTTGAACCACTGGAGTACCAACAGTTTCCGTATTCCCAACAGCATTAGCAAGCCTCTGAGTATCATACTTAGCAGTTTGTCGATCATACCGTGCAGAACCCTCAACATGTGTTGGATTACGTCGATCATACCTAGGAGGACTTTCATCACGTTGACGTGTGTCATACCTTCGAGGACTCTCAACATATTGGTTCCTTGGATTTGATGATGTTCGAATATTGTCGTTGGTGGGTTTGAAGATTTTCTTGTAGGTCTTCATAATAAAAGCAATATGTTGCTTCATCTCCCTATCCTTCTGAGCTAGTTCTTCATGACTGTCCTCTTCAGATGATGGCTCAGGTGATGGTGATAGTGCTCTTGGTTCTTTGTCACGTGATCGTGTGGGAGAAGAATACTTAGATGAAGTGTAGTATCTTGGTGAGGAGGATGTAGTGGAGTACCTTGGTGAGGATGATGTAGTGGAGTATGACTTTGGAGCACGAGAGCATGATCTTGAACGTGTTGAGTTGTAGACACCAAAGCAAGTGGATAGCAGTCTTTGTTATCCTTTTAGCACGAAGTACATTCGCCTCATTTTGAATTTGTTTCAAAATGTCAAAGAGCGTGTGATAGTTGACCTCGTCTAACTTACTCTGTTGTTTCACCAAAGTTACGAACCGTGTCCACTAAGGTTGAAGTTGTTGTAGAAATTGCACATTGACTTGCATGGTGGAGACTTGCAAATTGTTTCTTATCATGTCATTCATCATCTTGTAGAACCTTGAGTAATATGAATCAATTGATTACCAATCCAATGAAGTAAACTTTCCAAAGTTCCAAAACAAATTAGTTTTGACATCTTTCTTGTTAAGTGATTCTCCTTGTTGCAAGCGTTCAATAGCAAACCACATCTCTTTAGCAGTAGAGCATGCATCAACCGTTGAGTAAATATCATCCCCAATCCCACTTAGAATCAAATATATTGCTTCTTTCTCTACATCAATCCAAGCACGTTTCTCTTTCGAAGTGTTCTCATGTGTTTCCTCAATTGTTTGCTAATCGGAACCAGTCGTCGAGTCGGTTGCTGGAATTGCAGGAATGGTGATTGTAGTGAGAGTATAGGGTCCTTCCTTGATGCAATAGCGAAGAACATAACCATCAGGTTTTGTGTCAAGATATCGAAGGAATCGTGATTGTAATTGTGCATATCTACCAGTCACAAGCATTGGTGGTCTCTCTTTGTTACCCGCCACCATGATGTTGTTGTTTGTCACACGATACTCTTGAGTAGAATCCATGTTGAAAACTTTGAAATAGATTAAGTGAAAACGGATCTTAAGTAGATGTGTTGTGATTGTTGTTGTCGATGAAAAATGTTAAAATCCCCTAAAAGTTGTCTTCACAATAAACCAAAAATTCTAAGTCGAAAAAAACACACGATCGTTAAAAAATTTTCACTTTTGTAAAAACTTCTATTTTCGGAATATTGGAGTTTTTTCGGAATAAGTGCAGATTCTCGGATAAAAGACTCTTCTTCGAAATAATGGTGAATTTCGGATAAATGAAGTTTCTCGGGAAAATGGATAAATTCGGATAACTAGGTCTTTTCGAAAAAATGAGAAAATTTCGGAAAAAATACCTTCTTCGGAATAATAGCTCTTCTTCGGAATAGATACTATTTCGGAATATTGGGTTCTTTGGAATATGTGAAATTTTTGGGAAAGGCTGAAATCTTCGGATAACTCACTTTTTCGGAATACACGCCTATCTTCGGATAAACTCACAATTTTTGGATAAATGCACTTTTCGGAATAAGTACACTTCTTCGGATAAATCTTCGGAATATCTATTATCTTCAGAATGATGAGCGGATTTTCGGAATAACTTCACTAGATATCTTCGGATAAAGTGCTTTTTCGGAATACAATCTTTTTCGGATAAAAGCACTTCTTTGGATAAACAGCAATCTTCGCAATGTAAAACCCTTATCCTAAAATCATTATTTCGGAATAATGAAACCCTTTTCTGAAAACCTTTTTTCGGAATGTTCTTGTTGGCCTACAGAGCTACTGTTTACGAACCGTATCCCAAAAACCAATCCAAACGCCTCAAAAACTTGCGATTTTAACCACAAAAACTTAACCAAATACCTACCAAATCTATGTAAATGAATTACATCAAGATTTAGAACCCGAAAACACTAAAAAAAATTTAATCCGTGATGATTTTGATGAAAAACCAACCGAATCAAACAATAAACCAAACAACCAAACACAATCTACCCCGTGGCGATTGATACCAATTGTTGTTCCCTAATTTATTCAATTCACCATGGTTGATTAATAGAAAATAGATGAAAAGAATGAAGATTTCTAGAGAGAGAAAGTAGTGAGAGAAAGTAGAGAGAAGTGTGGAGAAACTTTTTGAAATTAGATTAATAAAATGAGAACATCCACCCTCCTAACATGCTAGGAGGGTGCTTATATAGTCCACCCACATGCGGGCTCTCTAATGGACTATATATGTTTTGGGACGGGCTTGAATAAATGCTTAGTACCTTGAAAGATGCCTTTTAAGCTAACCATCAAGCCCGTAATGTCATGACTATTTTAACTAACTATTACAACGTTCTAATAATTATTACAATATAAATCTATGACCGAACATTCTTGTTTGACTCAATATTTTAGAGCTAACAATATATATATATATATATATATATGTATATATATATATACATATATATATATATATATATATATATATATATATATATATATATATATATATATATATATATATATATATATATATATATATATATATATATATATATATATATATATATATATATATATATATATATATATATATATATATATATATATATATATATATATATATATATATATATATATATATATATATATATATATATATAAACTAAGACAAAATATTAAAACAAAACCCAATACATCGGAATCCCATCGGAATGTTGTCACAACAAAGCCGTCGGAATAATCCGTCGGAATAGGATCGGAATGAGTTCTATCGGAATACAAGAAAAAGGAAAACGATCGGAATACTAGTAACCTAGATCTATCGGAATGAAAAACACAACTGTCGGAATAAACTAAAACAAAACTATCGGAATTTTGATCGCAATATCCTATCGGAATGCTGCTACCTGTCGGAATATGGCTGTCAAAAATTTGGCAGCATTCCGTCGCAATACAGCCTTAAGCCCCGTCGCAATATACGATCGCAATGAGCGATCACAATCTTGATCGGAATAAGGGGGAGTATCGCAATACTGATCGCAATGTAGAAACCCTTGTGGTTTTTGCGATCGTAACAAGCAGTCGGAATACAAATCCCCTTTCCGATGGAATGAGATACGAAAATAAGCTAAACTAAATAAGCTAAGACTAATAAGCACTAACCGAAACTTACCAAAGCAATTATAAGATGAAAAAAATAAGCACAAATTTAAAGACTTTCAAGACACAAAATAAGCAAACTTTATAAAATAAACTTTAAAAAGATAAAACTTTTAAGAAAACTTTTAAACAAATAAGCTAAATACAAAATAAGCCAATAAGCATGTCAAGCTTAAAGCTTAAATCGTATAAAATCCTAGATAAAAATAAAAAGATAAACTTTTTAATCAAATAAGCAATAAGATCAAGCAAAATGAATGCTCAATCTGAATCAATATCAAATCAACAACAAGAAAAGTAGAATAAGAATGATAATGAAAAGCTTGATAAAGGAAAATAAAGATTTAACAACAAAATTAACTTACTTGGAATTAAAGGCAAGAAATTAAAGGTTCAAGACAAGGAAATTAAAATGACAATTAAGTAAATGACATGAAAATTAAAGGTGCAAGTAATTAAAGGTGGAGAGCTAAGTTGTCAAATTAGCTAACAAAACTAAATGAGGTGAAAATGTCTCTATTTATAGGGAGAAGGGAGGTTAGCATGTGTTGCTCCTTCTTTGTTTCTTTATATATATATATATATATATATATATATATATATATATATATATATATATATATATATATATATATATATATATATATATATATATATATATATATATATATATATATATATATATATACTAGTTGCAAAACCCGTCCGATGGACGGGTATCACTTATAATTGTCGTTTAACTTTTTATTATTTGTAAAAGAATTATTTTTAATACCAATTACAAATACGTAAGTAAACTAAGTACATTTTAGTTTTAAATTTACAATATCATTTATTGATTGCATTAACAAAATTAAATCATTATTCAACCGGTATAAGATACTAAAAGTTATTAAAATATCCACATGACGGACATGATTTGTAATTATTGTTTAATTTTTTTATTTAGCTAATATCCATCCGATGAACAATCAATCTTCAAAAATTTATTTGATACTAACATACATACGTAGAAAATTATTAAAGAATACACACGTATAATAGCTTAATGAATCTAAGGTCAAATATAAAGTGACATATGTGAGGATAAATACAAAATAAATTAGACGTTGTACATATAGAGCATATATACACTTTTTGTGACCATTATTATAGTTCAATTTGTGTGCAATTTTCGTATTTATTGTAGCACTAAACGTTCGATCATTTCTTTGCATTCGATCTTGATTTGAGGCACATGTACAGTGACGAAGCGAGAACAAAAGATGACTGTGAGCATAAAAAATTTTGAACCTTAAGGTAGTAGAGATTTATTTTTTAAGTATACTAACTAAATAAGAGTGTAAAAACATTTCGATGCACCGGATGCACTTAAGATATATTTGAAAGAAATCGATGTTTTTTCAAAAAACTAAATTGAAAAAATTCATAGGCGTTACGGGCACCCGTAAGATACCGTTTGCTTCGTCCCTGCACATGTACCTTGTTTATTGTTTGTTCTAAACAAAGTTAAGATAGAAAAAGTAAGGCAAAAGATATATAGAAACTACTTTTAATACATGAATTATGTTATATGCAAATAGATCACGTACATCTTAAAGTTCTTTTCTCTAACAATTTTGGTGCATCAAGTAATGTGACCTTCACTTTTAATCTATATGCCTAGAATTATAGTAGTAATAACAAAATCATAGGTAAAATAGCATATGCTAAAAAATTTAACTTTGATAAGTTTAGATGTAAGTAAATATATAACCCAAACATTCAAAGCGACAAACATTACACTTTACTCATTTAAGCGTTTTAGTCACTTTTTATTTGTTTATAGTTACAAAGTAGATTTGGCTGTTTTGTCGTATCAAACATAGATAGTGAGAATGCGCTTTAGTCACTTGTACAAAAGTTGTGAAGATCCCAAAAACATAGAATGTGAGAATGCGGTTTAGTCACTTGTACAAAAGTTAAGAAGATCCCAACCCGATCTAAATTGGCCAAAGTTCGATTAAATCAATTTAACCAACCCCAACAAAAGAAGCAATGGATACTAATGGAATGCAATCAGCCTCTAATTTCATTTCTTAGGTTTGTATCATGAATCATGATCTACATATCCGGATATCAAATATTAAATTAGTTGGCAGTGAAGAGTGAAGACGAATAAAACTTGTTCTACTTTATCTCCTAATAAATCAGTAAGGGGTCTCGGTTTCATTGTACCTGAACTTGATGTTTCGTAATGACTGACGCACTATTTATAGTGGTTATTAGGATATAAAACATGTTAAACATACGTACCACAATTACTAGAAGGTTTTTTTATATGGATAAAATAACATTAAAAAGTGTCTTATTTAATGTGACTTCAAGGTAACTGTTATGCTACCATTAACTGAGCCTTCAATACGTGTTTTAGAGCTAAAAAAACAAAACCTCAGTTAATTCTTATACATTTTATCGGATCTCCCTTTGAGATCCTTGTAGTGTCTGGAGACAAATTACCTCTTGCTTTCTGGAATCAGAAGTACCCGAGGACCCAAATCAACTCTTTCAAAAAAATCATAAAGATAACTATATTAAGCCCATTATGGTGTGCCACATACACATGCTTAAGCCTGGACCAACTAAATAAATGGAAGATAAACTCCAATGTATACCTACTGTAACAATAGCAACATTTACCTTAACCATACGCTGTCATTTCACATGTGAAGTCTTTTTGGCCTCGCCAATCAAGCTCATTCGCCATTGCTGACAATGAAAATATGGTTTTCATAGCTCCTTTAACCGACCCATAGTTGCCACATACTTTATCCATCTTGAGCTCCTTTCCAAGTTTCTAAGTGGAGGCATTGTGTAATATGAAATGTTACCCACAAAAAAGAATGTTCAACAGGTCACTTGTTCCGGCAGATAGATCTCTTGCCTTTACATCCTCTTTTTACCACTTGAGCATGTTCCAATGTTGCATCGACATAGCATCTCTGTATGTAAAATAACAAGAAACATTCATAAAGCATAACTACTGGCAACTGTAATGTTTTTAGTAAACTATCAGTAGTATAAGGATGTTCACTTCCTTTACTGGCATAATCGTAGTTTAATGAACTTGATGCTGGGTTGAAACCTGAAAGTTCCATAATGCTCTTGATCTCTTTGATAAAATCACTCGTTGTTGGTCATTTATCTCCTCTTTCTTCCACACAACGTAGTGCAAAATCCACAAACTTGCTCCACCTTTAAATTTCATTCTCGTAACAACACTACACCAATTGATTCCACGTCTGTGATTGGATCATGACTTGTTAGAACCAAATGGCGTGCATAAGTGATATATAAAATACTATTAAACGCCACATAACGTCAATATGGTAAATTTTAAGTGGGCTTATATTTGAATTTTGCCAATACAGCTTGATCTTTAAGCTTCCTACTAAGTGTCCTGTTTTGTATCTATCAGCAAGTACAACTCCGGAAACTAAAGCACCATAAGTCATAATGACCACGTTATAAAGTCCCTACCTCTCATATAGTCTACGAAGAATAGTCCTTTTCGCTATACTTTATGTAGTCATCCAATGTGGTTGCTCGAATACATCGAAGTTCACGCCGACCGAACATTTGTTTCAACAAATTAGCAACATCCATTGCTCCACTAATAGTTCCTATACACGTAAGTCACGTTATTTAAGCAACATAATCCATACAAATTAAACAGGTGGTGCAACATAATGAATTGCTGACCTGCACCAAGTATTGTGTGAACCTCATCAACGAATAGAACAATTTGTCCATTGTAAGCAGTGACCTCTTTAGGAACAGATTTAAATCGCTCCTTAGCTTCTTCTTTAAATTAACACCAGCGTGTAATGAACCATATCCAGTGAGATAAGCTGCACCGTAAAAGGATCTAAATTTAACAAAAAAACTTGTGATTTTAAAAAATGAATGCACAATCAGTAAATTATCAAGAGACATATTAATAGTCGTGGTAATGACATGATAAGAAAGCAAGTTTTTATAACTTTACTGTTCTTGGGGACTTTGGGACTTCTCCACGCACAATTCGTTAAGGTAACCTGCCTTATACAGCATGTTTCAATGCATTAACAATAATTTTGAATGCATACATCCTCAAACTTGTATGAACAATAAGTTGACCACTTAGCAATTGTAGTTTTTCCCACCCCAGGGTCACCAATTATCACATTCCCACAATATTAGTAGTAAATTAAGATTTGATTATCATAAGAAACAAACATCGAATATTTAAAACTAAATAGACATGAAATTAGAAATTACCTCTTAGTAGAACACGCTTTAATTTCAGACACTTTCTTGAGTCCAATTTCGTCATTCAATTCCTGGTTCAAATCAGGCATCGCAGAAAAAAAACATTTCATAACCCATTGATGCTAATATTTCTTTAGCGTAATTCAGAGAGGTTACTGAGAGGTTACGTCTAATATGTGTGTGCACAGTAATGGGCTGCAGGTACTAAATACTTGACCATCAAAGACCACAAAAACTCATATTTAAATTCATAGTTAACAAATTCATCCCCGTCAATCTTTTTAGCAGGGGTTATAGGTATGTTGAACATCTGTGTACTTTTCAATTGATTCTATAGAATTAAGCATAAACACAGAAACATTTCAGATACACGTTATCGGAATTGAAACATCAACTTACAAAACATGTGTTTTCATCAAATGAGCAAGAATTAATATTTATTCAATATTTATAAGTGCTTATATCATATTCCTAAGTACCTAGTACACTGAAATTAGATACTTAGGTTATATCAGGAGTTCAAAAATCTTGAGCTCATTGAGGAATACATACGTTCGTAGAAAGGCCAATATACATCTTGTATAACTATCAGAGTATTAAGTGGGTACAAAAACCATATCTCCCCGTGTTCTCCTATATATAATATATGACTCACGTTAACGCTAACGGCTAATCAAACAGGATGCGGGAGGGCAGAGATATGATGTACACTGTTCCTTGTTTAGACCAAAAATGTCAGGCAGCCGCGCTAGGAGGTGCTGCTCACATATGTGAAAGGTTTTTGTAGCACTAAGGGCGACTCCTGGTTTCTCCACTTGAGAAGACTTTAACCATCATGTGGTACAGAATGAACAAACATACATATTTGTCTCAGATTGCTACGAATTTTTTTTTGTAAGAGTAGACGATATTCACTCTACGTATTCCAACATTTGGTAATCTAGAAGTACCATTACAACAATTTCATCTTCTTCATATACAGGCTTTCAGTCACTTAAGCTGAACTTCATGCCATAATTAGTCAGAATGATTGGACAATCTAAATAAAAAATTCCAATATCACATGCTTTGCGTTAACCTAATGATAATTGTAATGAAAAGTACCTCGCAAAACCAAATGTGTCATCCTTCCAGTTGTACTTCAGAACGTCGCAGCACCAGCATCAGGTTATTCAACATTTCGTAATCTTGAAGTACCATCACAACAATTTCATCTTATTTATTCACAGGCTTTCAGTAACTTAAGCTGAATTTTATATTATAATAAGTCACCAAGATTGAACAGTAAAAAAGAAGGTCCAATATCATATGCTTTGCATTAACCAAATGATAATTGTAATGAAAAGTACCTCTCGAAACCAAATGTGGCATCATTCCAGTTGTACTTCAGAAGTGAAGCAGCACCACCATCAAGAAATATTGACTTCACTCTATAGATAAGCATTGATATGAATTCATACGGGGTTGTTTATGTTTACCAAGGTAAGAACTTGTTATCGTTCTTTAGCAGCACAATGCCTTGTTTAGTTGCTTCAAGGGCCAGATTCTTGAGATGAGAAGTGCAAACATCCTGAGGCCTAAATGTCCATACTTCCCTTGTATCGGGACCGCATCAAAGAGCCCTAAATGAAGTTGAACCTCAAATAAATTTAGTAGAGCTTTGTCTATAACTTTTTCATCCACCTTCCCTTTGTCAACTTGTATGTCTCAACATGTATGTTCTACACTTGGTATACATTCCTACACATCATTTACAATAATCAATTATTGATATTTCCAACTAAAAGATGACATTTACAAAATCAAACTGTGAAGTCAGTACAAACCAACCTTAAGAGCAAGTGCCACAACATCCTAAAGGCTTTTAGTGTATTTTTCCGTATACGGTGGCGATAGCATCACATGTACACTGAAGTGATGTATCTGTATTCATGCATTTAAACGAATATGTATATAGGTCTTTACACTCATATATTTAGGAAGATTGAAACTTGATGTAATTTAATTAAATGAACCTTACTGAAATAAAACCTTATTCGGTTTGAGTTTTCTGTATGAGTTTTTGATCAGCACAAACAGGTATTCCCTTTACAGCGTTAATCCATACCTGGCATTGTCACCATCGAGAATGTATGACACGATGATGTACAAGTGGGTTCGTCATGCTTCATTTCCCCAACCCTGCATTCCGTAGAGTTGTTAATAGTTTCACCCTATCTTTATTCCGGCTGGTATTTAATTACCTCTACCTCGACCAGCAAAAGGTAACATATTTCCAGGTGGAATAATTTTGCCCAATGCTCCTCCAGTTGGCACATAACGTGCTACAGGCATAGGTTCATAAGTCTCACACGTCCGGATTAGACCAGAAGGCAGAGGCAAATCAATTTATTTTCCTCCTCGTCCATGACAAGTGGCTTCTAGTGAAGCGACAACTTATTTTTCCTTCATAACATCCCATTAACAAAGGGGTGTTTGGCAGTGCTTATTTTTATGCTAATAGGGTGACATAAACTGTATTGTATTAGGTTCCATAAGCTATAAAATGGAGTTTCTTACCCGAGATATTGTAACTCAACAATAGGTGTTAAATATACCGTCACGTAATCTTGGTGTGAACTTTTTAAAGGTTCCTGTCCTGTGCAGAGTGGTAGGCGTGAACTCAGGAGTAGCAACCTGCAAGGCCAGCAACAAATTCCCATTATTGTTCATTTCCTGTTCATAAATTCCGTACACCCATTGATCAAGAACAACTTATTGATCAACAACCCTTGACCTCAATAAATCATTGCATTCTATCCAAAGTTTTGATTAGCAAGTCCTTATGTCGTAGGATGGCTACCTGTAGGAAATTGAAGTGCAAGTCCCTACCAAATACAGTCTAACTATGACATTTGAAAAAAGGTAAAATTTCAGTAGGCAATGAAAACAAATAAACGTAATAAACTCAAGTTTTAAATGATTTTGAGTTCTGAGTGAAAGATTACTCAGATATATAAATACTCGTGCACTATCTCATAAACTTGAGTTTTTTTTACCAAAATAATGTCGAATGAGTTCTTCCCAAAACAGTGTGTAGTATTCTAATCATTCGACGGTTTCAGACTGGCCATACCTTAAATCAGGCAGATAAAGAATACCCTAGGCACATTCACTTGAAAGTTAGTCCTTTGAGATATCAAATATCCTAAGTTACCAACGGAGGTGGTTCATAACTTGTATCCACATATAATATATCAAAAGGAACCAAGACAATTATCGATAGCAGCAATGGTATCAAACATTTTGTTGTCTCCATCTATTTGATCAATTATTCATACCCATTAAGCTGCAGTTGCACCTCACATATGCCTACAATTCAGAAACAAATATTCCTACAATATGCCTATAATTCAGAAACAAATATGCAGCTACACCTCACATATAGATATTGATATTGCAGAACATATAGATAGGGCATCATCAGATATCTCCAATTGGATGCATATTTTATACTGCAAGGTTAACTTACGGCTCGTGATACTCAAGAACAATGAGGGAGAAGGCAGTAACTTGACACCATTTCCTACTCTCCGACACGTGCAAGAGCTAATGGATCGCCTTCACAAAGGCCTTCAATTCCAGAAACACCAGGAGGTCTTTCTGTAGCCAATGGGCTTAGAAGATCTCCAAGGATATCAACTTTAGAAGCATGAGCCTGAGGTTGATCTTGTGGCTCAACTTCACCCATAATCCCGTTAGGTTGACTCAATTATTGCTCCGAAGAGTTATTTTCCTGGGAATAAATTCAAAATGCATATCAACATGTGATCACATAAAAAGATCATTAAAGGCGACAATTTCTGTTATTAAAAGAAGTAACAGATTTGACTGCAAATAAACCTTTTAACAGTTATCATTCTGTAACTATGTTTGCTCAGTAATGGAATTTCGTATAAGCACAACTTTTTCTTACAAACTACAATTAAACTTACGCCTTGTCCACAGGCCACCAAGCTCATGTCTGCCACTTAAGTCTGCAGTTTTACTTTCAGTTTCATGATCAAGAATTACCACTTCGAGAGGACATTGAACCTAAGAAAATAAATAGAAAGAAAAAATAAACAAAACCCAATAATATGCTGAGATTTAAGTAAAAACATTACACGCACATGTGCTTGTGGAAAAAAGATTCTACTTAGGCATCAGCCCTGCGCCCCATTCCTCCTAAAAAGAGGACGGGAACAACCGACATTGTCAATAAAACAAAAATAAATAGGCGTTCAATGGGTCGGGTGGTGTCGGTCAATTACAAAGAACAATAATACTTAACACATAGGAATGATATCAAATCTATCTTATATATTTACACGGGCAGTCCAAGGTGATTTATATAGAAAATTCAAAATAGTTCCAGGTGATCTCATACGCAAACAAAAAGTTCTATTTAACCTTAGTTATATAATCCTGATGTACACTTATAACCTAATCCGTCCACTCCCTATTGCTGCACAACCAACCTCATTGATGCAGTATCCTAATCGAAACATAGTTTATTTTTACAGTAGCATAATTCGTATACATCATATTTCTATAGTAGCCTACTGCAAACACGCCTTATTGTTGTAGTAGACTAATCTAACCACATGTTACTGAGGCACTTGTCCGACTGTAAATCACTTTATTTTCCGAGCCAAAAACTTTGTAAAGTTCCATGAAACATACTTCCAAGATAATAAAGAGTCTCATAATTAAGAAAAGCTAACCTGGGTATTGATCGAGTTGTGATTGTGAGAGGTGTGATTTCTGCGATTTCGAATTGATATATCTAATAACAAAACAATGATCATAAGCAATAACACATAAATCGACATAATAAATAAAAAATACTCAATAAGGATCAATAAGGATCAATAAGGAACAAATCAAGAGATCATGGCTGACCATATTAAAACTAATTTTGGTACCGTGAAATCACTGGTGTGTTTTTGTACGTTCGATTGATTTTGTGTGGTTCGATGATTTTAGGTTAATCCCATACGTTTTTGGGACTGCATTAGGATTATAGATGTAAAGTGAGTTTTTAATTCGAATTGGGTTTATTTTTAATAATCTGGTGTTCTTATCAATTTGAATTTTTAATCGTTACCATAACTGTTGGTTTAGTCCGAAGGTAGAGGGCTTTTGTATTATCTTTCAAGACCCAGGTTCGAATCTTGCAGCCGTATAAATTTTTAAAAATCCGAATTTCAAAGGTCAGACTGATGACGTGGATTAGAGGATGATTAGATGATGTGGCATTTTCCTCCTGTTATATATAATGTAAAGAGATATATATATATATATATATATATATATATATATATATATATATATATATATATATATATATATATATATATATATATATATATATATATATATATATATATCATAAACCCTTATATAGGAAGGATGGTGAAACAATGTCTTAAATACAAAATTCTATAAAAATGACATATGTAATTCATTAAAGGGTTTCTATAAAATGCTTAAATAAAGAAAATAAGAATTATAAATGATGCCTTAAATATACAATTTTATAAAAATATATAAGGAAGGATGGTGAAAAATGCTTTAAATACAAAGTTTTATAAAAATGACACATGTAATTCATTAAAGGGTTTCCATAAAATGCTTCAAAAAGAAAATAGGTATTAAAATGATGCCTTAAGTATAAAATTCTATAAAAATAACACATGTAATTCATTAAAAGGTTTCCATAAAATTCTTTTAAAAGAAAATATGAATTACATATGATTCATAATAGTTTGACATACTAAAATGAAAATATTTTTAGATATTCAGACTATCAAGTTTTGGATTGGGCTATATATTGTTGCTATATTATACACGTGACAAAAAATATGGGTTAAGTCCATATATTAGCAATATACTTTCTAGTTTTTACATATCTAGGTAACTAACGTAACATATTACTAATATAGTCATTTAAACCGGCTAATTTTTTGAAATATAGGTATTATTACCTACTAATTTTCCAACTAGATTAATTATTTAATTTTATATCCACATGGACTTTTTCTCTTACCAATTAAATGCTTCTACAATTTCATCCTTATTTTTGTAAAGTATAATCCAATTCATATATAAACTCCATCATAATATTACTACAAGTTAGCTAAATCTTTTTCCTAATAAATCAAGATCCAGAAACATCTGGTTTACCATTATACCATTTTATCACCGTGACCCATTCCTTTTTTCTACTAACCCAAATGGTTTTCATCAACAAAAATAAAATCAACCAAAATACAATCATCATCTTCACATCTGATTTATTTCATGATAGCTAATAACTGGGTAAAGATTGATCACAATAGAGTACACTACATATAAATTGTGTTGAGTATCAAGATCTTTTCTTATGTTAGATCGGTATAGGTCACTGGGTTTGCGAGTCCATTAAAGTACACTGGTTGAGAAAAACCACATGGGTTGGGTATCAAGATCTCTACGATATGATCTTTTTTTAGAAAAAATGTGGTTGTAGGCGTGGATATGATTTACGGGAGAAAATGTGTGACCTTAACGGGTCATTATGGACAACATTAGTGATAGCGACAGAATCTGCTAGTGCCCTGTCGAAATCTGT
The DNA here is from genome assembly GCA_025667525.1 of Glebionis coronaria. Taxonomy (NCBI): domain Eukaryota; kingdom Viridiplantae; phylum Streptophyta; class Magnoliopsida; order Asterales; family Asteraceae; genus Glebionis; species Glebionis coronaria. The sequence continues at coordinate 221,773 of JANFOE010001855.1, forward strand.
TGCTGCCCCGCCAGAACTTGCTAGTGTCAAAGAGAAGACAAAATGAAGAAGATTGGTGTTTAGTGTTTCTATACATTTTATAAAAAATGTATTAACCATCTCAGCTTATTCAAAATCAACATCCTACTTGTAATTTCCATGTCACAAAATAATAATAATAAGGATGACGTGTCGGTAAGTTTTTAGTTACAACCTGCAATCACAGGTAACCTTACCTATATTTCAAAAAATTATAAAGCTTGAATCACCATATTAGTAATATGTTAAATTGATTACCTAAATGTGTAAAAATCAAAAAGTATATTGCTAATATATGGACTTAACCCCAAAAAATAATACCAGGAATGAGCTTTTTGGGCTTACTTTTGCTAGAATACACTTTACCACAAAACTTACAAAACAAAATCATTTCTAAAATATATTTAACTATAATTTTTTTGCTAACAAAAAAAACTTAACAATAATAATAATTTCAAAAAAAAAATTAATATAAAAAAGTTATTCATAACATTAACATACAAAAAATTAATTACCTCATAAAATTCAAAAATACATAAACTATTTATATAATATTATTCAGATTCTAAAATTTTATAATGTAACAAACTTAGTGTTAATGTTAACGTACGCAAATTCAATTAACTCGTAATATTTGTAAATAAATAAAATATCTTAAACTACGTTTTTTTGTCTATTCTATGCTACATATTTAAAATATTAATGTCATAACTAACACAACATATACTAAACTTCTAATACAAAAACACATAACTTAAATTTTCATTAAAAAATATATACTTAAAACTAGCCCGTCCACCGAACGGGTCTAAAAGCTAGTGTGTGTATATATATATATATATATATATATATATATATATATATATATATATATATATATATATATATATATATATATATATATATATATATATATATATATATATATATATATATATATATATAGGTATAATTATGATTTGAAACCGCAGCTTTTAATCCAGTCATATCCCAGTCACATTTTTTAGCCAATAGTATTTCAAAATTCCTAGAAATTCTCCATTTTTCACGTTTTTAGTGACTTGAAATCGCACTTTTATAAAATCGCGTTTTTGAAACGCAGCTTTGAAATTGCATTCTATTTTCAAAACTGTGTTTAACGCGTTTTGTAAAAAAAATATTCATAACCGGGGTTCGAACTCGGGTCTCTTTGCTACAATTCAAGCACCTTTACCAACTAAGCTAACTAATTGTTCGTATTCTTTTCTCAAAAACATTATTAATAAAGTCAGGAAAGAAATATATTGTTTTAAAGAAACATTTTTAATCAGGATACCATTGTTTTAACAAATATATCTTAACGCAATTAACAAATATATCTTTTGAATTAAAAAAGATTATCCACAAAAAAACCCTAAATCTATCTAAACTACAGAAAACACGCGTAAAAAATATACCTCTTCTTCTCAAACACTACTCTCAAATCTAATGTAACTGTGTTGTTTTGTTCTTTTACAGTTTAAATATTCCTTGTATTCGTATGTTTTTTGTATGTGTTTTATTTTTACAGGTTAATCTTCATGAAACCCTAATATTAACATACGTGTTTTTTATGTGTTTTAATTTTTGCAGGTTCTCTACTCTTTCTCCTGATCCTAATCACAAGGTTTCTTTGTATTTTTTCAGGTTGTCCATGTTTGATCTTGTCAATCCATGTATTTTTGGCCATTGTCTTCTCCTTAAACTGTATTAAAACCATGACCGCACTTACCTAATAATGATGACGTCATCATCTCTCGCTGTTTCTTCTAATGATGATGATTGATTGACGCCACGACTATTACTGTAAGTACGAGAAATGGGCCTTTGTTATGTGTTTTTCTAAGCATATAGCAGCATCAAAAGGAAGTGTGAACTGTTGATGTGCTGCTAGACTATGGAGCAGATCCGAAATCCACAGATTCAAAAGGAAAAGTTCTTTTGTAGGAGGCAATTACGAGTGGTTATGATATTGTGGTGCATAAATCTACCACTCGGCTAAACTGTATGATCTGTGAACAACATTTGTTGCTGATGGTTAAAGCAGCGAGCTTGGGGAGTGGAGTATTTTATGGTGGCTATCACAACATCGATGACATGGCGTTGATTTATTACATTTGCTCAAAACAAGGTTAGATACGGTTTTCTTTTTTATGGTTATATTCATTATATCTTCTTCGAATCTTGATTATCATAAACGATTCAAAACCTATGGCTTCTATGTTTTAATCATGACAGGTACAAACCCTTTCAAAACCCAAATGATTATATCAATGTATGTTTTCCTGAATATATAATTTGTTACATTAAGTCTACTATAATGATTTTAGGGTTTGATCTCATTGCTAGCAGCAGTGAATCAGGTAAGTCAATTTAGATTATGTCAAACATACCTAAAAAACTTGGTATAAAACATGTAAGTTTATCTTTCATTGGAATTACATTATTGGGGCATACTGTTTAACCAATATCTTTATTGGTATACCTATTTTAGGAAATTTTCGTATCTAGGCTAGAATCAGCACAAGTAGAAACATATCTGCATTTATGTATGAAACATTTGGATATGTCGTGTTTTATCTTCTTCGCTTTTGTAGGTGCTTTTAAGTTAACTCACTCTGTGTAGAAGTTGAGGCCATGAAAAAGGCTGAGGGTGAGAGACCGACGGAATTGGAAAAGCAAGCTTCGGTTTATGATATGAAAATTTCTGATGTGGATTTTGGAAGTGTTGAAGCTACGGCTAAGGAAAAGGCAGAAGGTAAGAAGCCAAAATGTTGAAAAGGAGGCCTCACCGGAGGATGTAAAGATGCCTGATGTCGATTCAGACTTTATTGAAGTTGTGGCCAAGAAAAAGGACAAGGGTAAGAAACCAATGCAAAAGAAAGAGCAGACTACAACGGATGATGTGAAAATGCTTGATGTGGACTCAGGAACTGCTAAAGTCAAGGCTAAGAAAAAGACCAAGGGTAAGAAGCCGATGGAAGAGGAAACCAGACCGCGACTGGTGATGTGAAAGTGCCATCTGTATCAACAGCAGCAACATCCCAAGTAACAAGGCAACTTCCATTTGGTTTTCTGAACAGCTTGATTTGTCCACATAAAGATGAGAATTTAGGAGGCATGAAGAATATAATGATGAAGTTACAAATGAATCAACCATAATCAAGAGTATACACACTGTATTTGTTTGATAAAAAGGTCAAAATATTCAAATTCACCGATTTGCTATTGACTAGAAGTAACTAATGTTGTTATTTGTTTTGTCCAGGATCAATCCTACTGTTGAAGTAATGAAACACATAAAAGCTTTACAATTTTTGCATTCGAAAAGGAAGATAGACAACATGCGGGAAGTAAACAAATAGTTTTGACATAATATTTTTAGCAGGTGCTTTGAATAACCCGGTACTTTTTACGGGCCATTCACTTAGATGTGACAATCTATGAACATTGTATTTACACTTGTCGGCCACTGCCACAGCTTCTTCCCAGGAAGCCTCAGACGTGCCACCTCAAAATGAGCCTCTTCTATTAGACTACCATCAGGGTGATAATGTCAGCTGTGCTGATGTATCCAGCGAAACGATGATGACCCACAATTGTCTTGGTGGATTAACCTCAGGCCAACAGCCAAGACGTGTCTAAATTGTTCAATTTGGCAGTGCAGAATGAGTTGTAATCCAAGTCTGTGAAGCATGAATAAATAAGCAATGAAGTTGATTATGACATGGATTATGATGTGTATTATATTATTGATAAACCGTTTTTTGATGCTTCTATTGGCGACTTGCAATTTGATGAGAATGCAGAATCAAATGACTTGCAAACTAAAGTCCAGCCAAAGCCTGGTGTTGAAATGTATAATGATTATAGCTCATTTCTTAATCCAGAGATAGAAAACTTGGATTATGCTATCGATTCATTTGCAAACAAGAATATTCTCGCTGAATCCCCCCTTATTTTCGAGGTACACACCACTGAAGTTTCTCTTTATTGCTTCTAATTAATATCATAAAACTAATTTGATTATAAATGTTTGTATTAAAATAAATTATGGTCATGTTAAAGACTGAAGATTATGTCTTGTAATGTGATTAAGGTTGTTTGTGTAAGCTTATAAGATGATCTATTTGCGTATTGCGTATATGGAAACGATAAGCTATAGGTAAGCTCATTTATGTTGTTTATATTAGCTAATTTAAAGTTTATATAATAGTTGAACACTCTTGAATGATTTATGAACATGTCTCTGACTGGACTCGCTGACCTATGACATATTCGGTTTTATTCCTAACATATTAGTGGAAAATGATAGTCTTGGTATGAGATACAGTGAGTTTGTTGACTGTATTGAATCACTATGCCTGTTAAGGTCACATCAGAATTCCCATAAAACCTGACTGCCTGTAAATTTGTCGATGACAGTCACAACTTCTGTGCGACACCGCTCTGCCCTTTTGACGAAGTTGGGAGCTCTGGTACAATTGGCAGCTGTAGCACCTCCTCTTTTTGCCTCTTCCCTGCTAATTTGGAAAATGTTCACTTTTGTCTCCCATTCTTAAAATTCAAGGTGGATAGCATTTTTTGGGTTATTTATAAAACACATTGTATACATATAAGTTGTGGTGAATTGGTCAAAATTCAGTACTTTAAGCAGCCGCTCACAAGGTCCTGTCCAAACAACCCCTAATCTGGATTTTTTAAAGTTTTTCTTCAATCTTTTGCTGTCAAAATAGTTCTCCAAACAAAAGAGAGTAGTTATTGCAAATCAGCTTAGTGTTCAATTTGTTTAATTTGTGTTTTCTCACTTATTGTTGTTCAGGTATACCAGTGGACGTGCGCGAAACCTCTTCAAGTTGTGGGAAACGCAAGTGGCTGCCTGAATTTGATTCTCATAGGTTCTAAATGCAATATGAATCTGTTGTGCGGAATGTAAGGTTTCCGTGTTTAACTGGCTGCACAAATACTGATGTTGACAAAATAAAAGTGGCCAATGGATATGCTTACAGTGGTGTAGGAGTTAGGCTTGTAAGTCCGCCTGTTGCAAACAACGGCGAGGGATCTGGTCATGTTCAGAACGAAGGTAAACGTCCTATCTGTATTTTCTTAGACTACTACAGTAGCACTTGGGATTTTTAAATTTTCCGTTATTATTTCGGTAACTAAAAGTACTTTTTGTTGTTGTAGATCATTTCTTACATCTTTTTTTTGTCCATGAATAGATCTCGGTGAACCCTATGCTACAAACTCTCCGTGACACTGCGACTCAGTATAACCAACACTAGTTGTGAGCACGTGCTACGGATTATTGAATGACCAAAAAGAGGTAATGTAAGACTTCAGATGTATCAAGAATATTTTCTATGGTATTAAATAGTTGTAGCATTTGTTTGGTGCACAAGTTTTCTGTCGTGGGTCATATGTATAGTGCATAAAGTTTGCTTTATTTTACCTGATAAGCTGTTCCTGAAGATTCAGAATCACCTAATAACATCCAAAACACACATCCAAATACCCATTTAGAATAATTACTATTTTTTCCTATGGTTTAATGCAGAGAGCAAGTAGTGGGGTTTGCAAAGTTCTTCGCAAGAAGTTTTGTGTGGGCCTTTTTTCAATGGTTCTACTTGGGTTCTTGAGGTTTGAAGGTTCGTTTATAATCCGTTAACCTTTAAGTTTCTGTATGTTATAAAATGATGTAATGAAAGAAAATGTTCAAAAAGGGATTGCATCCCGTGAGATGCTAATCTGCAGTTATGGTCTCCGGTTGGTAAAGCCAGTTCTTGCGAAACAAATAACAGAAGTTGGACACGTGTTACGTAACCAGTACTGATTGTTGATGCACACGGGTTCTATCAATTGGTCTGCCCCGCTTTGTTATTACCACTATTAAAATTGCCCGTAAGTTGAAATTTGATAGAACATATCACACACTCCTGGTTCAGTTTTCTGTTCTTTTTTAATGTCTCAAGGTTCTTTTGTTAACTGATCCAAACTGGGTACGGGGATATAGTAATTCTGAAGTAACTCATGTAGATGTATTGGACCTATTAATTGTTTATCTGATTTTTTGGGTTGATTTTCAGGTGCTTTTGTTGGATGCTTACTTGAAGGAAATATGGTGACGACACGAACACAAGAAAATAGCAAATTAATGGTAACCTGTTAATCAAAACATCAGATAGTTTACACTTTTCCCTGCTTTAAAATAAATCACAACAAGAATCGACGTGTTATGATCTTGACGGTTGAAAACCAGAGCAGGCTGAACGGATTAGAACTTATTTGAACTAATGCATGTACTTGGATCAGCCGGGAATATCGTTTGTTTATGACACGGAAACATGTTTTATGTGGCTTTGTAATAACGTGGCAGTTGAAAGGTCAAAGGAGGATAATAAAATATTTGTTAGATGCAAAGAGGTATTACTTCATTATGTTTGTTTAGTTTAAAGTTTTTGTTAACCCTATTACATTTACTCATCAGCCAGATCGTAAAACAAAATAATGGCCTATTCTTTCAATCGCCACTATAATGATTTTGTACAAAAGCTGCAAGGTTTAGCTTTATCGATGAGCTATTAGCACCTGATCCAGAGCTCCACTGATAATCTCGGGTCAGTTGGCTCTACTGCATTGGGTTTAAAAGTATACTAGAGATTAGAATTGGGGACAACAAATGAAGGAGAAAGCATTATTTAAAAACTTTGATATTTTTAGGAAAATAAAGTCTTTGATCAACCTGGTGATTTGTATGTGGGCCCGACCAGAATAATGAAGTCATACCACGTTCAAGAATCAAGATTATATATTTCCATCACATAGTTTGTGTTTTGACTATTGGATATTTCTAATCTTAGGTCAAAAAATCCTTGAGAAATATTAAGGTATAAGTCGCTAATGGTATCTAAATGATAATTTTACTGGAGCTGGCTTTATTGTGGAGTCTTTACCGACAATGACAAGGTTGTTGCTTACTTGAAGGTTTCATCTAATTTGCTTGCAATATGTGGAAATAACTATTTCGAGGTAATTTTCTTTTGACTGAAAAATATATCTCACTAAAAAAGATAAGTATAATTTGAGATTGTTATATAGATGGAAATCGATGTTGGTTCATCAGCGATTGCGAGGGTGGTGGCATGCCAGACTTTTAGTTGCCTTGGTAGTTTGATAGCCGATACATCATTTGTTATACATGTACATAAACTTATAAGTAAATATATCCTCTATAGCATATTGTTTTCTTTGCAAAGAGTACTCAAAGTAGATTTAGCTTACAGCAGTAGGAACTTGTGTAATTTCAGGTTCAGAAGCCGGACAAAGTGAAACAAATGAAAGCTATCATAGAAAAATGGAAAATCGAGACATAGTGTATGATTTCATTAGACGCTGAAACTAAGCATTCAATTGAATTGGCTAGAGAAGAGCATCGATCACTGCTTAAAAGATGTGCCTATATTGTTTCAATTGAAGATTTTGTAGATTTATCTGGGTATATTTGTAGCATTCGTCTATATTTGTTGCAATTTTGTTGTTTACGAAGCTCAGCATTCATCCCCATAAGCATCATAAAACCAATTAACCATTATATTTTATTGTGAAATAAAGAAAAAAAGATTCAACATTCTAAAAAAAACTTCAAGCATTTGAAAAAGAAGGCTTATATGCTCTTCAACAGCGTCAGCGAGAAAGATACTATTGAAAAAGGATGTGCGCAGTAACTGCACATTCACACCACATCGTAAAAAAAACTAATTACTTGTTAAGGCAAAAGTTCAATATACAAATAAACAAAAATCAACAAATCACACTCAACCATTTTTTTCGTCTAACAAAAATACAAATTTTTTAAAAAAATTAAATATATCACAAACCGTTAATCGTTACCTAAACCAAAACATACCATCGCAACGTGAATTAAACCATCTTTCCATCAAGATCACGTGTATATACTTTTGACGAATACAACCGATAAACCGATACACTCTAACCCGATAACACAATTCCTTATAGGCCAGAGTCGCAAATAAGTTTATGATTTTCAAAAACCCAATAACGCATAAATCTTACAATTTAAAAAAATAACTACCTCATTTTGATAACAAACAATAAACACCACACAACATAATAAACTACAGTAATAAATATACATAATTCCTGACACCAAGAATAAAAAAAACTATATGTACACAACAAATAAAACTGCTAAAACACAAACTTACACATCAAGTGGATAAAACCCCACAACATAATTCTCGATTTCAAACATTTTTTATATCAAGCCTAATTCGAATTAAGATTACGTAGGATTTCTTTCAGAAGAAGGAGAAATACGTTTAAATATAAATGGAATAGGTATAATTCCATATATCCTCAACTTAAATCACATAATACCACATTTATTCAACCAAAAATTAAAATGACATATATACCTAACTTAAATAAAGAATTGTCATATTTACCCATTTTATTTTAAAAATCAATTAAAACTCAAGTTATTTTATTACATTCCTATTATACCCCTATTAATCATGGATTTCAAAGGTATTTTCAAAGTTTTTAGTTGTTATTCATTATTCACGATTGAAACATTATTGACTCTGATAAGATGTTAAGAAGTCTTTTAACTCTTTGAAATCAATAACGGTTACTACTTTAGCGTACATCACATTGAAAATTGATATGGCATGGGTTTCCGTTGATGTTTTGATTGTTACATGTTATGTGACAATCCGTCAATTTATGGTTGATATTTTATTCTCAAATATTATTTAAAAACATTATTTTAATGTTATATCATGAACTCACTCATTTCTGGGAAGAAATTTGGATTTACGTCTTGAAGTAGCATCGACTACGTCTAAACCGGAGGATTCTACGTTACGTGCTTACGTTTACATACACCGTTTTCGTGACAGTCCGACATTTCAGGAAATAAATTTATCCGTGAATATTATTTTGGGATTTTAATTTTGAGTTGGTTCATAAACTCACAAATTTACGAGAAGAGATTAGGACTTACGATTTTAATTTAACGTCCTTTAAGACTAAACCGGAAACCTTAGGATTACGTATTTACGTTTCCGAACTCCGTTTTTGATGAGACAATATTTATTAGATTCTTTTTGTGCCGTTGATTCATAAATTATAAAAACGTCTTTCATAAAACGACCCGAGGGCACGCAAATCAAGGAAACTAGAATCGAGGAGTACCCGTAATTAAATGGGGATGAGACAAGATAAACTTGCCCCATCCCCACAACATGGGGCAACAAGCTTATTAAACACACCTTTGAGGTGTCAAACTTGTAAGCTAACAAGTTACACTAGTTAACTTTACTTAGCTAAACAAGCTACAAAACCACAAACCACACTCATCTAAACCATTTCCCACAATCCTTACATGCAAACCACCCTAAAACTCTCTCTTCCTCACTCTAAATTCGTCCCACTCTCACATAAAACACCCTCCTTTGATCAATTTTAACCATGAAATCATGTGTTATTCATACACATGATGAAGGACTCTTGAAGCTCTATTGATTGGTGGTCATTTTAACATCCAAGGAGAAGTTTTGTTGGTGTCTTGGGGCTAATTTTCCACAAGATGTTCATGAAGATAGGTGATCTTGAAGTTGATATTGGTATATCACAAGTTTTGCCATCAAAATCCAATCCTTGTTCATCAACCTCATCTTTTCATCACTATGGTGGTATAAGGATCATTTTTCCTATCCTTCTTGTTATTTTGATTATGTAATCTTGTATTTTCTTTTACTTATGTATATGTATATGATGATGAATGATGATTAAAAATATTATGTGGAGATTGGGTGTTGATAGCTTTGATAAACATGGGTAAAAAGATGGAAAAACTACATGTAAAAATGGTTAGATCATGCTTAAAATGATGGCTGTATAAAAACAGTAAGTAACCAAATGTTAAACTGATAAAATGGTAGAGTGGAATCGATATACAGTAAGTATTAGGTGTTATACACATGTGAGAGTTGGCCATGCAATGGAATCATCAAAATGAGTGAGATATGATCAAAACAAAATTAGTGTATCAATCTGAATAGTCTGTTTTGTAGGGACTGTTAAGGATACTTAGACATGGATTGAGCAGTATCTATAACTAACTTATTTGTAGCACATAATATGAAGTTTATGTCATCCAAAAATGAGCTTCTATCTCCTTATATAACTCAAGATATGATAAAAATGGTGCAAGTGAAACTAAAAATCAGATTTTGTGAAATTTAACGTTTAATACTATTATATAAGCACACAAATAATATAGTATAAAATGTGAAATTAAAACCCACTAACTTATATATTTCATTTATATAAATATGTATAAGTATAAATAAATGGACATTATATAAAAAATGGTAGTTTGGTAAGTTTTATAAGTTATAAAAACTATAAACATGATTTTTACGACTTTTTCGGCTATTACCGTAAAAATTAACGTTTTTCGCCAATTAAAACTTAGACGATCAAACCCGTCTAATGTAAAGTTTTTAAAAGTCATATACTGATGTATAAGTACCTAATACAAGTAAAAACCGATAAAACCCGAACTATATGACATACGGACATTAACGAGCTAAGTTAACATATTTGGACTAATAATTTAACTAAATAAGTTAAACACTTATAAAAATTACTTATTGGGCTTAACCCATTTAGGCCCAACATGAGAAGTATAATACTGATAATAAAAGTATAATTGGGCCAATGAATAGTATTGGGCTTGTAATAGGCCCATTGGGCTTCAAAATGTAAACTAGTAAACTAGTATAAAAGTTACCAACACATGACACTAAAATGAGTAAATGAGAATGTATAAACCCACTTGATCATCATCATATATATATAAAATCATCATATGTATACATAATTGTTATTTTTATAAAGTCATTGGACAAGAGTCTAAGACGAGTATTATTTGTCTAGGTTTCCGTGATTGAAGCACGTACCATACATCCGAACTGCCGATAACCCGCTTTCCCACATCAACGTGAGTTCATAGCCTCGCACTCTTTTAAATGTTTTTATGAAATGTTTTATAAACCCGCGAGGGAGATAACATGTTAGTTTTATAAAAAATGACACTAGTTGTCCCGATTGTCTGTTTATTGATTTGGACCCGAATGATTGTATGACCCGATGAATGATTAAATGACCCGATAGATGAAATGAAATGGATTATTAAAGTTAGGTTATGTCACTAAAAGTCCCATTAGCATGAATTGTGAACTACCAGGATTTGGTAGACGCTTATGCATATAATAGTACTATTTGGGGACGATCACCCCAGTTCGCGCCTTGACGGTTGATCCCCGTCGTGCCACATTGATTGGTAAGCGAATTTATGTATGAGAAGATTTACACAAGCGTGATTATTGTGACGACACACTAATTTAGATAGACAAATGAGTTTCGGGCTAGCTACCCGTTATTTTTTGTAGTAAGGTAACAATGTCATGCGGCTTATAATAATCCAATTAACGAAATACTGCTATACGCACCGAATTACAATATATTGCCTGACTAGCAATACAGGGTCATATTATTGATATTATGTTTGTGTTTTGGTTTTACATAACCATATTCATATAACGGTTTATATTTAACTCTACACGACGTTATAAAAACGTATTGTATGATATTTTTACGACATTGGTTCGTATAATGATTTTGAAGGCGAAAGCCTATATTATGATTTTTGATAAGGATTTCTATAAAATGACTTTGGCTATTTTATGGCCTATTACAATGATTTGTACAAAATGATTTTCGGTAATAATTTTATACCGATACTATATTGATGGATTTTATTAAACTCTATGAATTCACTCGGCGTTATCGCTGACCTTTTCTTTTAACATGTTTTATCTCAGGTACTTGAAGGTAATTCTCGGGAAGACAACAAGAATTCATGGCCCGCACTTAAATAACAATTTCCATTCAAATCTTTTGTAAAATTGTATGAAATTACCATGACTTGGGACCTATGTAAATTTGATATTTATGAATGGAAATGCTTTATTATTAAACGACGCGAATTTTAAGCGTTGTCTATGATGTGAGTAATGTGCTATCCCGTAACACCAACGAGTCTTCCGCTGAATTGAATTGTATAAATTTGGGGGTGTTACAGTTTGGTACCAGAGCTCTCGTTATAGAGAACGAAAGATTTTTAAAATTAAGGTTTTGAATAAAATATTTCAAAATCTTTTAACTATAAACATTTTTCACAAAATGTCTAAAAATCTTTTGACTATAACGGTGCCGAAGAATTCCCGAGTTACCGACAAGGCCAGACTGAGAAGTGTTATTTTAATATATATATATATATATATATAACTTGGATTATATATATATGATGTAATTTGATTACATGATTGTTTGATGATTATTTTAATATTTATATGAGGTATTTATACGACGTAGATTGTCACAAGGAACCCTAAATCCCCTAGTAAATTAATCGAAGCTATTCTCGTAGGAATTCTAGCTATTCTAGTTCTAAACCAAGTTGTGGATATTTATGATCCCAACAAATGGTTGATATTTGTAGAAATGTAGATATTAGTTGATTGTGATATTAAAGAAGAATTGGCGAGATTAAAACTAATAACGATGTCATGACGATCTTTCCTTATAGAGTGGAGTTTGACAAAACGTTACCACCTGGAAAGGTGTCATCTGATTCGTTGTCACACAATTCTTAAATTTGGAATCGAAAGGGTGAATGTTGCACTTGAGGCTCTCAATGGAACCATTACCCAAAAGCCTCATGCCACTAGTACCTTTCCGAGAAGTCTAATTGAATGATCGAGTCATTTCATACTAGTGACTCATTTGATAACTAATGATGAAGGAGCTATAGGATTGGAAATTAAGTGTTATTCATATCGAGCTTTTATTGCCCTATTAAGGTCTAAGAATAAGGTTAAAAGTATTGGCGAATAAGGTAGGATATCGTATTGAGTATGATTTGGTTGAAACTTGAATGAAATAAAATTTAACCCATATGGAATATGAGATTGATAAGAGGAAGTCGTTAAGTCCTGTGATTGAATTATAAGGTTTTAAATGATTGTTAGTTCGTGTTAAGGGTTGTTCCTAGGCCATTGTCCACCGACGAGGATGCCCAGTGTCCATTAAATAAATTGAAGAAATCTTCTTCTGAATTGGGACCGATGGATCTTCCGGGACATGTGGAACACCTAATGACTCTTGTAGATTAGTATTCATTGTGGTATCTTTTAAAAATCCCTAACTTCACTGAGATATCAGTTGGTAGGATGAGTTTTGGAAATTGTATGATATAGTGACACGTAATGTGTTACGGTACAATTTGACTTGTTTGTGATTAATGAAAAGACTACCTTTGATTGCTAAATTCTACATGTATCGATGATATCTATCTTTTATTGCTTCATCCTAATGTTCGCATTAGTGATGCAACCATTGAACAAGTACTCATCTCAAATTGAGTTACGTTGTGGATTATTCTTTTTGAGTGCCATCGAGGTCATGCACCTTATGATTATTTGTCTTAGCTCATTTCCTATTATATTGTAGTTAGTTTTCGGTGAACAACTTTTCATCACTCTTTTGCAGATCACTAATTGTTTTTATAAGTTAAAACAGTATCGCTTGAGAAAAATTGGGTTTTCATCAGCATATGGATTATTTAAAGTGAGACTTATAAATAATCGTTATCGAAATGAAGTTGTTTATAAAACACCTTGGACAACTTAATTGTTTTCATAACAAAGAAAATCTTTGTAAATTTATTTTTGATTCTTATTTAAGAATTAAGCATGAAAATGTTTTTATTATAAACATGATGATAAAATTTTGACGAACTGAGTATTGCATCGTTAATCTTGAAATTGTATATAGTTGCGCGCCTACATACAATTTGGAATGGACCATGCAAGGCTGATTAGTAGTCACCATAAAACTGAGTAATAAACACTACATTTTCTTTAAAGATTATGAAAGATTAAATTGTATGAGATCTACAAGAAGTGAAAAATAGGGACATAGTGTTAGGGACACCTACATATGTGCCTGTAGCATCTATTCTCCTGAGTCGAATTTACTCATCTGTGGAAATTGTCTTATTTGACAATTGATAATTCTTTCTTGTCCAATTCTCCCGTAGTGAGATTCTTAGGAAAAGTATCTGATTACCGAGTGTTGATACCCGACTGGATGTATCGACGTTCCTCTCATTTCTTTTGATTTGATTTCATTTGAATGACCTGGGTAACGATCCGAGGAGCTTTCGAATGCGTACTCAAATTATGAAAACATGGGATATTCATATTCATTAATGTTTTCATCTGTATCTGATTTGAAATTCTCTCGTGTAGATTATGTGTTGACCTTAATCTTTTAAGGTTAGTTATGTCTCCATATATCCTTGAATTGTGAAGGATTATGAGTTATTATTAGTCTTTTGAGAAATTCACATCTTATCAATAGTAATGAAACTGGAAATTTGATAGTGCTAGTAGAATGGATTGATTGATTCTGACATGACAACATTGTCTTAATTGATGGGAACTCGAGTAGAATTCCCCTAAATGATAAGATGTTGATTATCAAAAGTGATCTAAATAATTCTTGATGGACGACCATCTCCTGCATTAGACTTGAAATTATACCATGAATGGTTATGAACTAGTCATAGATATTATAATATAGAAAGAACCTAATATGAATTTATTAAAAAGATGTTTCCGTTATCTGAAACTTTAGGAGGTATTTGTTGATGAATTACCTAGACTTTCGCCATTAAGGCAAGTTGAATTTGGTACTGATTATATTCCCGGTGTTGCACCCGTGGCGTGTGCACTGTACTTCAGCGCCATCTGAATCGAAAGTGTTACCGTACAACTGAGAGAGTTGTCGGAGGAAGCTTTTATTCTACCGAGCTCATCATTATGAAGAGTTATGGTGTTATCATTCCTTATATTTATTTGTTGAATTACCGTGAACTAAGTAAATTGACGATTAAAATCTATATCCACTACCCAAGATGATAAATTGTTCGATCATTTACAAGGTTCAAGCGTATGTTCTAAAGATTTGATTCACGGCATGGTTATCATCAACTTCGCGTCCGCGAAGAAGATTATATATTCCAATCACTACATCCATAACTTGTAATGAACATTATGAGTTTCATGATTATGTTGTTTGGATTGACCAATGCACATGTAGCATCCATAAATTTGGTGAATCACGTGTGTAGGCTGTAATATGATAAATTCATTCTTGTGATCATTAAGGACCATTTGTTTGTTTATAAGTATAAGAAGGAGTTCATAATTATTTATAAACTGCCCGGAGTTGGCTGAACAATGAAAATCTGTACCTTGAATATTTAACATAAGATTTAAGACTTAATCCTTTACATTATTTTACCATGTGATTAATAGAAAATAGAATATATTGACTCTTCAAAAATTGGAACCATTAAGGCTTTGGGTTTTGCCAAAAAGAAAATGGAAATATGTTTTGACAAATGTTTTAACAAAGGATTTTTTAAGGGATTATTCCCTTATACACAAATCATTTAACTAAACTCCTGTTTAGGGGTAAATGTTTGTGTATACCTCAAGACAACCTAAGAGGGATTGAGGAAACCGTTAAACCATGAATTAAAATTTGAAACGACAATTTTTGCTTTTCAACTAAGAAAATTTTTACCAAAGAATAAACGAAGATTTCTCGAACATTTACGAATCTTAATAATTATTTTCAATAAATCAACAAAAATCGTGTTAACTAAATTCAAATTTATTTTGAATATTTTTATATAATTGGTCGAACCGAGAAATTTAAAACTTTTTACGTTACGTTTCATAAATTTAAATATCTATTATTTAATTACTAGCAATAGTTATCGACGCTTTAGACGTCGGATTGAGTAAAACGGATAAAAATGATAGTTGAGAAGAAACTAAAACTCAGAAAATGTGATGAAATAATTTTTGAATAAATACGGACATGATAATTATTTCATCAGGGAAGATGAATGTAGATACTGACACATAATATAGAAAGGATAAAGAACCAATGAAGGTGTAAAATAAATTGCCGAACAACTTAAAAATAAACGATGTTTGTAAAAAGGATAATATAGATAATAAAAAGGGGTTCACGGCTTATTTGAACCATTAGAATTGAGAAGCCGATGGCGTTAAATGTATAAAAGGCCACTTGTGGTTGCTTAAATATTGAGATGTAGTAATGTTGGAATCTTGTAAGTATAAGTATTCTATTCATGTTATTTCTTATTAAGTGTACCTCATCTGAAGAAGTTGTGCTGATGGCAAATTATGAAGGCAGACATCGCCTCATACATTAGTAAACGTCTAACTATTACAAAGGTCATCATCTGAATTTGATACGATTTGGGTCATCGTCGACAGACTGATCAAATCTGCTAATATCATTCCTGTTAATGATAGATTCTTGATGAAGAAATTGACTCTTTTGTATTTAAAGGAGTTGTGTAAACATGGTGTGCCTGTATCGATCATCTCTATCAAGATCCTCGCTTCGCATCGAATTTCTAGAGATTTGCTCAGAAGTCATTGGGAACGAACCTTGATGAGAGTATTGTTTACCATCCCAATCGAAGGGACGAGTTAAAGTAACGATACAAAACACTAGAAGTCTTGTTACATGTTTGAATGATTGACCTTGGTAATGAACCGTATAATCGTTTTCCTTTGGAGAGATTATCATTGATAATTATCGTATTAGGATCAAGATCGGATCTTGTGAGGATAAATATTAGAGCATCTGTAAGCAGGAGTTGGGATGAAGACATCCGACATACACCCATTGTGAGTTGGACATGTCTTTCAGGTTTAAGGTTTCCTATGATGGCGAACCTAACCTTACAAAATACTCGACCCGCGAGACCTGAAATGATTGTTGAAATTAGGATCTGAATATTGACTGCCGGTAGTGGGCAGTAGGTTATGTGAATATGAAATGTAGATCTTGAAGTGCCAGATGGGTAGCGAAGTTATGCCAAAAATATTAACCATGGAAAAATGAATTGATGATCTGAAAGATCATGAGATATAAGTCCACGTTGTATGGGACCATTGAGATGATGTAAAAGATTGGTTTGAAAGGCATCTAAGCTGGATACCCTAGGACTTCAAGAGCTGCGTGAATTATGTTTCGTATATCGAACTTGATAAAATGTCTATCAAGTGAAAATCTGATTGTTTCTTACTAATGTTTAGATCGGCGAAAAGTTGCATTCATCAAAAACCCGTGAACATCATGGATAGAGAAAGTAAGTCAACATTAAGCCTGATCTTATTCCCGTAGTTATGTTTGATGAAACTCGCGTATTGTAATGAATTACACTTGTGAGAAAAGACCGAATGTGGAGGAAATACCCACATGGCTTTAACTCTATAAGAAGCGAGTAGTAAGGTAAAATGATCTTTGAGGACAAAGATCCTGTTTAGGGGTAAATGCTGTGACAATCCGTCAATTTATGGTTGATATTTTATTCTCAAATATTATTTAAAAACATTATTTTAATGTTATATCATGAACTCACTCATTTCTGGGAAGAAATTTGGATTTACGTCTTGAAGTAGCATCGACTACGTCTAAACCGGAGGATTCTACGTTACGTGCTTACGTTTACATACACCGTTTTCGTGACAGTCCGACATTTCAGGAAATAAATTTATCCGTGAATATTATTTTGGGATTTTAATTTTGAGTTGGTTCATAAACTCACAAATTTACGAGAAGAGATTAGGACTTACGATTTTAATTTAACGTCCTTTACGACTAAACCGGAAACCTTAGGATTACGTATTTACGTTTCCGAACTCCGTTTTTGATGAGACAATTTTTATTAGATTTGTTTTGTGCCATTGATTCATAAATTATAAAAACGTCTTTCATAAAACGACCCGAGGGCACGTAAATCGAGGAAACTAGAATCGAGGAGTACCCGTAATAAAATGGGGATGAGACAAGATAAACTTGCCCCACCCCCACAACATGGGACAACAAGCTTATTAAACACACCTTTGAGGTGTCAAACTTATAAGCTAACAAGTTATACTTGTTAACTTTACTTAGCTAAACAAGCTACAAAACCACAAACCACACTCATCTAAACCATTTCCCACAATCCTTACATGCAAACCACCCTAAAACTCTCTCTTCATCACTCTAAATTCGTCCCACTCTCACACAAAACACCCTCATTTGATCAATTTTAACCATGAAATCATGTGTTATTCATACACATGATGAAGGACTCTTGAAGCTCTATTGATTGGTGGTCATTTTAACATCCAAGGAGAAGTTTTGTTGGTGTCTTGGGGCTGATTTTCCATAAGATGTTCATGAATATAGGTGATCTTGAAGTTGATATTGGTATATCACAAGTTTTGCCATCAAAATCCAAGCCTTGTTCATCAACCTCATCTTTTCATCACTATGGTGGTATAAGGATCATTTTTCCTATCCTTCTTGTTATTTTAATTATGTAATCTTGTATTTTCTTTTACTTATGTATATGTATATGATGATGAATGATGATTAAAAATATTATGTGGGGATTTGGTGTTGATAGCTTTGATAAACATGGGTAAAAAGATGGAAAAACCACATGTAAAAATGGTTAGATCATGCTTAAAATGATGGCTGTATAAAAACAGTAAGTAACCAAATGTTAAACTGATGAAATGGTAGAGTGGAATCAATATACAATAAGTATTAGGTGTTATACACATGTGAGAGTTGGCCATGCAATGGAATCATCAAAATGAGTGAGATATGATCAAAACAAAATTAGTGTATCAATCTGAATAGTCTGTTTTGTAGGGACTGTTAAGGATACTTAGACATGGATTGAGCAGTAGCTATAACTAACTTATTTGTAGCACATAATATGAAGTTTATGTCATCCAAAAATGAGCTTCTATCTCCTTATAGAACTCAAGATATGATAAAAATGGTGCAAGTGAATATAGTATAATATGTATAAGTACTGGGCTTGTAATAGGCCCATTGGGCTTCAAAATGTAAACTAGTAAACTAGTATAAAAGTTACCAACACATGACACTAAAATGAGTAAATGAGAATGTATAAACCCACTTGATCATCATCATATATATATAAAATCATCATATGTATACATAATTGTTATTTTTTTAAAGTCATTGGACAAGAGTCTAAGACGAGTAATATTTTTCTAGGTTTCCGTGATTGAAGCACGTACCATACATCCGAATTGCCGATAACCCGCTTTCCCACATCAACGTGAGTTCATAGCCTCGCACTCTTTTAAATGTTTTTATGAAATGTTTTATCAACCCGCGAGGGAGATAACATGTTAGTTTTTATAAAATATGACACAAGTTGTCCCGATTGTCTGTTTATTGATTTGGACCCGAATGATTGTATGACCCGATGAATGATTAAATGACCCGATAGATGAAATGAAATGGATTATTAAAGTTAGGTTATGTCACTAAAAGTCCCATTAGCATGAATTATGAACTACCGGGAATTGTATGACCCGATGAATGATTAAATGACCCGATAGATGACAAGAATTCATCTAGGATCAAAAAGTTTATTCAATTATCAAAAACTATACTTATTTACAAAAACAAATTCTATAATATTCGGATTATGAGTAGTCATACAGAAAAAAAAAATATATCATTAGAAAAACAACATAATATAGTAATGCCATCCAAGCCTTGAAATCATATTGTACTTAAAAAAACATATGACCATTATTGCAAATAAATATAAATAAAAAACACATTCAACCAAAACACAATCATGCCTTGGACCAAACCATAAAAAGAAAAAGTAAAACTTGTGAAAGTATAAACAACGGCGAATATACTAATATCAATACAAACCCATATACAAGTGCCTAATAAAGTTAGAGAAAAAAAATAAATCAAACTCATAGAATGCACCAAAGCATACAAAAAAAACAAATTACAAAAAAACATAAATAAAAAATAAAATGCGAATCACATATCCATTATAAATATCCAGATTATTTAAATATTTTTTAAAAACTCTAAAAAAAGTAAAAAAGAAAAAAAATAATAAAATAGAATTAAAAATTATTAAAAAACATAAAATACAATTCACACGTCAATTACAAATATTCAATTTGTATAAAACTATATAACAAGACTCTAAAAAAGGAAATAACAAATAAGATTTAACTTAAAAATTATTAAAAAAATATTAACATTAAAAAAATCCTCCGAAACAACAAAAAAACGACCCCGTCCGTTGGGCGGGTTACGACATTAGTATATATATATATATATATATATATATATCTATATATGTATATATATATATATATATATATATATATATATATATATATATATATATATATATATATATATATATATATATATATATATATATATATATATATATATATATATATATATATATATATATATATATATATATATATACATATATATATATATATATATATGTATATATCTATATATATATATATATATATATATATATATATATATATATATATATATACATATATATATATATATATATATATGTATATATATATATATATACATATATATATATATATATATACATATATATATATATATATATATATATATATATATATATACATATATATATATATATATATATATATATATATATATATATATATATATATATATATATATATATATATATATATATATATATATATATATATATATATATATATATATATATATATATATATATATATATATATATATATATATATATATATATATATATATATATATATATATATATATATATATATATATATATATATATATATATATATATATATATATATATATATATATATATATATATATATATATATATATATATATATATATATTATATATATATATATATAGGTTTAACTATGACTTGATACCATACCTCTAATCCCAGTCATATGTGACATGGCAGCTATTAGCCAATAGTATTTTAGAAATCCCTAAAAGATCTCCATTTTCCACGTTTTCCATGATTTGAAATCGCAGTTTTTTAAAATCGCGTTTTGGAAACGTGGTTTTCTAAAAGGCATTTTGAGACGCTGTTTTGCTAAGGATTTTCTGAAATTATGTAAAAAAATGTGTTGAGTGCAAGATTTGACCTCGTGGCCTATGGTTAACAAGTAACCAGGTTTACCACTAAGCCAAGCTACTTGTGATGGTTTTTTAATCCAAAACAATATTAATAAATTCAAAACAACAATGCTATTCATATATCCTATACTATTCCTTAAAGCATGCTAATCTAATTTCAAAACCCAGATAAAAATTTTTGGATTAAAACATAATTCCAGAATAAAACATTCACCTTAAACCCTAAAACCCAAATGTGCGCACCCTACTTCAACTTCTAATTGTTCTTATCTTTCTGGTGTTGATTTAATGTATGAAGGCTTAATGCTACAATCAAAGTCCAGTGTTTATATACATGATTTTTATTCCTGGTTTCATTGCAACTCTTTTGATCAAACAACACAACAAGATGAAGACTTGAATTCGAGTTTTTGAATGTAGATCGGATTCATATGATTATCATTGCACTTGCAGTTTAAATGTAGATCGGATTCAAGAATTATTTAATAAATAGTATAAAGAATTTATACAAGGTATGGATTTGGTTTTCATTCATTAGTTCCTCTTAGTTTTGTTGAGTTCATCAACTTATTACCATGTGCTTTGAAAAGATGAGGCTTGGATTAATCTTCTTCCTGGTTTGGTTCTCATTTTCTTATCACGAATCATCGATAAATTGTTTTACAACATATCTTTTTTAGTTGTTGCAGCCAATGGATTCAGACAGGGGGATACACACTCACCTACACATATGTCATGAAAAGTAAGTGCAAATATGACCAACAAATGTAACCTGTGGCTTTTATACAAGGAGTTATCCATGGGTAAGTTATTAGTAAGTTATTGGTAGCCATTCCTAAAGTATATATGCATTGGGCCATTGTTTTTTATTTATGAGTTGTCCATGACCCGAGCCAAAGAAAATTCAGTAACTGCTGGTCTAAGGGTTGTTCGGTATTGGTTATTGGATCTTACATTTTTATTTACAGGGACCAAAACTAAGTTTGGGAAAGTCATATACAATCTGCATAAGCTTCAGCCACCGAAGACAATGCATCAAGAGTATACCAGAAGCCTAACATGTGAAAGAGGGTGTCGGGTGGGTGTATCACGTCACGTGGCAGATGTCCGAGAACCAGCTCATGACAAATGAGGGTATCACATCACGTGGCAGACGTCCGAGAACCAGCACATGATAGTTGGCTGAAACAATTAGTATATAATTGATTATGAGAGATAGATGGTAGATATAACTCAAAAAGAAGAAACAATAGCTTAATTGTTGTTCTAGGCTGAAGGGAGGTCAATACATAAGCTGCATATGGTTATTTCCTTTTTATGAGAAGTTGAGGACCAGGTATGTTTTCACCTTCTGCATACTTCCACTTTTTTATCAATTGGGTTTTAGATACTCTCGCTTTGGGTTGCAGGATGATGATGAAGCCGATACAGTAGGTTGCTGCACTTTGAAAGTGGAAAGGTGGAACCGTGACCTCCAGATATCTTAAAGGTATGTTTATGTCAATCTTCTGTGGGTTGTATGATAAGAAAGTCCTAATGCATATGCATGATCACCAGATATGCTTTTGTGTGGAAATAGTACTAAATTAACTGTCTATGAATAATTACCAACCCATTGTATATGTTATTAATCATGGTATTCATAATACCTGGCGTATTATGAATCGCATTTTGTAACACCCCCAAATTTATACAACTCAATACAGCGGAAGACTAGTTGGTGTTACGGGATAGCACATTACTCACATCATAGACAACGCATAAAAATCGCGTCGTTTAATAAATCATTTCCATTCATAAATATCAAAGTTACATCGGTCCCAAGTCATATTATTTCATACAAAGTTTTACAAAGTATTTGAATGGAAAAATATTGTTTAAGTGTGGGCCATGAATTCTTGTCGTCTTCCCGAGAATTACCTTCAAGTACCTGAGATAAGACATGTTAAAAGAAAAGGTCAGCGATAACGCCGAGTGAATTCATAGAGTTTAATAAATTCCATCAATATAACTTTGGTATAAAATTAGTACCAAAAATCAATTCGTACAAATCATTGTAATAGGCCGTAAAATAGCCAAAATCATTTTATACAAATCTTTGTAATAGGCCATGAAATAGCCAAAGTCATTTTTATACAAATCCTTATCGAAATCATAATATAGGCATTTGCCTTAAAAATCATTATACGAGCCAATGTCGTAAAAACATCATACAATACGTCTTATGACGTCGTATAAATTCGAATAAAAACCGTTATATGAATATGGTTATGAAAACCAAAACACGAACATAATATCAATAGTATGACCCTGTATTGCTAGTCAGGCAATACATCGTAATTCGAAGCGTCTAATAGTATCTCGTTAGTTTTGGATTATTATAAGCCGCATGACATTGTTACCTTACTAAACCAACAACGGGTAGCTAACCCGATACTCAATTTGCCCATCTAAATTAGCGTGTCGTCACAAAGGTCACGCTATGGAAATATTCTCATACATAAATTCGCTTACCAATCAATGTGGCACGACGGGGATCAACCGTCAAGGCGCGAACTGGGGTGATCGTCCCCAAATAGTACTATTAAATGCATAAGCGTCTACCAACTCCCGGTAGTTCACAATTCATGCTAATGGGACTTTTAGTGACATAACCTAACTTTAATAATCCATTTTATTTCATCTATCGGGTCCTTTAATCATTCATAGGGTCATACAATCGGGTCATTCAATCATTCGGGTCCAAATCAATAAACAAGCAATCTGGACAAATGGTGTCCTATTTTATAAAAACTAACATGTTATCTCCCTCGCGGGTTTATAAAACATTTATAAAAACATTTAAAAGAGTGCGAGGCTATGAATTCACGTTGATGTGGGAAGGCGGGTTATCGGCAATTCGGACGTATGGTACGTGCTTCAATCACGGAAACCTAGACAAATAATACTCGTCTTAGACTCATGTCCAATGACTTTATAAAAATAACAATTATGTATACATATGATGATTATATATATATGATGATCAAGTGGGTTTACATATTCTCGTTTACTCATTTTTGTGTTATATGTCGATAACTTTTATACTAGTTTACTAGTTTTACTTATTTACACGTTTTAAGTCCTATAAGCTTATTATAAGTTCTTTAGCTTGTTTTAATCCTTGTTATACTTATTTTATCAGTATGTATACTTTCCATGTTGGGCCCAAATGGGTTAAGCCCAATAAGTTCTTTTTACAAGTTTTTATCTTATTTAGTCCAATTATTAGTCCAATATGCTTAATTAGCTCGTAAATGTCCGTATTTCTTATAGTTCGGGTTTTATCGGTTTTTACTTGTTATACATGTCTATATATCAGTATATAAGTTTTATAAAGTTTTCATTAGACGGGTCCAACCATCTAAGTTTTATTTAACAAAAACGTTAATTTTTACGGTATTAGCCGAAAAAGTTGTAAAAACAATGTTTATAGTTTTATAACTTATAAGTATTATTTCACTACCATTTATATAAGTTATTCATTCATTTACCCTTTTACATATTTATATAAATAAGTTTTATAAGTTAGTGGGTTTTCATTTATATTTTATACTATTAAATTTTGAGTGCTTATATAATAGTATTATTCTTTAATTTCCAAAAATCTGATTTTTATCTTTACTTTCACCAAAACTGCCATTTCTTGAGTTCTATATGGAGATAGAAGCTCAAATTTTTATCACATAAACTAAATGATATGTGCTACATTTAACTCTTCTATAGCTACTGTTGAATCATCTTCTAAATATTTTCTAAAAATCGTCCAAAATAGTAACCTCAGATTTATACCCTAAACTTGTTTTGATCATATCTCACTCATTACAATGATTCCATTGCATGGCCAACTCTCACATGTGTACAAGACCCATAACTTACTGTAAATCCATTATACTTCATCATTTTATCAGTTTACCATATGGTTCTTTACTGTTTTATACAGCCATCAAATTTAACCAAGATTTTAACCTTGTTTCTTATAGTCTTTCATCTTTTTAAGCATGTTTATCAACAACAAATCCCCACATAACATTTTTATCATCATATAATCATCATATACATATACAATAGGAAATAAAATACATGTTTACATAATCAAAAATAACAAGAAGATGAGGAGGACAATCTTTATACCACCATGATGATGTAGGTTGATCAAAACATGGATTTTGATGGAGAAACTTGTGGATAACCATGACCATCTTCAAGACCACCATGCTTCATGAACTCCTTGTGGAAAATCAGCCCCAAGACACCATGAAAACTCCTCCATGGATGTTAAAACTTGCACCAATCTTCCTCTTTTTGAATGGGGATTAACATATGTAAGTTATAACATATGTTTGTGGTTAAAATTGATCAAGTGAAGATGGTTTGGAGGTGTATTTGGGACGTCCAAAATTGCTTAGAGAGAGAGAGTGTGTGTTTTGCATGGAAGAAAATGATACTAGTGGTTTGAGGTTGTTAGTTTTGTGGTAGAAGTAGCTTAATGTGTAAGCTTACTTACACATGTAAGTGTTAAGCTACACTTTGACACATCATATGATGTGTTGTAGCTAAATGTTGGCCGGTTTTGGGGGTGGGACAAGTGTCCCACTTGTCTCATCCCCATTTATTTACGGGTACTCCTCGATTCTAGTTTCCTCGATTTGCGTGCCCTCGGGTCGTTTTACGAAAAACGTTTTTATAAATTATGAATCAACGTCACAAAACGAATCCAATAAAAATTGTCTCATCAAAAACGGAGTTCGAAAACGTAAATACGTAATCCTAAGGTTTCCGGTTTAGTCGTAAAGGACGTTAAAATAAAATCGTAAGTCCTAATCTCTTCTCGTAAATTTGTGAGTTTATGAACCAACACAAATTTAAAACTCCAAAATAATATTCACGGATAAATTTATTTTCTGAAATGTCGGACTGTCACCAAGGACGGTGTATGTAAACGTAAGCACGTAACGTTGAATCCTCCAGTTTAGACGTAGTCGACGCTACTTCAAGACGTAAATCCAAATTTCTTCCCAAAAATAAGTGAGTTCATATTGTAACATTAAAATAAAATATCAATCATAAATTGACGAATTGTCACACATTTGAGTTACTGATAATTTATAACTATAACAAAAAAACTACTCGCATCCACTTTGAATGTGTAAGCCTCACCCCCTGCGTTTATATCTGATAATATGTATCAGCAGTCAAATGAAAGTTTATAAATACCTCTACTGATGGTTTAAATATTTCTGGCCGATTAGCATTATCCAACTGCAGTTACATTTAGTGATTAAATGTGGTTACATGCGTTCAGGTTATATTGCATTTAGTGATTAAATTTGATGTGATCATTTCTTATGAATTGGATTTGTTGCTGGGATAAAGAGTTGGAGATGATAATATCGGTGAAAGTAGCGGGAATCATATCTTGCAGACCGAGGATAAGAGGTAGAGAGAGATACAAGGATCTGTTTTCGAATAATGTTTGAATTACTGGTTGGTTATTGAATTTGAATGCGTGTTTTAATTTATATCTTATGATGTTTTGGTAGAAAGCGGATACCGGCATGATTGACATATGGGGGAACAAGGTTCTATTTCTTTTCAGCTATTTTATAAGTTGATCTTTATATATGTGTGTGCGCCAGAATTAGTTTATTTAATGTGTGTGTGTGTGTGTAAATTTTCAGGTGATCCCGTCGTGAAGAAAAGAAAGACATTGCTGTTATTCTTCTTATGTGTCTATCAATGCATTAATGCGGTGAATTTTCATGTGTACCACTGTAAACAGGCCACGAACCTTAAGAAGGTTCACACCAAGGTTACGTGACGGTATATCCAATACATTTATAGTTGGCTACTGAGTGAGTCAGAGTGACAAGATCTCGGGTAAGAGGCTACTCCATTTTATAGGTTCTAGAAATGCACCATTGACACCGATTTCAATTGCAAGGTTTTCACCAGTGATTCAAATGATTCAACTTATCTTTAAGAGTTTTTAGAACACTGAATAAAAATAAATTAAATTAAATGTATAGTTCAGAATTAGCTTAAACAAGACAGTGATTACTATATAAGTGTAAAGCAGCTAAGACAATTACTCATTTGCACTTCCATTTTGGTGGTTATTTTTCTTCAAGTTTTCAGTTTAATTTGGTGCATCAGACGCCAATACAGTAAATTGCGCAGAATGATGATTGTCTGAGTGAATACAGTTCGTTTTTTTGTTCTAATTCTAATGCGGTTCACTAAGCAGCTTGTCATACTTGAAATTCATCAGTGGTTTGTTTTTAGTAAAAAATGATGTAGTTACAAGTTCTGACTGTGTCCATAGATAGCTAGAATTGTTTTACAGAAGTGATTTAATTTTCAGTCTCAAAAACTCCAAATGATGAAAGAGATGGATCGATCAGCGGCAATTATCTTATTTTATAGTTATCAGACCAAGTTGTGCACCTCGCACAGTTTTAGCACTAAGAGGGACATTTCTAAAAGGCCCAACGCTTAGACGTGACATAGAAGACGATCTTAGGTTTCTGGCATGGGAAAGCTTAAGAGGTTCAATGAGGTTTAATGGGGCATTAGACGCATTAAAATCACTATCTGATGCATACAAGAACCATAGTGTTGTTCAATCTTGCTGACTTATTATGGCATAAAATTCAGCTCAAGTGACTGAAAGCCTGTGGATAAAGAAGATGAAATTGTCGTAATGGGTACTTCCAATTACCAAATGTTGAAATAAACCTGATGCTGGCGCTGCTGCGCTTCTGAAGTACAACTGGAATGATGCCACATTTGGTTTTGCGAGGTACTTTTCATCACAATTATCATTTGGTTAATGCAAAGCATATGATATTCAACCTTCTTGATTTAGATAGTTCAATGTTTCTGAATAACTATGGCATAAAATTCAGCTTCGTGACCGAAATCCTGTCGATAAAGAAGATGAAAATTTTGTGATGGTACTTCCAGATTACCAAATTTTGGAATATGTATAGGGAATATCGTCTACTCTTTCAGATGACCCGGTAATTCTTAAGCCTCATATTGGAACTTTTATCAATTTGGTTTTTGATTTTTTCGTCCATTTTCTGCTTTAATGTTTCATAGCAATCTAGAAAAATTATTTATGTTGGTTCATTCTGTACCACGTAAAGTTTACAGTCTTCTCGAGCGGAGCAACGATTAGTCGTTGTTAGTGCTCCGAAAACCCTTTCACATATGTGAGTAACGCCCCTCTCCTAGAGCAAGCGTGAGTGTCTTCCTTTTGGCATTTGTGGTCTACACAACGAATAGTATACCCTTTCACATATGTGAGTAACGCCCCTCTCCTAGAGCAAGCGTGAGTGTCTGCCTTTTGGCATTCCTGTTCGATCCGCTTTAAGGTGAGTCATATAATATAACAGAGGAAGATATGCTTTTGGGACCCACTTAACACTCTGATAGTTATACAAGATGTATATAGTGAGGCATCATAGGCCTTGCTACGAACATATGTAGTCCTCAATGGATCTCCAAGATAAGATGCATCGAAATACATGTACAGGTAATTTTTTACTGTGTATAACTATATCCTCTCAACTACTACTATATGATATCTTAATGTTCAATCAAATATCCATGAGTTTTTTGTTATTATATTGTTGTGTGGGTTTAATTAGTAAAGAATTCAAGCGAGGTGCGTGGATTGCATGAATGTTTTAATCTATATTAATTATATGGAGTTTAAGATCTCATTACACTACTAATGTACTATACGCTATGTTTGTACTTCCTCATTACCTTGCCTGCTATTTAATATCTTGGTATTTTATATTCCACAACCCGTAAGATACCTATTTTTGTTTTCCTTTTTTTTTAGAAAAATATGAGCTGGAGCTAACTTATTTTTGTTGTTTATGTGGAGTTTTTGAAAGTTCAGGGATGGTGGATTTAGTGATAATGGATCTGTCCTATGGCATGGACAGTGTACGGATGCATTGTTTCACAGTATAACGGTATAGATACTCCAATCAGAGTGTCTCGGTTGTCACTTGACCCAGCCCTGAAGCTTAAGAACAAGCAGTAAGCTTCACATCACAGGTCATAATTATGAACCACCCTCTTTAAACCGGAAGTGGTTATGCGGCCTGTGCTCGATTGCTATACTTCTCACATTGCTGTTAAAGTTGCTTAACAAGTAACAACCAAGATCGACCAAAGGTCTGAGAAGGAGATTGACCTGGTGTAGTACAGGATGGACCTGATGTGACATTAGCTATGTTAAAAGATTACAAACATAGCTATATTTGGGTGTTTGGCATTGTATGCTTGGAAAGTGATTATAGGATATGTTGTCATATCAATTATTCAGATCCACATGATCAACTGCTAATTAATGGGCTGCAAGAGATGCTTGTGATAATCTGATAATGAGCTATCTATGTTTTCCTAAGTTCAAATTATTTTAGGATTTCAGGTCATGTGATACTTAATTATAGAGTACCGTTATCAAATCCTACATATATGTACGTGTTTACAAGCTTGCCACGTGATCTGTAATACATGGTTTGTTACACTGTTTTGCATGGTGCTTTCTACGTCTATGGATTTCAGCTAATTCTATGGCACAAAGGTGGTGGTAAGTTGAATGAGTCGAGAATATGTGTTTGTTTAGTTTTTACTAATGGGTCGATTGTACGAGGGTATTTAGTCTCACCTAATACAAGTAGACAATTGGGTGACATATTATCAGTGGTTCATATCTCTTTTAGTACATTGTCATATTTTAAAGTAATAGTAATTGTAGTTGTAAAAAAAATCATCTGAAGCATCGATTTGGTAATTTAGAACAAGATAGTCTGCTTAATGTGCATTGACTTGCCACCTACAAACTTTTTTCTTGAGCATGGGTCCACCTTGGCTTTGCCACAGCTCAGCCTAATAACAAAACATAGTTCAGGAAGGAGATTGATAGTTATGATATCGTTCTCACAGGGGAAATGGTGCACCAATCTAGGTAGATATCCATTACACTTTCGATTTCTTTGGCTGATATGATCAATAAGTCTAGGCCTCTAGGCTACACACTAATATATTGATGTACTTTGATTTTTCTGCTTATAATATTATGCAGATTATGTGGGTACAAAGAGTATATTTCGTCTACTCAATAGAGTTCTAGCAAAAGCTCTCGACAAATTTGCTTGATTATATGCTACTTTGTTAACTCGGCCTTTATCATTCTGATACACTTATCGGAAACATATTAACGTTTCACTATCCAGAGATACGGAAAACGGTATTCTTCGGCGAAACCACAATCCATGATATTGTGAATAAAATGATTCGGGTGAGCATTAGTTTATTTATATAAATTTTGAATGTGATTACCTAAATAGTGTTCCGTACATGTTTAACATACCATTGATCTTTATAATATGAATCTCGATTGTCAAGATATGAACTTTGGATTGTAGGAAGTGTCAATTCTTAATCGCATATATCTAAGGCTAGGTGCATCTTTCGGCTTAGCAGAGAAAGGAACTTTATTTGGTTTGATGATCTTTCAACTTTTATTATTGCCACTATTATTGCCGATGACTTTGTACTAACAGATGCTTAGATAGGATTTAAATTTCCAAGGAAACGGCTAAAATGTACAGTCGATGATAATAGGATGCCTTCTTTTCCATACTGGAACTGGCATATCATCTGCTAGAAAAGAATTTTCTCAATTTCCCCTGAACTCGAGCGACACATATTGCGGTCTGAAAAATTTATTAGACCATGACTTAGTCAGCTGTGCGCATCTCTTTATCTTATATGTTTGTTTTGTTAATTCTGATCCCCGTGTTTATACAATTAGGGAACAATAACAAATTAAACCACACATTAATGAACCTGATTCCTTGATTTCCTTTGAAGATAAACCAGAATCTACTGTTCAAGTGATATTATAAGACAGCCATCCTCACCACCTGTTCTAGGTGAGGTCCAAGATTTGATCTCTACAACATCTCCTTTGGAAAATGATACAAGGCCGGGATTTGTATCCAATAAGGTACAGTAATTCGAAAATGCCTTCGGTTGATATTTCAAACTGTGAAAATACCCGTTCAGTTTACCACTTTAACCTCTAAGGCATTGATGAATGTATTGAAAACTTATCCTTGGTTCCATATCTATACAGATCCTCTAAGACTGGGATTATACTAATAGTTGTTTGAACATAATTATATGCATTAAACCAATAAGATGTTCCACATAATTACAATTTTGACTTGTTTACAGTTCCATCAAAGACGTCAAGAAATTATCAAAACCATCGACTTTTCAATTTGGGAGAAAGTGGTGGAATTTTTCAAAGTATCTACATATACCTCCAGAGGGTTATTTGATCATAAGTGTAAGAATGTTACTGTAATTATATTAATCACCTCTATTTGGCAATGCAACTGTGACGTGACATAATTCCTATTTGTTTTTAGAACAAGGGAAACGTGTGCTTGGGTATCCTTCGTATCGCCATTTTAATTCAGTAAATTAATTTTCTTCATAACTTTCTCATACGTTTAAAAATTTCAAGGTTTAAAGAATGCACTTTTGGTCATTTGTTAAATGCCATAAAGCACACTATTCTTTCAATAAATCTGGATGTGAGAGTTGAGCCCATAAAGACATTAATAAGGAAATGGGGCAATCTGGGTAAAATCTTTGTTGGTAACGGGGTAAAGGATGTAATGCGCCGAATGTGTCTACAAGTCACCTGATGTATATTTATATGTTTACAATGTCCAAGGTTGTTTCTTTCATATGTGAGAGATTATCTGATGTTAATGATACTAATTTTTTAGCCCCACACATCAAAGCTATAACAGAACGGTTATGGCTCGGCACCTAACGTCACCAATAGCGTCTTTATCTTCTTCATTTGTTTAAACAAGCTGAGCTACTTGTCAGCTCGAGTCAACGCCAATGACCTGTTTAAGGTCAAGGTTGAGATCATTCGTCAAATGCGTGTGAATGTCATGTATATACAATATTCAGCATTACACACCACTCAAGTAAGCCTTTTTTTACTTGCAATGCAGCCCCGATGTAGTGGTCAATTGTGTTGCACTTTCCATACCTGGTGCTTGTGAAACAGACCCTTCACTTTGCATGTCTGTAAATGCTCCTTCTTCACTCATGAAATGGCTATCATCTTTCAGTAAAAGTAATAATTTTCTTATTCATTTATCAACCGATCAAGGTAACACAACTGAATCCTTTACTGTGTACTGTTCGTTCCTTTTAGCTATATTTTTTGATCGTTCTAATACCAAACTTTTTAATCAGTTTATGAAGGGACAAATTCTTAACCAAGAAAGGAATTTCTACTCATCTTTATGGTATTAATAGGGAATTAAGTTATACAAACTGTGGGTGTTGTGTGCAATATCGAATATGATTATTCACGTCACATGAATCACTTTTAACCGCAGATCCAAACATGCCGAGTTTTGTAAGAAAGGCAAGTTGAACACGGTGTACTGGGCACTTAAAGACTAGGAGTATCGGGGTTATCTACTATTACTATACCTAAAAAAATTACTAACCTAGACATCATTGGGGGAAGATCCCTCACACACCCCTATTTAACAAAGGCTCTATGGATCAATCTCTACCCTCCATCTTTAAATGATCTAACGGTTGTGATTAAACCCCCTTTCTTATAACCTACCTTTTATTTATCAAAAAAAAAAAAACTACATAACAAACACCGGGAAATGGAACCCGATCCTCACCCCCACCGGCAACCACCACAACCACCTCCACCTAACCGCCGACCACCACAACAACCTCATCCCCCACCTTTTTCCGGCGACCACCACAACAACCCCACCTTCTTCCCGCGACCACCACAATCAACCCACGTTTTTCCGGCGACCTCCACACCAAACCACTCTTTTCCGGCGATCTCCACTCCAACCCACCTTTTTCATACATATATGAGGCTGATGCCGATGTTAATTAAGATGCATATGTAGTTGTTGTTTGTAATATAGGTAAAGTACATATTATGATTTTTGATGCACACCATGTGTTTGATGAAATGACACAATGATAATCACATGTGATTTAGCAAGTTCTAAGTTATAAATGAGCATTTTTATTGAATTTTGGTCGATTTATGTAGTTAATAAGCTGATTACAGAAGTGGGATTTTTGTATTTGATAAGTTGTTGTGACTCATATATGAGTCACTGTGACTCATGCATGAGTCACAGTGACTCATGCATGAGTCACTGTGACTCATGCATGAGTCACTGTGACTCATGCATGAGTCACTGTGACTCATGCATGAGTCAGTGTGCCTCATTCATGATTTATGCCCACTTATTAATTTGTTTCATGTTTATGTTCAAGGTTCTCCGTAATCCTGGAGATGGATCAGTTGAGTGTACGTGTAGGCATTTTATGCGTTACGGTCTTCTTTGTCGCCACATATTTTGTGTTTTGAAGAACCGTGATATTGAAGAGATTCCAAATAAGTACATTTTAATGCATTGGAGAAGGGATTTGATACCGCTGTCATTAAGAAGAAACACAAGCAGATACGGAGAGAAGAACGAAACAATTCAGAGACTAACAAATGAGGCTAACTTCCACATAGACGAGTGCTTGTTTTGGTTGAGTAAAGATGCAGAAAAGTAGGAGAATCAAATACAACAACCACTTCAAGTGTTGAAAAAATGTGTTGAATATCTGATTTAATTTTCTGTTTTTCTTTTATAAATATGTAAAAGTGAAAACATGTCTTGAATATTTGATTTAAATTTATGATTTCTTTTATTGAAGTGTTGAAAACATGTCTTGAATATGTGATTTGAATACTATGTATTGAATATCATGAGTCGCCTGACTCATGCATGAGTCGCCTGACTCATGCATGAGTCGCCTGACTCATGCATGAGTCGCGTCGCTTGACTCATGCATGAGTCACCTGACTCATGCATGAGTCATATAAATTTGCAAGTATTTATGAACACTTGTACATTTGATTGTTGTCATTTTTACACTTAATACAGTTTTAAATATGTAAAAGTGTTTTTAACATTTAAAACATATTCTGAGTCATTATGACTCATGCATGAGTCATATAATTTTGCAAGTGTTTATAAACACTTGTACATTTGATTGTTGTCATTTCTACACTTAATACGTAAAAATGTTTTTTTACAGTTAATACATATTCTGAGTCATTATAATACATATTCTGTCATTATGACTCATGTGTGAGTCATACTGACTCATACATGAGTCACCTGACTCATACATGAGTCACCCGATTCATACATGAGTCACCCGACTCATACATGAGTCACCTGACTCATACATGAGTCATAGTCCAGTTTTGTAATAACATGTCTCACTTCTGTAATCAGCTTCTCAACTACAAAATCGAATAAACTTTAAGAAAAATGCTCATTCATGAATAAAAACTTGCTAAATCACGTGTGATTATCATAGTGTCATTTCATCAAACACATGGTGTGCATCAACAATCATAAAATGTGCTTTATCTAAAGTACTATGAATTTTATTCTGCATCTTTTTCTAACTATGGTGACTCATACATGAGTTAGTGGTGTCAAGACAATCCAAGTGTTATAAAATTCTTCATCTTGAACCCTCTGTATATCAGTCCTAAATAATCAAGATGGTCAAGCATTCCCTGGTAGGTGGGTTTCGTTTCACTTCGCTTTGCAATCCATAGATACTTTTCACCGTCTCTTTCAACATACCCACTCATGTGAATTCGATAAGCCTATAATAATTAAGATATCAGAGAAGCGTGCATAGGTAGTCATAGGGTGTAGCAGAAAGAATCGAGATGTATCATATATCAAAATACCAAAAGCATAGACTCTGGTCAGAGACATGATGGACTCTTACTGTAAAAAATGGTGGTGGCTGGTGGTGATTCGTGTGTGAGATATGTGGTGGGTGGATGAGAAAGAAAAAGAAACGTTGGGGGATATAAGGGATGAGGGTTTGTTTAATTTATTATGTTTTAATCTGAGCCCTTGGATATAAATGGGTTGGATGGTGTAGATTAGTCCATCAAGACTTTGCAAAAAGATGGGACTTCATTGAACTTTTGGCAGACATCATTTGATTGAGATCAAGTAATCTCAACTTAGCCTTTTCGTGTTGAATCAAAAATAGACAAAATTACAATTATAGCCTAACTTTTAAATCCACACTGTGACTTGAATCTTTTATGTGTCAAATCTTATCGCTGAAATAAAGCTTTTCTCTCGCATGTTATTCAGGAATAATATTCACAAATGATTATGATGTGTGTAAATCCTAAATCAAATAGTAGTAATGTTTCTAAGTCCATGCATTTGTATGTTTTTAGTGTTTATATTATACGTAAATTTTAGGGAGCCAAATTAAAAGTAGTAACGTTGATGTCCATTTGTTTTGACAAACCGAACTATTAACACTGGCACATGTTTTCCTTGGTTTTGACCAACTTAATGCATGTTCATTTTTTGCTTGGTTTTTTTTTGAAAATACTCTTGTGTGTTCCTTTCCCAACTAAATGGAACGTTTTTAAACCGGGTCAATAAGTTGATTCGGTTTCGGCTAAAAAAGAGTCATATTGATCCGAGTTTTATATTTTTGAAACCCGGCTGGATCCACTGAGTTTGGGGTGACTCGAGTTGACCCGGTTCTCGAGACTCTATTGGGTTTTTATTTTTTGCTTTTTTAGGAAAAATATGTAAATTTTACGTATTTGCGATAAAATTTTATTTTTACATATTATATTGATTGATAAACAATTTATATCTTTAATGTACGGAAGTTTTTATTGTTTTTTATAATTTTTGTTAATTATTAAAAATAAAATAAAAATTTAGAAAATCAGGTTAACGCAAGTTGATCCAAGTCGATCCAGATCCGATTGCTCAACTAGGTCGATTTGAAAACCGAGTTTCAAAACATTGACTAAATGGTTAAAAAAAGTATAGACATATATACTTTTTAGTAAGATGATCTTACCATTTTTTTATAACTTACCCACATAACGAGGTTTTGCTCTTTGGGAGGTCTTTTATCATCGATGACGCTCCGTCTTGAGATTAACTCTAGAAACACGACCCCGACGCTCTATGAATCTCACTTTGTGTTGATCCAAATAAAAAAAATCTACTGAAAATTAAAAAAAGGTTAAATTTTAATAAAAATATATTATAATACATGTTGAATTAAAGAAGATAAATTGTTAAAAAATATGATAAAATTAAATTATTAAAAAATAAATAAATAAATAAATATTCTAATTTAATAATTCAAAGTATCTTTTAATAATTTATTATAGTAGATGATGAATGATAATACGGTATAATGAAAATCACACTTGATCGGATGAGAAACTTCAAACAATTAGGAATTAATATACAATGTAAAAAAAATAGTTAGTTAGGTGAAACAGTTACAAAATTTATAAATTAAAAAAAAATTGCCAATAAACCCTTCTAAATAGAAAAAAAAACAAATACAACGAAAAATATTCAAAATTGTGTATTTTTAAAAAAAAAATAAAAAAAAACTATTACTTTCCTTTAACAAAAACGAGACTTACTACCAACATATAACGAACACACAAACCTACTTTTAGACAAAAATAACAAACCAAACACATTACTCCGTTGTACCAAGAACTAATAGTATCAAACAATAATTTATGTTAATCAACATAATTTTTTTAACAAATAACCAATATTAGTATAACGAAAGATTAACATGGGACAAAACAACTTTATTAGGTGAGTCAAGCATTAATAATATCAAAAATTAGTTTCGTTTATGTTTTCTTTTAAGAAAAACGAGGTATAGTGCACAAAATATAATTAATACACAAACGTAATTTTAAAAAAGAAATACGAAACGAACCCGCCCATTGGGCGGGTTATGCTGCTAGTATATATATATATATATATATATATATATATATATATATATATATATATATATATATATATATATATATATATATATATATATATATATATATATATAGAGAGAGAGAGAGAGAGAGTTAGGATTAAATAAGAAGATTAAGTAAAATGAGAGAATAAGAAGAAACCACAGCCACACATTTTAGATGCACATACAAAGTCAGATGCATCTCTCCTTAAAATTCTTCTTCATTTGTGGAATTTGTGGTCAGGATTTCTTTTTATTCTTCTTATTTTATTTTTTCTTCTTACTGGATCCCTACTCTATATATATATATATATATATATATATATATATATATATATATATATATATATATATAGTGTCATAACCCGCCCAACGGGCGGGGTCGTTTTTGTTGTTGTTCCGGAGGGTTTATGGTTTGTGCGACTTTAGTTTATTGAATTTGTAAAATCTTTATTATATTTTAATTGTAGTTTACGCATAAATAAAGTTAAATTTATTTTAAAAATAGATATTTTTTCTAATTTAAAAATTCCATCCGAATTTTAAATAAAAAGTTTTTAAGATTATATATTTTTAAAATACACTAACCGATTTTCTCAATATGAATATTAATTATGGGAAAAAATTAAAAATATTCAAAAAAGTATTTTTTCAGAAAAATAATTTTTTTTAATAATTCGAAAAAAAATTCAAATTTTTTTTTAGTTTTTTTAACTTTTTAAAAAAATTCGAAGAAAAAAATTAAATTTTTTATTAAAAATTGAAAAACTAATTTAGATAAAAATCTTTTATCTTTTTTAAACTTTTTAATAAATTCGAAGAAAAAAATACAAAAAAAGCCATTTTTAATAAAAAGTTGAATTGAAAATTTCTGAAAAAAATCGTTTAGTATTTTAATCTTTTTAAAAAAATTATGAAATCTTTTTTTTAATTTTTATATAGAAATGAATTATTTATTTATTTTTTTATCGAATTTATTAGACATTTAAAAAAAACTAAACGTTTTTTATTTGAATTTCTTTTTCGAATTTTTTTAAAAAAATATTTTTTAGAAAAAACTATTTTTCAATTTTTTATATAATTTTTATGTATTTGGACTAATTTTGCAAATTTTTATTAATAGACTAATTTTACATATGATTTTCATCCTTAAATGGATTACATTGCAAGTTCTTGTCAAATATAGTCAAACATTGCAATTCAAAAATAAAATCAAAGATTTTTGGTTAAATATTTAATATAACAAGTATGTATTTTATAAATAAAAGTTCCATTATGATATAACATAATGTATTTGTGCATTTTACACATATTAAATAGATCTAATACAACTTGCAACCTACTGACAATTAATACATGTGATCACGTTATCTACTTGTTTCAAATTTGCAACCAATCCTTATCATATTTTTCACTTTCTTTGTTAAACAATTGTATTTCATAACCTACAAACAATTAACCACATAAATTAGCTCACCAAAACTATGATGTAAATCAATTACATTGAAATAAACACCCAACGTTATCAGGTCAGTGACATCAACAATCGTTTTCATTACAACAATGCATTCCGATAAAGTCAGTTTAAACGAATATGTGTAGGCCAAATAAAACAAATATCCCTTGACACTATGATATTCTAAAGTTCCGTGATAGATACCAAATTTCAGACATGATCAAATGAGAAGTGCAACAAATCCTTGTTCAAGAAAAAGAAGTGCAACGAATCTGAAAGAGCAACACAAAAACTCAAATAATTTGGCATGCCTTTAAAAATCCGAACTTAAGAATATCAAACATGATTAGTGAATATAACAAATAAACATCAGACCTTACTAAATGTTTAAAACCAACAAAGTTAAAATGATTTTATGTTTCACATAATATGTATATGCCTAAAGTGTTGATATAAAATCGACAAATGCAGGTTGTATGCATTAAAAAAACACTTTAGGTGACTATTTTAACTTGAGGTGAAAGTGAACCTATCTGCGGACGGGTAGATCTGAATGTGACTCATACGATACTTTTTGGATAGTAAACACAATTAGCATAAGCTTGTCCAATATAATCACTGCCTATGCCCTGCGTCAAGTTGAGTTTTCGGAGCTACGATACGTTGATACACATGTTGCATCCTATTGCAACTTCTAGGTTACCCCCAAGTGCAAGATTTGTACATCAGCAACTATATGCACATCAAGTAGGACAGACATGTCTCTAGTCTTGTGATCATTACAAAAAACTTTGATCTCAAATCCACCAGAAAATCGATCATCATTTACAGTCAAAACGATAGCTTTTACATCATCCCTCCTCACCATTTTTGCAAACATTTCATCTAATCCAGCAAGAGTTATGACTAACGCAACACCATCTGAGCTCACTTCTGTAGTCACTACTACTACCCCCATGATTATGTGCATGATAAGTTTGTACTCTTGTGTATGTAACACCCCATTTTGATAATGGAAATGTCACATGCAATTATGGCGTGTCACATGCAATTATGGCATGTCATCAAAGCATACAAGGAAAAATGTCTAAACATTACTTGACCATAAAAGGAAAATACCGGAATCAAACATCGGTAGTCCAAATGTAAAGCTCATCACACACAAACATAGTATAATAAAGGAAAGGACTAAACAATGTCCAAAGCATATGTATCATAAGAAAGGAAATGCATAAAGTAAAGAAGGCTAGACAGCTTCCAGTCCATATGCACGTACTCTTAGTGTCTACGAGCGTCCCTGAGTACCTGCCGTTTTGGGAACATAGAAAAGGAAAACGGCTGAGCAAATACGCTCAGTGCACGGATGTACAATAAAGCATGAATAAGATAAGCATATAACATATAACAGCGGAAGAAACTAAGTCCCGAGTAACCTAGTTAAGTCTTAAATAAACTGGTTTTATAGTTTGAAAGTCTTATGTTTATCTTATAAAAACTGTTTGTCATATTTTACCATTAGCCAATATAGGTCATGAAAATCCACCGTGCATGAATACTTGGAGGGGTGACCTCATCATGCAAATTAGAGGGGCTGCCTCTAATTTAATATACTGGTTTTTGGGTAGGAGGGATCAGCTCCTTATGAAGGATGCAAGGCACACACCACATTCACCATGAAATCCTGACTAAAAACATGTAACTAGGATGCACCCATACGCCCCACATGATAAATATAATATAAATGGCCAAAAGCTGAAAGGGACGTCACGAGCAATCACTCCGCCGTGGTGAAGTCATAACATCAGTGCCTCTAATGTTATGGTTATGGTACCTCCATAACTAGGTGAAATTGGTCATGCATGTATATGGCTATAGGTAATCTTAATTAAACATAAGAAATCAAACACGTAACTTATACTACGGGAAAACAGTTGGCTGCATACGGGGAATCCTAATAAGGAAAGAATGTCCATACTGAAAGGACGGGAATCCGTACCTTATGTCCAGTGAACGAAGAAGATGAACTGAGAGAAATCCTACTTCCGAATCACTAGTGCTACATAAACACATACATGAATAAGTATCTGCTTACTAAATACGTAGCTGGTTTTATGTCATGTCTTAGCTTATTTCATGTGTTCTTACCATGTTTTACTGTTTTTAAGCCTTACACTGTGTTTATCTTATATTCTGTTTAATCTGATTAAGTATTTCTGGTATTTCATGTGTTATTATACTTACTGTGTAATAATAAGTAACTTTCCAAAAATAGCAGGTTTCCTAAAATAGAAAGCTTCCAAAAATAGAAAGTTTCCAAAAATAGAAAGTTACCAAAAAAAGGAAAGTTTCCAAAAATAGAAAGTTTCTAAAAATAGAAAGTTTCCAAAACTAGAAAGTTTCCAAAAATAGAAAGTTTCCAAAAATAGAAAGTTTCCAAAAATAGATTTACTGCTTAAAATAGATAAGTTTCTAAAAATAGAAAATTTCCATAAATAGATTAGCTGCCTTAATTAAATAAGTTTTCATAAATAGATTAGCTGCCTGAAATAAATAAGTTTCTAAAAATAGAAGGTTTCCATAAATAGATTAGCTGCTTTATTTAATTAAGTTTCTAAAAATAGAAAGTTTCCATAATTAGAAATAAGCTGGTTAAATAAGCTAAGTATATAAGCCTAAGTGTTTTCATGATTATTTTCTAAGTCATATGATATAATGTATAGTTTAATAATTATTTCATGTAATTAAATTAAACTATAGGTTAAAATATTTAATTAAAGTATAACATGTTTTTAATTAAATAAAGTTAAATACTTAGGTTAAAACATGTATTATTATATATTAATAATATAACCTAAGTCATGTTAACTAATTAATTATAGTCATGGTTTTTAAATAATTAATTAATTATAAGTCTAAAATATAAAATACTTAGGTTAATTAATTTCATGATTATAACAATTAAAATAACCTAAGTCATGTTATTAAATTAATTATATCATTTTATTAATTTAATTTTTAACATAAGATCATAAACATAAAAAAAACTAAACATACACCATGAACCGGATCCAAACTAAAAACAATGAACCGGACATGAAATCGACACCGTACCCCGAACCAACTCGGGGTACCCCGTGTCTTACTGCTGCCGTGGGACCCACACACACCAACCAAGACCGTATGGTCTTGGTGGTGGTCGGTTTGGCCAAACCGAAACCCCTTCGGGTTCGGTGCAGCCTGCGGCCAAAAACAAACACCCCTTAAAACATACTTTTTATTTTATTAAACCCCAAATCATGTTCGATCCATGTTTAATTATTAGGTTTTTGTAAAAACATAACATGTTCTTGATTTATAAAAAGATCAAATCAAAATAAAAGGTTTAAAAATGATTTACCGAATTCGTGGATCAAAAGGATGAAGAACAAACACGATCAACCACTAAAATTCCAAGATCCAAGATCACAAACCACCTCCTTGTGGTGGTTGTAGGGTGGCGGCACAAACAAGAACAAGGAAGAGGGTCTTAGGTTTTTTCTAAAAATCTTCTTTAAAATAAAATGAGTAGTGAAAAATCCCTTTTTCCCTTTTAGTAAAATTTGACAAATGGGCTTGGCCCATTTGTCCTTGTAGCCGCGGGTAGGGGCCCCACTTGGAGTACCCGTACCTTTTTCCGTGTCCCGATGTTAAGTTGTACGTTCGTGATTAATTGTGTTCGCTTTTTAAGTGTTCTCGTTACGTAAATACCGTGATCTAATATATTTAATTACGCTCGTAATAAATATATATACGTAATTAATAATAGTTCGTGTTTTAATTACGTTCATGATTTCATGATCGCATGTTCGTGATTAATTATTGTCAAATAATTATTACGTGCTCGTGCATAGTAAATACTTATCTTGTTCTAACACGTACGTAATACGTAAAATCCTAACACGTAATCGTAATTATGCTATATTAGGAAAGTTTAAATCTAATACGTACGATCTTAAGGGTACTATTTAATAACTAGCTTTTACTCAGGTTAAAAATTATCATTGTACCAATCTAATCGAATTGATCTAGGTTCTCTATGTGACTCAGTCGTTCTTTGGTGGAAACATAAAGGTTGTCGTTGTAGTATATTTAAAGTGCAAAACAATTAAAGTAAAAGTGCGTTATAATAAAAGAGCGTGAAAATAAATCTAAGTCTAATTAAAAGAAAGGTGCGATATTTAAAAACTTTGAAAAGTAAAATAATTAAATGACTTAAAATTAAAAAGCGTGGCGGAAATTAAAATTGGACAAAATATAAAATGTAAACTTAGAAAAATAAACGAAGATAAATAGATAAAAACAACCCCCAATCGGAATATATTCCGATCAGTCCACAATCACTTTAGATCGGAATGATGGCCGGAACCCACTGATCGGAATACTGTCACTTACCCAATCGGAATAACACACGACCCTCTGATCAGAATGATTGTCTTACCTCTTGATCGGAATATGGGATAGACTTGGTCGGAATGCTGATCGGAACTCACTGATCGGAATATGTCACCTTACGTGATCGGAATGTCCAAACACGCACCTCGATCGGAATGAGGAGTGAAGTACCAATCGGAATATCTGTCACTAGGCCAGATCGGAATACTCACTTACCTTGCTCTGATCGGAATACCAACTTATCCACCAATCGGAATATGTAAACCCTTTTCCGACCAAGCAATATAGCTATGGTCGGAATGTAAAACCCCTTTCCGATTTGACCAATCGGAATACGGCAGAAAAGGTACAAAATAAGCTAAACAAATAAGCTATAATTCTAATAAGCTCAAGACGAAAATCCTAAGGCAAACCGTATGAAAATAAGCTACTAGACTGAAATTTAACAACTTTTAAGACACGAAATGAATAAGCTTTAAGAAAAACAACTTTTATATAAAAATAACTTTTATAAAAACTTTACAAACTTGAAAATAAACAAAATAAGCTATGAAAATAAATGATTTAAAACAATCAAAGGCATAAAAATGAAATCTTTCAACAAATAAACAAGTCAAAAAGCATATAAATCAAAGATTAGAGAAAAGTAGAATGAGATCAACAAGATAAAGTAAATGTGCAAGAATTAAAAGAAACACTTACTTGAAATTAAATGGAAAATAAGGTGCAAGACATGTAATTAAAGGTGCAAGTAAATAAAAGTGCATAAAAGTAAAGGTGGAAGAACTAATTGTCACGATTAGTCAACAAAAACAAATGAAATGAAAATGAGAAGTATTTATAGGTGATTAGGGGGATGGTTAGAGGAAGCTTCCTCCCCTCCTTCCTTTCTTCTTAATTGCGCCCTTAAGTCCTTCCTTCTTAATCTTTTTGTTAATCTTGGACTTTGATGACTTTTGGCTCGGGATTTCTTTGGACTCGTCTTTTAATTCTTCGATAAATAAGACTTGAGTTCCTCGGCTTTAAGTAAACTTCCGTCTTTTGACTTTTTCTTCAATAAATCTTCAGAATTGGTCTTGGACTTCCGTTCTTTTTGCACTCTTGACTTCTTGACTTCGTCTTTCATCTTTTTCTTCAATAAAAGTCCGTAAATGCCCGTGAATTCCCGTGTTTTCTCCACTTTTCACCTTTTCGTCCTAAATCACAACAAAAACACAAACCACGCATAATTCCGACATAAAAGACATAAAATACATGTTTTGGTCCGGTTATTATTGTAATTAAGTGGTAGAAAAGATGTGTGTTTACACACATATCAAATCCCCTACACTTGACCATTGCAATGTCCTCATGCAATGCATTAGTTACAAAGCACGTTTACATTTTTCATCATAATTAATTCATATTGGCCTTTATTAAAGAGATAGAAACTATAAACATTAAAAGTAAAGAAATCAAAAAAACATACCTTGGGTTTTGGGAAATGTTGTGAATGATCATCATCCTCAAGT
This sequence comes from Glebionis coronaria, assembly GCA_025667525.1. Lineage (NCBI taxonomy): Eukaryota > Viridiplantae > Streptophyta > Magnoliopsida > Asterales > Asteraceae > Glebionis > Glebionis coronaria. Next base: position 266,467 of record JANFOE010001855.1, read on the forward strand.
TTTCACTTTCTCCAAACCAAGCTTAAAAACGAGATCATTGTTATTATAAGTTAGTAAACTAACACGAACTCATGCGGGCCAATTATTCACTTAGACTCCCTTATTCCTAGGGGTATCTCTTATATTTTATTTTTGTCTTAAATGATCACGAGGATGCATTGTTGACTTATTTCGATATTTATTAAGTCCGAAAATAAAGTGAACGATTTAATCAATAGTTAGCTAAAGGACAAAATCTTTTAAAACTGTTTCTCGGGACGTCATAAAGTTCATATCTTGGCATAACTCGCTTCGCTATTTGAGACCTTTCTCGGGCCGATATTTGGCAGTGACTTCATACTTCAAACCTTGAGAGACGTTCATGAAATTATGGTCTTCTCTTTATAGTTGGAATTTCTTCACTTGAACTTTTTGAGAGATTCATACTTAGACCACGACTTCTTCATTTTTCTCCAATCTTTATTTTGGACTTTGATATACAACGATCCGCCTCCTTTAATGACTTGGATCTATTTATCCTCATACCTTGTTAGGGTCTTTTCGGATACACTTCTCCATGACTTTTGGGGAGTATTTGCTTTTCGTCGTGTGTCTCGATCCTTCATATTGATTTTCGATAAATGATTCTTCACATCACTTTGGATCTTTAGCAACAAAATAAAGCCCTCATGCCTTGTTAGGGCCTTTTCGGACTCGCCAATCTTCGCATCCCGCTTCAATAAGTTATGCCTTGGCTATGAACTCTAATCCATACCGAGCAACTTTTAAACGATCTTGGGCTAGAAGCTAAGTAACTTTTCAAATCGTACAACCTTATTTATTGTAGATAACTTTATTAGCAGGAGATGGGAGAATAGGCTCATAATTAACTCACATAAATTCACGAAAGAATGCCGAACTTATAATTGACTCTATCATCTCTTGTTCTCTACAGTTTAAAATCTCAAGGAATGAGACTCGTGGATGCTTAGCCTATTAAATCAAAGTTTTGGGTTTTCGAGTCGCCTATAGGATCTTGCAAATTCTTAGACTTTTTCAAGTTTTAGAAATCGCGTTTTAAAGTTCCCTTGATAAACGACTCTCTAGGATCAATTATAGGAACTTGCGAAAAGTTCTTGTTCTTAACCCGTGAGAGTTAAGACTTTCGCGTTTTATAGCTCCCTATGTAAAAGCCTAGCAAAACTTGACTTAAACACGTTAAGGATACTAGCTAGAGTAAACTTAGATAAGTAAACTCGGGTTGAGTTGAAAGATTCACAACGTTTGAAAATTAAAACCACTTATTTAAACATTTATTCTAATAAGGAAAGAAAATAACTATGAAAAGGGCAAAACTAATAGGCCAAAATAGATCAAAAATTTTGAAAAATGTCGAAAAATTGATTTTCCGGTTAAAATGAGGACAAATACAAGGAAAAGGCCACTTAACTTCGATAGAAGTCCCCCCTACACTTAACATAAACATTGTCCTCAATGTTTAAGCATGTGGGAGAACTCCCCTACACTTAGGACATTGTGCACGTTGTTTAAATCTCGCTAAGGGAAAGGCCAACTAAAGAGATTCCTATTTTAATATTGAGAAAATATAAAATAGTGAATCGAAAAGAGTTTAGGATAGAACCGGGAAGAAGTAGAACACGAAATCACGGGTCGTCAAGAATAATCAAGAGTGGATCATTGAAGCTCGAATCCCTGATTAGTAAAAGAGAGGAGAGAGCAAACACCAACGGGTCTCCCCTACACTTATGATAAAGAAAGCGAAAAGATAGATGCATGGGTTGCCTCCCAAGAAGCGCTTGGTTTTTGTTAACCGAGTCATTAGCCTGACTCGACCTTGATCATCAACGGAAGAAGCATGAAACATATCCACCAGGATCAAAGACATAGTTTTCGTCCACTAAATAGCACGAGCTTAAGGCGAACAAGGCAAGCCAAAGAAGAGTAGGAAAGGTTCCCTTAAGCAGCGATGGAGCACGGTGGAAACAAGGGTGAAGTGGTGCAAGCAGATTTCCATAAGTTCCAAAGATATTTCCTTTTATTTCATCAGGTGGATACTGAGATGGCTTAAAGATTGCAATACCGGGGTCGAACACCTTTTCCTTTAAGGGAAAATAGCACTCAGGCTCAACAGAATGGGAAGAAGATCCGCGAAGAAGCACAACCTCGTCCTCAGAAGGGGGACAAAGAGGTGTTAAATCATATGTGCTGCGGATATTGGTGTCTACCGGTTTCTTCTCCTTAGAAAGAATGTGCTTCAAATCCAAAGTAGGATCAAGACGATAATCTTCAAAGTCATAAGGAGGAGCATCACTCTCATGAGGGAAGTAAGTATTAAGAAATGCAGAGAAATCTTCCTCAAATGAGTAATCATCCAAGGTAGGATCGAGTGATGGCGGAGGATCTTCAGCATGTGAAGAATCGCTCGAAAGAGTATCAGCCTCATCGAAATCATCATATGTGGGCAGCTCGGGATACTCGGAGGTAAGGTCATCATAATCATCCGAGTCTGAGCTAGAATCATCATCATAAGCATCAAAGACCGGTGGAGAATAATAAATGGGAGAAAGGTCCAAATTGGGGCGAGAATCATCCACATTATCTTGAAAAAGTGGATTATCGATGCAAGAGTCGAATAGAGGATTGTTGTAGACGGTAAAGTCATCGAGCACATTAATCATATTCACTGATTCGTGGCCTCCAAAGGTTGTACTTGTAAGCTTCCCCATTTTAAAAACTTGTGCATCATCCCCGACTCTTAAGATTAACTCACCTTCGGCCACATCCACTAAAGCTCGTCCGGTTCTCAAGAATGGCCGACCAAGTATTAAAGGAATACGAGGGTCCATTTCATAATCAACTACGACAAAATCAACCGGGAAAGTAAATGTGCCAACTTTGATGAACACGTCTTCGGCTATACCAACGGGGTAAGCGAGAGTGCGATTTGCAAGTTCAAGAGTCATCTTTGTTGGAGTGAGGTCAGGTAATGATAGTGTTTTCCAAACACTCAATGGCATCAAATTAATACTAGCCCCGAGATCAGCAAGGGCAGTAAATTCTTCGGTTTTGTTGAACACGCAAGGCAACACAAAACGACCGGGATCTCCAAGCTTTTCCGGAAGTTCTTTAAGAATAACTGCAGAGCAGTTTTCATATAATCGTGTGTTGGCGAGTTCAATCAGCTTCTCCTTCTTGTTAAGCAATTCCTTAAATGCTTTAACAAATTTGGGCATGTGGACAAGTGCTTCAAGAAAGCTAATGTTGAAGTTCATTTGAGAAATCATCTTCACATAGCGTGTCACTTCGGAGTCCTCCTTAGTTAGCATTTTGGTCTTGCCTAAACGAGAGGGATAAGGGATATTGGGTTTGGGTGGTGAAGGTGCAGGTGTAGGTAAAGGTTGAGATGTTGAAGGGTCATTCGTGGGAACTTCATCACGTCGAGGCGGAGACGGTAATGGTGCACTAATACTAGGTGTAGGAGCAGTAGGGATAAATGGTGGTGGAGGAGGTGTAGATGATGGTGGTGGGATTGGTGGTCCTACGATGGTGACTCCACTACGAGTAGTAATAGCACTCACATTGGCTCGCGGATTAGTGACGGTGTTTGAAGGTAGAGAACTCGAAGAAGAAGGTTGAGCGGCGGGCAAGAAACTAGCAAGCATATTCTTCAAATCATTGGTTTGATTGCTGAATGAGGATTGAATATTATCTCGAAGCTCAGATCTTATCTCATTTCCTTGCTTGGTAATATCTCCTTTAAGATTGATAATTTGGCTCTACAAATTCTTGATTTGCTCACCTTGGGTTCTCATGATGGCCTCAACATCCGGATTAATGGGTGGGGTTTGTTGGGTGGGTGGGTGATAAGGATTAGAAGCTCTTGGTGGGATTTGGTTGCTTCTAGTGTAGTTGTTGGCGGGGTTTTGGTTTTGAGGAGAAAAACCGGGTGAAAGGTAGTTGTTTGATCGGTAACTCAGCAGATTTCTATCACCTTGAGGTCGAGCTTGGTAATTTTCCGGTGAATAATTACCATAAGCTGCATACACATTTTCCGGATTTCCTTGAGTCGAAGGACAATCGGTGTATGGGTGTGGACCGCCGCATGTTTCACAAGGAGTAGCAACAGCTTTAACTTGTTGTTGTTGTTGGTTTGAAGCCAAGAGTTGCATACTTCTGCTCATTTCAGTCAGCACACGGGTGAGTTCGGTCATATCAAGGTTTGCTGAAGTGGAGGAAACATTGACTCTCGGATTGTTCCTTGAAGAAGCAGAGGAATCCCAGTTTTTGTGGTGAGTAGTCATGTTCTCAATTAACTCTTTACACTCCTCGGGTCTCCTTTTCATGAATGTGCCACCGGCGGCTGCATTGATCGTATCACGATCTCGAAAAGTCAAACCGTTGTAGAAAGTGTCTATTAAGGTCACAGGGAGCATGTTGTGGTTTGGACATCTATCGATCAAGACATTATATCTCTCCCAAGCATCAAAAAGAGATTCGTCAGGGTCTTGCATGAAACCGCTGATTTGATTGCGAAGGCTCGTGACCATGGATGGTGGAAAGTAGCGCGACAAAAAGCGTTGAGTCATTTCATCCCAAGTGTGAATAGAATTCTTCGGGAGACGATCAAACCATTTCTCGGCATGATGTAATAAAGTATGTGGAAAGAGTTGTAGGCGAAGTTCATCCATTGTGGCACCAGCCAACTTCATGCTTTGGGTGATTGTAATGAACTTGTCGAGGTGTTTGTTGGCATCATCATCAGGCAATCCTCTAAAAGGATTTGTTTGCACTTGCTGAATCATGTGGTGCTTCAACGAAAACTCAGGAGCGTTGATTTGCATCGGCGTAATCGGTCCTCCTCGTCCAAACATGGTGGGTTGACAAAGCTCCTCCATGGTCCGAAGATCGGGCTGTGGAAGAACATTGTTGTTATTGTTGAGGTGCGGTGGAATATTATTGTTGTTAACACATGACATACTTAAATCTTCTTGAGTCTTGGGCTCTTGATAATTAGAAGATCTAGTACGCATACACCCGAAAATGCAAAAGAAAAAGAAACCAAACACACAGACAATATATATACACAATAAAGATAAAATCTTTTTGGATTTTTGAAATTTTTAATTTTTATGTATTTTTTTATCAATTTTTTATTTTAGTGATTTTTTTGAATTTTTTATGCAAGAAAAATAACGCTTACAAGTGAACGGATCCCAAAAAGCAACGCGTCTCTCATAGAAAACCGTTAATCTTTACGAAAAGAGCCGGCAGCGGCGCCATTTAATAACTAGCTTTTACTCAGGTTAAAAATTATCATTGTACCAATCTAATCGAATTGATCTAGGTTCTCTATGTGACTCAGTCGTTCTTTGGTGGAAACAAAAAGGTTGTCGTTGTAGTATATTTAAAGTGCAAAACAATTAAAGTAAAAGTGCGTTATAATAAAAGAGCGTGAAAATAAATCTAAGTCTAATTAAAAGAAAGGTGCGATATTTAAAAACTTTGAAAAGTAAAATAATTAAATTACTTAAAATTAAAAAGCGTGGCGGAAATTAAAATTGGACAAAATATAAAATGTAAACTTAGAAAAATAAACGAAGATAAATAGAGAAAAACAACCCCCAATCGGAATATATTCCGATCAGTCCACAATCACTTTAGATCGGAATGATGGCCGGAACCCACTGATCGGAATACTGTCACTTACCCAATCGGAATAACACACGACCCTCTGATCGGAATGATTGTCTTACCTCTTGATCGGAATATGGGATAGACTTGGTCGGAATGCTGATCGGAACTCACTGATCGGAATATGTCACCTTACCTGATCGGAATGTCCAAACACGCACCTGATCGGAATGAGGAGTGAAGTACCAATCGGAATATCTGTCACTAGGCCAGATCGGAATACTCACTTACCTTGCTATGATCGGAATACCAACTTATCCACCAATCGGAATATGTAAACCCTTTTCCGACCAAGCAATATAGCTATGGTCGGAATGTAAAACCCCTTTCGGATTTGACCAATCGGAATACGGCAGAAAAGGTACAAAATAAGCTAAACAAATAAGCTATAATTCTAATAAGCTCAAGACGAAAATCCTAAGGCAAACCGTATGAAAATAAGCTACTAGACTGAAATTTAACAACTTTTAAGACACGAAATGAATAAGCTTTAAGAAAAACAACTTTTATATAAAAATAACTTTTATAAAAACTTTACAAACTTGAAAATAAACAAAATAAGCTATGAAAATAAATGATTTAAAACAATCAAAAGCATAAAAATGAAATCTTTCAACAAATAAACAAGTCAAAAAGCATATAAATCAAAGATTAGAGAAAAGTAGAATGAGATCAACAAGATAAAGTAAAGGTGCAAGAATTAAAAGAAACACTTACTTGAAATTAAATGGTAAATAAGGTGCAAGACATGTAATTAAAGGTGCAAGTAAATAAAAGTGCATAAAAGTAAAGGTGGAAGAACTAATTGTCACGATTAGTCAACAAAAACAAATGAAATGAAAATGAGAAGTATTTATAGGTGATTAGGAGGATGGTTAGAGGAAGCTTCCTCCCCTCCTTCCTTTCTTCTTAATTGCGCCCTTAAGTCCTTCCTTCTTAATCTTTTTGTTAATCTTGGACTTTGATGACTTTTGGCTCGGGATTTCTTTGGACTCGTCTTTTAATTCTTCGATAAATAAGACTTGAGTTCCTCGGCTTTAAGTAAACTTCCGTATTTTGACTTTTTCTTCGATAAATCTTCAGAATTGGTCTTGGACTTCCGTTCTTTTTGCACTCTTGACTTCTTGACTTCGTCTTTCATCTTTTTCTTCAATAAAAGTCCGTAAATGCCCGTGAATTCCCGTGTTTTCTCCACTTTTCACCTTTTCGTCCTAAATCACAACAAAAACACAAACCACGCATAATTCCGACATAAAAGACATAAAATACACGTTTTGGTCCGGTTATTATTGTAATTAAGTGGTAGAAAAGATGTGTGTTTACACACATATCACTATTCATGGTAAAAGCATGTAGGTTTTACAACTCTTCCCCCCTAAAAAGAATAATTCGTCCCCGAATTATAGATAAAGTAAACTGGAAAAGAAGAACATACCCGAATTCAAAATATGAAATGAGGGTAAGAAGCCCGGATAGACTCCTCTGTTTCCCAAGTGGCTTCCCGCTCGTTATGATCCCTCCATAGAATCTTGACGAATGGAATTGTCTTCTTTCTCATGACTCGTTCTTGTCTGTCAAGAACTCGTTCGGATTCTTCTATAAAAGTGAGATCTTCACGTATCTTTTCCAGTGGATACTGAACCATGTGAAGGGGATGATACTGGTACCCTCTGAGTAAGGACACATGAAACACATTGTGCACATGCAAAAGCTGCGGAGGTAACGCCAATTGGTAAGATACTTCACTGACTCGTTCAATGATATCAAACGGTCTGATGAAACGAGGACTGAGCTTCCCTTTAATCCCGAAGCGTCTAACACCACGTGCCGGCGAAACCTTAAGGAAGACGTGATCTCCTATGTTAAAGTGTATATCCCTACGATGCTTATCGGCGTAACTCTTCTGACATGACCGTGCCTCCTGAATCTTCTGCTTAGCTACTGCGATCTTCTCATTGGTCATTTATTTGATTTCCGGTCCTTCAAGTGTTCGCTCGCCAACCTGATCCCAGCAGATTGGGGCGCGACACTTCCTGCCATACAATATCTTAAATGGAGCACACTTGATACTTGCGTGCCAACTGTTGTTGTATACAAACTCCACCAAACAGATGTAATCGTCCCAATCACCCGTCCATTCCAACGCACATGACCTTAACATATCTTCCAATGTCTGAATGGTTCGCTCCGACTATCCGTCCGTTTGAGGATGAAAAGTCGTGCTAAGCTTAAGTTGTGTACCCAAGCTTTCTGTAGACTTTTCCAAAAGCGCGAAGTGAATCGAGAATCTCTATCTGAGACGATGCTGGATGGTGCACCGTGGAGTCTCATGATCTCTCTTCTGTACGTATCTGTGAGTTTACTTATCGGATCTTCCTTGCGGATCGGTAAGAAATGAGCTGATTTGGTAAGTCGATCTACGATAACCCAAATTGCATCGTGCTTCCTCTTAGTAGGCGGAAGACCAGTAAAAAAATCCATGGTGATTTTGTCCCACTTCCACTCTGGAATATCTAACGGTTGAAGGAGACCGCCAGATCGCTGATGCTCGATCTTAACCTGCTGGCAGGTAAGACATTTGGAGACGTAAGTGGTCACATCCTGTTTCATACCACTCCACCAAAAGTACTTCTTGATGTCATGGTACATCTTAGTCGAACCAGGATGTATATCGAATGGGGAGCTATGAGCTTCAGCTAACAAAGCTTCCTGGAGTTCTTCGTTATCGGGAACACAAAGTCTCGTGCCCTGCCATACGATAGCATCTGCATCTACTCTGAATTTTGTCTGCTTCTCCAAATTCTGTACTATCGCCCAGATTTCTCCGTCATCCTTCTGAGCTTCTTTGATCTTAGATAGCAACTCGGGTTCTACTCTAAGATTAGCCCAGTAACCGTGCTGTCCACGTACCATGATCTCGATGTCTAGTCGCTCCAAGTCTCTGATGATTTCCTCTTCAATTTTAATGCCGTTGATCATTCCGGACTTCCTGCTAAGAGCATCTGCTACTACATTTGCCTTTCCGGGATGATACTGTAGATTAATGTCATAATCTTTCAACAGCTCCAACCATCTCCTCTGCCTCATGTTCAATTCACGCTGAGTGAAGATATACTTCAAGCTCTTGTGGTCCGTGAAAATGTCATATGATTCTCCATATAAGTAGTGCCTCCATATCTTCAATGCAAACACGACTGCAGCAAGTTCCAGGTCGTGCGTGGGGTAATTCTCTTCATAAGGCTTAAGCTGCCGTGAAGAGTACGCGATCACTTTCCCATGTTGCATGAGAACACAGCCAAGTCCCTTCCCCGATGCATCGCTGTAGATTTGAAATCCACCCGTACCAGATGGTAGAGTAAGAATAGGTACAGATACTAGCTTCTGCTTCAGGTCTTCAAAGCTCTTCTCTCGATCTTCAGTCCAGACGAATTTCTCCCCTTTTCGCATCAGTTTGGTCAATGGTAGTGCTAGGCGGGAAAATTTCTCCACGAACCTACGGTAATAGCCAGCTAAGCTGATACAAGCGTTTTGTATGGGTTCACATTATGTCTCGGTATCTCCTCGAATTGATCACGGTTCAAAGTGGAATGATTGTTCTTGGTGACAAACAAGGGGGTTTGGTTTTTGGTTATCTAAATTTTAAAATAAATGCAAGTAATTAAAATACGTTGAGCGAAATTAAAGCGTTTTAAATATTAAACCTAAAGCTATTTTAGGAAGAACTTATGTAAAACTTTAAAACTTAAAAACATGTTCTATCGAATATTGCAAATTATTTCTATCGGAATGCATCAAAACCATAAGCATCGGAATATAACTAGAACAAACCATCGGAATGTCAAAGTAAAGTCCATCGGAATGTCCCTGTTAGTTACCATCGGAATAATCAAAATAAAGCTGTCGCAATGATGGCTGTCGGAATGATGTCTGTCGGAATGAAGCTATTGGAAAGTTCAGATCGGAATAACAAGAAAATACTTCTGTCGCAATGCACTACTATCGGAATGTACCAGATCGCAAAGTCAGATCGGAAAGTTGCTGTTGAAAATGGGCAGAGTTTTGTCTTAACAAAGACCTTAGTCCCGTCGGAATATGCGATCGCAATGAGCGATCGCAATCCCAGATCGGAATAAGGGGTAAGTGCCAAACTTATCGCAAAGTAGAACCACACTTGGGTTATTGCGATACAAAGCAGGAAATCCGTCGGAATGTGTATAACCCTGATATTGCGATGAAATACAAAATCAATCCGAAAATGGTGACAACCTTAAAACTTAATAAGCACAATCAATAAGCTATTTTACCCGCAACTTAAACACTTCAAAAAGCTTAAATTTGACAACTTTAGAAAACGTAAAATCATAAACTTTATAGACGAAACTTTTAAATGACTAAACCCTTGATGAAATCCAAAAACCAATAAGCTAAAACAAGAAATAAACCAATAAGCATAGAGAGCCTATAGCTTATACGTGTATGAGCTTAAAAAGGAACACAAAAGATTAACCTTTAATCACGAACTCATCAATTTACCAAACCGTATGAAATGAAACAATCGGATCAATTGATTAAGGAAAACTAAGAAATGAAGAAGGAGATTAAAGAACCAAAAAGCTTAACCTGAATTAGATTAATGAAATCCAAAATACTAAAGCTTAAAACTTGAAAGATAAAAATGGAGAAAAGAAAAAATCTTAGTGAGAGAAAGTTGAGAACTTTCTCTCTCTAAAACTAGAGAAAATGAAAAAATGAAAAACTAACTCACTACAAATTTGTGAAGTGGAATCCTATATATAGGCGTCTCTTGTGGGCTTTGTGAATGGGCTTTGTTTTTGGGCTTCTTTTCTTCTTTCTTCTTTAGTCTTTACGTTTCTTTAAATAAACGTTTCAGACTTTGGACTTTGAGAAGTGTCGGTGAATAATTCCAACTCGTCTTATAATCTTTTGTTTAATAGATTCGAGTTCTTCGACATATATGAATCTTCCATCTTTGGCCCTTTTCTTCGATAAATCTTCAAATAGGCACAATGACTTCAAATCTTTTGCATCTCTTGGACAATAGACTTCGTCTTGAGTCTTTTTCTTCGATAAACCCCGTGCAATCCTATGTTTTCTTCAATATTCACTCGGTTGACTCTGAAAACAAAATAAACACAAAAACCACGCATAATTCCAAACAAATGATATTAAATACGTGTTGGACTTCTATCGAAGTTTTAAGTGGACTTTTCCATGAAAATGCCTTCATTTAACCGGAAAATCATCTTTTTCAACATTTTTCAAATTTTTTATTAACTTTGGCCATTTAGTCGTAATTTTTAAATTTTTATCGTTGCTTTCATATGTATATATCCCGCAATAAAGTCAAAAATATTAATAAAGTGGTGTAGCTAGTTTTGAAGTCTTTGACATATTAGGCCCGTTGCGATTAGTTTGACTCAACCCGAATAGACTTATCCAAGTTTATTCTAGCTAGTATCCTTAACCATGTAGACCTTAATTGGTTTATTAGGCTAAGCATCCACGAGTCTCATTACTTGAGATTTTAAATTGTGGAGAACGAGAAATGATAGAGTCAATTATAAGTCGGTATTCTTGCACAAGCTCACTTGGTGTAATTATTTGTGTTGGGAATCTAAACTTGTTAGATTCCCTGATCATTGATTTAAACATAATTAGGCTGTTAGATAGTCCTTTGCATGTGCCTAGGAGGCAGGCAAGTTTCGCAAGACTCACATAGATCCAAGTCTTTATGAGCAACCACAGAGGAGTCCATGTTAGAGACATTGTCAAGGAAGTCGAAGAATTACCTGAAGACATACTCATTGGCTGTGATGGATAACAGCCAAGATGTATCAGGGACTCTGAGGGGTTGAGAGTTAACAGGGGTGGCAATACCCTGATAACTCTCAGCACACTTTGGACATGCCATTTGTGTGTTCGAGACTATGAAGAAAAAGGAAACTGTTTTGGCAACTGTTTCCTTAAAGCATAATGGAAGACTACCAAGAATAGAAGGACATCATGTGACTGATGTGGGAACTTGTAAAAGCTTGTGTAGTCGCCATCAAGTACTGTTTAGGTCAAACTCGTAACACTATAAATAGGATGTGTATCCATGCATTAATGTTTAACACTTTGAGATATTAAGAACATTATTGCATATAACTTAGTGAATCAAACAGCTACGACTGTATTCATAAGTTAGGATTTATTGTTGTTCAAAGTGTGCACAACACATTGTCATCAAACTGTGTTATCCATAACACTTGTAATTCTTTATTATACAATAATAAGATTACGTTTGAAAAGTAATACCTTGTGTTGATTAAGTTAATATTAGGGTTTCTTGCATTGATTAGGGACTTTCAATTGGTATCAGAGCGGTGTTTGATATTAAAACCTTCAAGAAACATCGTTCTCAGTTTTATAATCAAGATCCACCATGCCAGAGACTTCTAACCCACCACAATCACCTTCCACAAACCCATCTTCCCCAAGACTTAACCCTCCTTCTAATGACGATGATCTACCCCAACTTCTTGACTCAAGAGGTGGATCGCACGTCACAAGTGTACCAGTATTTGATGAAGAAGATTTTGCCAGTTGGAAGAGTCAATTTCTTGTATATCTTGATGGGCTTGAACCTTTTCTTTTAGAAATTTTAGAAAATGGTCCATATATTCCCATGGCGCTTACATCCACTGAAGAAAACCCTCTTCCCAAACCTCTCAAACAGTGGACTCCAGCTGATAGGAAATTGGCAAACCAAGATAAACGTCTCAAAAGCATCATAATTTCCTACCTTCCCAAGCATATCATGAAGTCTGTCATTCAGTGTCCCACAGCTAAACAAATGTGGACAGACCTCATTCTTGGCCATGAGACCCTCTGAAACAAGAGAGACAAAGATTCAGGCACTCAGACTTCAGTTTAATGCCTTCAAGTCACTTGAAGGTGAAAAAGATCAGCAAACCTATACTAGGCTGAAGATTCTTCTAAATGACCTAGCTATGAATGATGTCACTATTGGTCAAGCTGAGATCAATGCTACTTTTGTCAACAGCCTTCCAAGAAAGTGGCTGAGCATGAATCAGACTCAGATAGCTAACAACTCAATCAAAAATGATACCCTTGCTCAGCTCTATGGTAAGTACAATTATGAAGAAGGGCTGATCGATACTATCTACAAATCAGAGACTGAAAGATTTGTAGTCCAAGGAGCATCTTCCAAAGCATTGATCTCTGCAACACATCCTCATGACAGCGTTCTGATGTTGAAGAAGATACCCGTAGCAGCCAAGAGTTCTTGACAGACCTCAATGCAGAGTTCCATGAAAGAGCCTTGCTAGCCAACCAAAGAAGATACTTCAAAAGATCAGGAAGAGTAGGATCAGCTAGTAAACCAACTGACAGGTCAAAAGAAACTTGTTTTGCCTGTGGAAAGCTTGGACATTATCAAAAACACTGTCCTTCCACCAAGACATCCTCACCCTCTTATCCATCATCTTCATTCAAACCCTACAAGTTCAAACAACATAACAACTCATCTCAATCCAACTCTTCAGACACTGAGAAGAAAGATTACAAAAATTAGTACAAGGCACTTAAAGCTGAGTTAGAACAAATGAACTTGAAGATTGAAGCTCTGTCCAAAAAGAAGGGTGGTGAGAAAAAGACAGAGAAAGGGTTGGTTGCTGAAACTTATGATTGGAATGATGAGCCACTGACTTCAGATGAAGAAGACACCACCAGAGTCAGGGCTTTTATGGCGATAGCTGAGGATGAACCAGCTGTTGGAAAAGGTGATGCAAGATCAGGACAATGGGTTGACATCACAATGAAAAAGGTACACAGGCTTTTATCCATGTCTGATAGTGATGAATGTAAGCATGTCCTTGATTACACCATTGTTGATTTACACTTTGTTGAGGAACAAAGAAAGAACCTACTTGATAAGTTTCACTCTGTTAAATCTGAAATGATAAATGCTAAGGCTGAATGTGAAACTCTCAGGCGGGTTAATTTAGAGAAAATATCCCTGCAAATGAAGTAGCTAGATTAACCTTGAAAAACATTGCTTTAAATGATCAAGTCTCTGAATTGAACAAGATTATTGAAAATGGCTGTGTGCTAGGTTTACTATTGATGAATTGCTTAGGGATGAAGTGCCTGCTGACTTAAAAAGGGATATATCTGCTAAGAAAAATAAGCTGAGAATTCTCACCAAATCCAAAGACATTGTCTTTAAATCTACAGAGACTATTCATATGTCAGATACCACTTTGACAAATGACCCTGTCTCTGGAGATGTGACTGAGCTACCACCCTTGCCCAAACTCTCTGGAGTTGAACCCAACAGTTCTTCTAGATCTGCTAAGGATGAACTTAGGACATATATTGAGAATCCTCCAGCTAAAGTTTTTCATGTTCCTGCTAAACAAACTGGCAAACAAGTAGCTTTTAAGCCTGTTACTACTAAAGCTGTGAATAAGGTTGAACCTACCACTGAAGATCGCCTGTTGTCTCTTATGAAAGAAGTAGAACTCTTGAAACAACACATTAAGCCTTCCGCTGAATGCTCTACTTCTCATGAACCTAAGTCAATCCTAGGTGAACCCAAAGGGGAAAGGTTAATCAAACCTTATTGCAATGTATGTAAAAATTCTCACCATTTGACCTTAGATCATGACAAACACATGGCAGCTAAAAGAGCTCAGACACCCTCTAGGGACAGACCACAGAGTTCCAAAAGGCAACAGGGAAATTACAAACCTTATCCTCCCTGTAAATTCTGTGGGTTCACAGACCATCACTCAGACGAGTGTGGTGACTTCCCTGGGTGTGATATCTGTGGGAGTTATAACCATGAAACAATGAACTGTCCATCCCAACGCCAAAATTTTTTCAGGAACACAAGAGTTGCTAATAAGCAATTCAGGGAACCCACTGGAAAGTGGGTTCACCATAGGAACTAATCTGTTTCTATGTATCTGTGCAGAAATATCTCAAGGAATCGGTATGGTATCTAGATAGTGGCTGTTCTAGACACATGACAGGGATTCAACAATACCTGCACAGATACTCAAAGGAGCCAGGTCCTAAAGTGGTGTTTGGAGATAACTCTTCAGGTGACACAGAAGGATATGGCTCAGTGAACTGTAATGGGATTACATTTACCAGGGTTGCATATGTGAATGGTCTTAAACACAATCTTATTAGCATCAGCCAATTGTGTGATGCTGACTATAAGGTTTTGTTTACTAAGACTCAGGGAACCATATTCAACAAAAACAATGATGTTGTGCTAATTGCACCTAGAAGGAGAGATGTTTATGTCATCAACATGGCTGTGTGCTCTGAAGACATCTCAAATTGTTTTCTTGCTAAAGCCTCTGAAAGTGTCAGTTGGCTGTGGCACAAAAGACTGTCTCATCTCAACTTCAAGAACATCAGTAAGATAGCCACTCAAAACTTGGTTGTTGGTCTACCTTCAGTAATGTTTTCCAAAGACAAAACTTGTTCTGCCTGTGTCAAAGGAAAGCATCACAGGTCTTCATTCAAGACTAGGCAATCATTCTCTATTGACAAGTGCTTACATCTCCTTCACATGGATTTGTTTGGGCCTGTCAAACCTTAGACCATTAATCACAACAAATACACCTTGGTCATAGTTGATGAATTTTCAAGATACACATGGGTGTTCTTCCTCAGAAGGAAATGTGAAGCAGCTGAAACCATCATGTCCTTCATCAGACAGGTTGAAAATATGAATGATGTTAGAGTCAAAGCTCTAAGAAGTGATAATGGTACTGAATTCAAGAATCATCAACTTGAATCTTTTTGTGATGAAAAAGGGATTTCACAGAACTTCTCTTCAGCTGGCACCCCTGAACAAAATGGTGTGGCTGAAAGAAGAAACAGGACTTTGATTGAAGCAGCAAGAACCATGTTAAATGGTGCAGCCTTACCAAAGCAATTTTGGGGAGAAGCTGTTCACACTGCTTGCTACACACAAAATAGATCAATCATTGTCAAAAGACATGGTAAAACCTCCTATGAAGTTTTCAGAAAAAGATCGCCAGACGTCAGCTATTTTCATGTGTTTGGGTGCCCTGTGTTTATTTATAACTACAGGGATAAACTTGGAAAGTTTGATGAAAAAGCTGATGATGGTTTCTTTTTGGGATACTCTCCAACAGCCAAAGCCTTCAAAGTATTCAACATCAGAAGACAAGAAGTAGAAGAAACATTCCATGTTAGATTCAATGAAGATGATGA
The DNA here is from genome assembly GCA_025667525.1 of Glebionis coronaria. NCBI lineage: Eukaryota > Viridiplantae > Streptophyta > Magnoliopsida > Asterales > Asteraceae > Glebionis > Glebionis coronaria. The sequence continues at coordinate 282,439 of JANFOE010001855.1, forward strand.
AGTCATACAGAGAACAGGAACAGAGGGTGATGAAATAGATTTTAATGAAAATATATCTTTCCCAAGTGATGAGTTCACAGAACCCAGACCTACCAGTCATCATCACTCCAACACTCTCACCCCTTATGTCACTGCCTTTGACCCACTGTCTACTCACAACATAGAAGTTTCTACCTCTCAGGAACTTGTTGAAGAAGAACCTCAAATCTTTGATGGTCCTTCTCAGACTATTGATGACTCACCAATTCTTCAAATCCCTGAAAACTCTCCTGCTGATAATGAAGTAGCACCTCTTGATATGGCTGAAGAAGACTCTGACACTGAAGTAGTCTTTGAAGAAAGCCCTCCTAGTCAGCAGGATGAAACTCAAATTGTACCAGCTGTGCCCACAAGTGTTCCTGTCCTTGAGTCCCCAGCTCCTCAAAATAAGTGGTCAAGAGATCAACACATTCTTCTTATCAATATTATTGGGGAACCAAATGCAGGGGTCACAACTAGACAGCAAATCCAAGACTCAGAGTCAGCCTCAGCCAATGAATGTCTCTTTGCTGAATTTCTCTCATAAATTGAACCTAAAAGAGTAGCTGAGGCTCTGGTAGAAGAAGGATGGTAGCTGCTATGCAAGAAGAAATCAATCAGTTCAAAAGGAACAAAGTATGGACACTAGTGCCAGCTCCACCTGGAAAGAATATCACAGGCACTAGATGGATCTATAGAAATAAGATGGATGAAATTGGGAACATCATCAGGAACAAGGCCAGACTGGTAGCACAGGGGTTCTCTCAGACTGAAGGAATTGATTATGATGAAAATTTTGCACCTGTTGCTAGACTTGAAGCCATCAGAATCTTCCTTGATTATGCTGCCTATATGAACATCACTGTGTATCAGATGGATGTTAAGAGTGCTTTCCTCAATGGTGATTTGGCTGAGGAAGTATATGTTGCACAACCTGAAGGATTTGAGAACAGCGAGTTTCCCAACCATGTGTACAGACTTCACAAGGCAATGTATGGTCTGAAACAAGCTCCAAGAGCATGGTATGAAACTCTTTCCAATTTCTTAACTGAAAATAAATTTGTCAGGGGTTCTATTGATAAAACACTCTTTACCTTCAAGGACAAGAGTGATTTCATCATTGTGCAGATTTATGTGGATGATATCATCTTTGGGTCAACAAATGTCAATCTTAGTAAACGTTTTGCTAAATTAATGACCAAGAAATATGAGATGAGTATGATGGGTGAGTTAACTTACTTTTTAGGCTTTCAAATTAAACAATGTCCTAAGGGAATTTCAATTTGTCAAGAAAAGTATGTTAAGGATTTACTTAAAAAATATGACTTAGCTGATTGTGCATCAGTGAAATGCCCCATGCTTCCACCCAACAACTTGGGCCCTGATGAGTCAGGAGTCTCTATCAATGAGACTTTATATAGAGGCATGATTGGGTCACTCATGTATCTAACAGCTAGTCGTCCAGATATCCAATTCTCCACATGTCTCTGTGCAAGGTACCAAGCTAACCCAAAAGAATCCCATCTAGTGGCTGTTAAGAGAATTTTCAGGTATCTCAAAGGAACACCATCCCTAGGCCTATGGTATCCAAAGGAATCAGGCTTTGATCTCAAGGCCTATTCAGATTCAGACTATGCTGGATGCTGTATTGACAGGAAAAGCACTTCAGGCAGCTGTCAAATCCTGGGAGGAAAATTGGTTGGATGGAGTGCTAAGAAGCAAAACTCTGTGGCTATGTCTTCAGCTGAAGCGGAATATGTCGCTGCAGCCAGCTGTTGTGCTCAGGTGCTCTGGATGAAAAGTCAATTGGCTGACTATGAAATCTTGTATGACAAAGTGCCAATCTTTTGTGACAACACCAGCGCCATTGCCATATCCAACAACCCTGTTCTTCACTCTCGTACCAAACACAATGATATCAGGTATCATTTTATCAGGGATCATATAATGAAGGGAGATATTGAGCTGCATTTTGTTCCCACAGAGCTGCAACTAGCTGATATCTTTACAAAGCCTTTGGCTGAACCTTCGTTCAACAGGCTAGTTGCTGAGCTAGGGATGCTCAATATCTCAAAGCCTGTGGCTTGATATTAAATGTGTTCATTAAATGATTGATTCTATATTAAATGTTTTTCACATGAAACTAGGTAGTTACTTTCCAAGTAAATGCAAAAAACATTCTCAAATATTTAATCATTTATTTTTCGGATAACGAGGAGACAAACTATTTTGAAAGGTCAAGGGGACCCACTTGAGCAGTCATTTTCGCACCTTGCATTTAATACGGTTGAATAACTGTTCACTTAGTTTGAATATATATTGTCTCTTCTCTCTTCTCACCCACCACCACTCTCATTTCTCAAATCAACTTCTCTCTCTAAGTTCTTATCTCTCTTAACCTATCCGCCATTTTCTTTCACCTTCAACCTCGAATCCATGGCGTTTTCAGTTCCCAAAGCTTCAAATGTTAACTTCGAGATCAACGAGAGCATCCTCGCCTCCAACAACGCCATTGGATGGATTAAGGCACCAAACAGCACCTATTCAGATCTGGTCAATTTCATGCAGAATTGTGACCTAAGTGAAGCCTTCACCAAATCCCCATCCACCTTTTACCAAGAATACCTTAGGGAATTCTGGTATTCTGCTGAAGTTGTAGAAGACACCATAACATTTAGCCTTTCATGCAATGAACACCCTTTTGCCTTCTCCCTTAAAGACTTTTCAAGTGTGGCCGGATTGAAGCATGGAGATGAATGCCTGAAGGTAGTTAACAAAAAGGCTGTCAAAGAAGCCCTAGCCACACTCAACCCCTGCCATGACGTTAACCCTGCCCTTACACCAGCTGAGGTCCTCGCCAAATCCCCTCTGAAGATTAAGTATTTCTGATAGGTGTGTAAACACCCATCTTTTCTACCACATAATTACAATAATAACCGGACCAAAACGTGTATTTTATGTCTTTTATGTCGGAATTATGCGTGATTTGTGTTTTTGTTGTAATTTAGGATGAAATTATGAAAAGTGGAGAAAACACGGACATTCACGGGTATTTACGGACTTTTATTGAAGAAAAGGATGAAAGACGAAGCCAAGAAGTCAAGAGTGCAAAAAGAACGGAAGTCCAAGACCAATTCTGAAGATTTATCGAAGAAAAAGTCAAAAGACGGAAGTTTACTTAAAGCCGAGGAACTCAAGTCCTACTTATTGAAGAATTAAAAGACGAGTCCAAAGAAATCCCGAGCCAAAAGTCGTTAAAGTCCAAGATTATAGAAGATTTGAAGGCTTAAGGACTAATGGCGCAATTAACAAAAAGATTAAAGAAGAGGAGGGACCTAAGCATGCAATTAAGGAAGAAAGGAAGGAGAGGAGGAAGCTTCCTCTAACCTCCTCCCTAATCCCCTATATATAGTCATTAGCTAATTACTTTTCATTTTGTTGACTAATCGTGACAATTAGTTCTTCCATCTTTATTTTATGCACATTTAATTACTTGCACATTTAATTACTTGTCTTGCACTTTTAATTACCTTTAATTTTCAAGTAAGTGTTTCTTTAATTTCTTGCACCTTTACTTTATCTTGTTGATCTTAATCTTCTTCTACCTTTCTTTGATTTATACGTTTTTAATTCGTTGATTTGTTAAAGAGTTGATTTTTATGCTTTTGATTGTTTTAAACTTCTTATTTTCATAGCTTATTTGATTTATTTTCAAGTTTATATAGTTTTTATAAAAGTTATTTTTATATAAAAGTTGTTTTTCTTAAAGTTTATCTTTTTAGTGTCTTAAAAGTTTTTAACTTTCAGTTTTATAACTTATTTTTACACGGTTTTAGCTAAGTTTTTCGTCTAGTGCTTATTAGAACAATAGCTTAATTGTTAAGCTTATTTTTGGTACTTTTCTTCATATTCCGATTGGGTCAATCGGAAAAGGGTTTTACTTTCCGATTGAGGGAGCTTGGTATTCCGATTGGGGTGTGATAGTGGTATTCCGATCTGGGGTTGTGACAGGATTCCGATCTGAAGCCATCTTTAAACATTCCGATCGAGGTGTCATTTTGGAGATTCCGATTGGGTAAGGTGACAGATATTCCGATCGTGGGTTCCGATCTATATTCCGACCAAGTCCATTCCAATATTCCGATCAAAGGAGGTCTCATCATTCCGATCTGAGGTTTGTTGGATATTCCGATTGGTGTACGTGACATATTCCGATTGGACATCTTTGATTTTCCGATCAGGGTTGGTTTGATATTCCAATCAAGGTGTGATCGGAATATATTCCGATTGGAGGTTTATTCCTCTTATTTTGACTTGTTTTATTTTTAGTTTACATTTCTAATTCTTGTCTAACTTTAATTCTTGTTACGTTTTAATTTTTAGTCATTTAAACTAATTTACTTTCCGTCACGTTTTTAAATATTGCACCCTTTTGTTTAATTAGACTTAGATTTATTTTCACGCACTTTACTTTAACGCCACTTTACTTTCAATGACATTTACTTTTAAGTCTTTGCACATTTAAATTTAAAAACCAACCAAAAATATTTGTTTCCACCAAAATCAACTGAGTCACATAGAGAACCTAGATCAATTCGATTAGACAGGAACACAACGAATATAAATCTTTTTAACCTGAGTAAAATCGAGTTATCAAATGGCGCCGCTGCCGGCTCTTTTCGTTAAGATCAATAGTTTTCTGTGAGAGACACGTTGCTTTTTGGGATCCGTTCACTTGTGAACGTTATTTTTCTTGCAAAAAAAATAAAAAATCATAAAAATTAAAATTTGATAAAAAACCATAAAAATTAAAAATTTCAAAAATCCAAAAAGATTTTATCTTTATTGTGTATATATATTGTCTTTGTGTTTGGTTTTGTTTTCTTTTGCATTTTCAGGTGTATGTGTACTAGATCTTCTAATTATCAAGAGCCCGAGCCTCAAGAAGATTTAGATATGTCAGGTGTTAACAACAACAACATTCCACCGAACCTGAATAATAACAATAACAACAATGCTCTTCCACAGCCCGATCTTCGGACCATGGAAGAACTTTGTCAACCAACAATGTTTGGACGAGGAGGACCGATTGCGCCGATGCAAATCAACGCTCCTGAGTTTTCGTTGAAGCACCACATGATTCAGCAAGTACAAACAAACCCATTTAGAGGATTGCCTGATGATGATGCCAACAAACACCTCGACAAGTTCATTACTATCACCCAGAGCATGAAGTTGGCTGGTGCCACAATGGATGAACTTCGCCTACAACTCTTTCCACATACTCTATTACATCATGCCGAGAAATGGTTTGATCGTCTCCCGAAGAATTCTATTCACACTTGGGATGACATGACTCAACGCTTTTTGTCGCGCTACTTTCCACCATCCATGGTCACAAGCCTTCGCAATCAGATCAGCGGTTTCATGCAAGATCCCGATGAATCTCTTTTTGATGCATGGGAAAGATATAATGTCTTGATCGACCGTTGTCCAAACCACAACATGCTTCCGGTCACCTTGATCGATACTTTCTACAACGGATTGACTTTTCGAGATCGTGATACGATCAATGCAGCCGCCGGTGGCACATTCATGAAAAGGAGACCCGAGGAGTGTAGAGAGCTTATTGAGAACATGACTACTCACCACAAAAACTGGGATTCCTCTGCATCTTCTAGGAACAACCCGAGAGTCAATGTTTCCTCAACCTCAGCAAACCCTGAGATGACCGAACTCACCCGCATGATGACTGAAATGAGCAAAAGTATTACGCTTCTCGCTTCAAATCAACAACAACAACAAGTTAAAGCGGTTGCTACTCTTTGTGAAACATGTGGCGGTCCTCACTCATACACCGATTGTCCTTCGACACAAGGAAATCCGGAAAATGTGTATGCAGCTTACGGTAATTATTCATCGGAAAATTACCAAGCTAGACAACAAGGGGATAGAAATCTGCTGAGCTACCGATCCAACAATTACCTTTCACCCGGTTTTTCTCCTCAAAACCAAAACCCCGCCAACAACTACACTAGAAGCAACCAAATCCCACCAAGAGCTTCTAATCCTTATCACCCACCCGCCCAACAAAACCCACCCAGTAATCCGGATGTTGAGGCCATCATGAGAACCCAAGGAGAGCAAATCAAGAACTTGCAGAGCCAAATTATCAATCTTAAAGGAGATATCACAAAGCAAGGAAATGAGATAAGATCCGAGCTTCGAAATGATATTCAATCCTCCTTCAGCAATCAAACCAATGATTTGAAGAATATGCTTGCTAGTTTCTTGCCAGCCGCTCAACCCTCTTCTTCGAGTTCTCTACCTTCAAACACCGTCACTAATCCGCGAGCCAATGTGAGTGCTATTACTACTCGTAGTGGAGTCACCATCATAGGACCACCAATCCCACCCCCATCATCTACACCTCCTCCACCACCCTGTATCCCTACTCCTCCTACACCTAGTATTAGTGCACCATTACCGTCTCTGCCTCGACGTGATGAAGTTCCCACGAATGATCCTTCAACATCACAACCTTTACCTACTACACCTGCTCCTTCACCACCCAAACCTAATATCCCTTATCCTTCTCGCTTGGGCAAGAACAAAATGCTAAACAAGGAGGATGCTCAAGTGACTAGCTATATCAAGATGATTTCTCAAATGAACTTCAACATTAGCTTTCTTGAGGCACTTGTCCACATGCCCAAATTTGTTAAAGCATTTAAGGAATTGCTTAGCAAGAAGGAGAAGCTTATTGAACTCGCCAACACACGCTTAAATGAAAACTGCTCAGCAGTTATTCTTAAAGAATTACCGGAAAAGCTTGGAGATCCCGGTCGATTTGTGTTGCCTTGCGTGTTCAACAAAACTGAAGAATTTACTGCCCTTGCTGATCTCGAGGCTAGTATTAATTTAATGCCACTCAGTGTTTGGAAAACACTATCATTGCCCGACCTCATTCCAACAAAGATGACTCTCGAACTTGCAAATCGCACTCTCGCTTACCCTGTTGGTATAGCCGAAGACGTGTTCATTAAAGTTGGCACATTTACTTTCCCGGTCGATTTTGTCGTAGTTGATTATGAAATGGACCCTCGTATTCCTTTAATACTTGGTCGGCCATTTTTGAGAACCGGACGTGCTTTAGTAGATGTGGCCGAAGGTGAGTTAATCTTACGATTCGGGGATGATGCAAAAGTTTTCAAAATGGGGAAGCTTACTAGTTTAACTTTTGGAGGCCGAGAATCAGTGAATATGATTAATGTGCTAGATGACTTTACCGTCTACGAAAATCCTCTATTCGACTCTTGCATCGATAATCCACTTTTTCATGATGATGTGGATGATTCTCTCCCTACTTTGGACGCTTCTCCCATTTATGATTCTCAACCGGTCTTCGATGCTTATGATGATGATGATTCTAGCTTAGATTCGGATGATTTTACTTCTGAGTATCCCGAGCTGCCCACTTTCGATGATTTTGATGAGGCTGATACTCTCTCGAGCGATTCTTCACATGATGAAGATCCTCCGTCATCACTCGATCCTACTCCGGACGATTATTCATTTGAGGAAGATTTCTCTGAATTTCTCAACACATACTTCCCTCATGAGAGTGATGCTCCTCCTTTTGACTTTGAAGATTATCGCCTTGATCCTACTTTGGATTTGAAGAGCATTTTGTCAAAGGAGAAGAAACCGGTTGACACCGAAATCCGTTGCACGTATGATTTAACACCTCTTTGTCCCACTTCTGAGGACGAGGTTGTGCTTCTTTGCGGATCTTCTTCACACTCGGCTGAGCCAGAGTGCTATTTTCCCCTGAAGGAAAAGGTGTTCGACCCCGGTATTAAAGTCTTTAAGCCATCTCAGTATCCACCTGATGAAATAAAAGGAAAAATCTTTGGAACCATTGAAGACATGCTTACACCTCTTCCTACTTGCTTCCACCGTTCTCCATCACTGCTTAAGGGAACCTTGCCACTTCTCTTTTGGCTTGCCTTGTTCACCTTAAGCTCTTGCTTATTGATGGATGAAAACTATGTCTTTGATCCTGGTGGATTTGTTTCATGCTACTTCCGTTGATGATCAAGGTCGAGTCAGGCTCACGACTCGGTTAACAAAAACCAAGCGCTTCTTGGGAGGCAACCCATGCATCTATCTTTTCGCTTTCTTTATCATAAGTGTAGGGGGGGACCCTTTGGATTGCTATTTCCTCTCCTCACTTCTTAATCAGGGATTCGAGCTTCAATGACCCACTCTTGATGATTCTTGACGACCCGTGATTCCGTGTTCTACTTCTTCCCGGTTCTATCCTCAACTCTTTTCGATTCACTATTTTATATTTTCTCAATATTAAAATAGGAATCTCTTTAGTTGTCTTTTCCTTAGCGAGATTTAAACAAACGTGCACAATGTCCTAAGTGTAGGGGAGTTTACTCCCACATGCTTAAACATTGAGGACAATGTTTATCTTAAGTGTAGGGGGGACTTCTATCGAAGTTAAGTGGTCTTTTCCTTGTATTTGTCCTCATGTTAACCAGAAAATCAATTTTTCGGCATTTTTCAAAATTTTTGATCTATTTTGGCCTATTAGTTTTTCCCTTTGTATAGTTATTTTCTTTCCTTATTAGAATAAATGTTTAATAAGTGGTTTTAATTTTCAAACGTTGTGAATCTTTTGACTCAATCCGAGTTTACTCTAGCTAGTATCCTTAACGTGCTTAAGTCAAGTTTTGCTAGGCTTTTATATAGGGAGCTATAAAACGCGAAAGTATTAACTCTCACGGGTTAAGAACAAGAACTTTTCGCAAGTTCCTATAATTGATCCTAGAGAGTCGTTTATCAAGGGAACTTTAAGATGCGACTTCTAAACTTGAAAGAGTCTAAGAATTTGCAAGATCCTATAGGCGACTCGAAAACCCAAAACTTTGATTTAATAGGCTAAGCATCCACGAGTCTCATTCCTTGAGATTTTAAACTGTGAAGAACGAGAGATGATAGAGCCAATTATAAGTCGGTATTCTTTCGTGAATTTATGTGAGTTAATTATGAGCCTATTCTCCCATCGCTTGCTAATAATTTATTTGCTAATAAATAAGGTTGTACGATTTGAAAAGTTACTTAGCTTCTAGCCCCAGATCGTTTAAAAGTTGCTTGGTAATGACGAGAGTTCATAGCCAAGGCATAACTTATGAAGCGGGGCGCGAAGATTGGCGAGTCCGAAAAGGCCCTAACAAGGCATGAGGGCTATATTTTGTTGCTAAAGATCCAAAGTGATGTGAAGAATCAATTATCGAAAATCAATATGAAGGATCGAGACACACGACGTAAAGCAAAAACTCCCCAAAAGTCATGGAGAAGTGTATCCGAAAAGACCCTAACAAGGTATGAGGATAAATAGATCCAAGTCAATAAAAGGAGGCGGATCGTTGTATATCAAAGTCCAAAATAAAGATTGGAGAAAAATGAAGAAGTCGTGGTCCAATTATGAATCTCTCAAAACTTCAAGTGAAGAAATTCCAATTATGAAGAGAAGACCATTATTTCATGAACGTCTCTCAAGATTTGAAGTATGAAGTCGCTGCCAAATATCGGCCCGAGAAAGGTCTCAAATCGCGAACCAAGTTATGCCAAGATATGAACTTTCTGATATCCCGAGAAGCAGTTTTAAAAGATTTGGTCCTTTAGCTAACTATTGGTTAAATCGTGCACTTTATTTTCAGACTAAATAATTATCAAAATAAGTCAAACAATGCATCTTCGTGATCATTCAAGACAAATAATAAAATATAAGAGATACCCATAGGAATAAGGGAGTCTAAGTAAATAATTGGCCCACATGAGTTCGTGTTAGTCTACTAACTTATAATAACAATGATCTCGTTTTTAAGCTTGGTTTGGAAAAAGTGAAAAGTTGAGGATGATGATTATTCATGACATTTTCAAAACCCAAGGTATGCTTTTAATTTCTTTGCTTTGCATTTTTATAATTTTCTATCTCTTTAATAAAGGCCAATGTGGATTGATTATGATGAAAAGTGTAAACATGCTTTGTAACTAATGCATTGCATGAGGACATTGCAATGGTCAAGTGTAGGGGATTTGATAGGTGTGTAAACACCCATCTTTTCTACCACATAATTACAATAATAACCGGACCAAAACGTGTATTTTATGTCTTTTATGTCAGAATTATGCGTGGTTTGTGTTTTTGTTGTAATTTAGGATGAAATTATGAAAAGTGGAGAAAACACGGACATTCACGGGTATTTACGGACTTTTATTGAAGAAAAGGATGAAAGACGAAGCCAAGAAGTCAAGAGTGCAAAAAGAACGGAAGTCCAAGACCAATTCTGAAGATTTATCGAAGAAAAAGTCAAAAGACGGAAGTTTACTTAAAGCCGAGGAACTCAAGTCCTACTTATTGAAGAATTAAAAGACGAGTCCAAAGAAATCCCGAGCCAAAAGTCGTTAAAGTCCAAGATTATAGAAGATTTGAAGGCTTAAGGACTAATGGCGCAATTAACAAAAAGATTAAAGAAGAGGAGGGACCTAAGCATGCAATTAAGGAAGAAAGGAAGGAGAGGAGGAAGCTTCCTCTAACCTCCTCCCTAATCCCCTATATATAGTCATTAGCTAATTACTTTTCATTTTGTTGACTAATCGTGACAATTAGTTCTTCCATCTTTATTTTATGCACATTTAATTACTTGCACATTTAATTACTTGTCTTGCACTTTTAATTACCTTTAATTTTCAAGTAAGTGTTTCTTTAATTTCTTGCACCTTTACTTTATCTTGTTGATCTTAATCTTCTTCTACCTTTCTTTGATTTATACGTTTTTAATTCGTTGATTTGTTAAAGAGTTGATTTTTATGCTTTTGATTGTTTTAAACTTCTTATTTTCATAGCTTATTTGATTTATTTTCAAGTTTATATAGTTTTTATAAAAGTTATTTTTATATAAAAGTTGTTTTTCTTAAAGTTTATCTTTTTAGTGTCTTAAAAGTTTTTAACTTTCAGTTTTATAACTTATTTTTACACGGTTTTAGCTAAGTTTTTCGTCTAGTGCTTATTAGAACAATAGCTTAATTGTTAAGCTTATTTTTGGTACTTTTCTTCATATTCCGATTGGGTCAATCGGAAAAGGGTTTTACTTTCCGATTGAGGGAGCTTGGTATTCCGATTGGGGTGTGATAGTGGTATTCCGATCTGGGGTTGTGACAGGATTCCGATCTGAAGCCATCTTTAAACATTCCGATCGAGGTGTCATTTTGGAGATTCCGATTGGGTAAGGTGACAGATATTCCGATCGTGGGTTCCGATCTATATTCCGACCAAGTCCATTCCAATATTCCGATCAAAGGAGGTCTCATCATTCCGATCTGAGGTTCGTTGGATATTCCGATTGGTGTACGTGACATATTCCGATTGGACATCTTTGATTTTCCGATCAGGGTTGGTTTGATATTCCGATCAAGGTGTGATCGGAATATATTCCGATTGGAGGTTTATTCCTCTTATTTTGACTTGTTTTATTTTTAGTTTACATTTCTAATTCTTGTCTAACTTTAATTCTTGTTACGTTTTAATTTTTAGTCATTTAAACTAATTTACTTTCCGTCACGTTTTTAAATATTGCACCCTTTTGTTTAATTAGACTTAGATTTATTTTCACGCACTTTACTTTAACGCCACTTTACTTTCAACGACATTTACTTTTAAGTCTTTGCACATTTAAATTTAAAAACCAACCAAAAATATTTGTTTCCACCAAAATCAACTGAGTCACATAGAGAACCTAGATCAATTCGATTAGACAGGAACACAACGAATATAAATCTTTTTAACCTGAGTAAAATCGAGTTATCAATTTCACTCCCATGTGGCGTGTCCTCTTCACCCACATTGTTAAATCCCTGGGAGGAATGCAGGGATCACAGGATCATATGTCTTTCAACCATCAGGCTATTTCTTATGGATTAATCTGGGGAGCTGATGTTGACGTTGGAAGCATTCTCTTCTCCAACCTTGTAGAACAGCTGAAGGGAAGGAATCAGGTCAGGGAAAAGAATATCTGCTATGTGCGCTTCCTGTCTCTGATCTTCGAAAGCTTGCTGGGAGATAACTATCACAACAAGGCATTGACTGCTCTTAAGCCCTACCGCATCACAGGCGCTATCTACAAGGAAATAGGAGCTGAAGATGTCCCTGTCACCGCCCATATGATGAATGTGGCCAACCAAGTACCAAACGCTGAGAAGCCCTTGCTCCCTTCCTCTGAGAAGGTGAATACTTCTAGTGTTGCTGGCAAGTCTACGTTTTTGACCTCTGGGCAGCACACTAATAAGTCCAAGGCTTCATCTGGCCAACAGCCTAAGAAGAAGAAAATCCCCTCTTCTTCCCACTCCAAAGCTGTTTCTAAGGCCAAGGGAAAGAAGACTGACACATCCTTTGGTCCAGATACTCATGTGGATTCAGATTCATTGGCTGACAAACAACAGGATTCTAGTGTCTCAAAGTCAGCTGAGACGACAGGAAACCAGCCTGATCAAGCTGATATCTCACAGGTAATCAGTGTACATTTTTAGAGGTTCACAAGCAGCCACTCTCATTTGTCTGTAGGAGAGAGTGGTGAAGTTAGGGTAATCCTCGACCCATAGAAGTCTGTCAATGCACTTAGAATCCTTTAAGACTTCTGTACACCCTGTCTTTGCACCAGGGAATGATTCATTTGTGTTTATAAAGCACCCCGATGACCCTGCACCCTCTAGACAGTATTCATGCTAACAACAACCTGTATACACTAATGTCTCAACCTTGATCAGCTATACTTCACACAGCCTCTTGGTTCCCTCCTTAAAAGAGTCCCAAAGGATTTATCCTTTCAGGGGGAGCTGAATCATCACCCTCAGCTTTCCTAGGGGCAGCGTAACAGGCGACCTTTAACCACATATGTTTCACTCTTAAAAGAGTCCCAAAGGTTTTAACCTTTTGGGGGGGCTGAATAATCACACTCAGCTTTCCTAGGGGCAGCGACTGGCGATCCATAAACAACATATGTCTCACAATCAAAAGAGTCCCAAAGTTTTTAACCTTTTGGGGGGGCTGAATAATCACACTCAGCTTTCCTAGGGGCAGCGAATGGCGATCATTAACCTTATTTTTTTCACACTTAAAAGAATCCCAAGGATTTATCCTTTGGAGTGGCTGAGTAATCACCCTCAGCCTCTCTGGGACAGCGAAATAGCGACCATTCCCCTTATATTTTTCCCTGTTACTAATTACAACAAATTTGTAGGCTGAAATTGTATAGCCGGTCATCGAGTCTCAGGTACAACAAGAAAAGGAGGCTGATATAATGACTCAAGACAAACCCAATGATGAAGAGCCTTTGTTAAATGCTGATGAAGAAATGCTATCATTGGAAGATTATGTCTCGGATATTGAGTCCATGCCTGAGGATGAATTCCCTGAAGGAATGTTCGATGAAGAGGATGAAGAAGATGAGGAAGACCAGCTGTCTGTCTCTCCTCCAAAAGAAATAGCTGTGTCTACACCAGATGGTGATAAGACTTCTCCTCCCAAGGATGTGGCTGATACTCCCAACTCTGCTACATCCACAACAACAGTTTTCCAATCTCCAGCCTATGTTCCAACAGCGGAGTTTCTCTTGTTTGATCATCCTGCCCAGACGAACTTTGATATTCTACCAAGGGGGGATGACTATGCTCAACAAAGCCTCAATATCAAGAATCTTCAGCCTGTTCATCATCAATCAGATATTGAGCGCTTATCAAGGAAGCTGGATGTGATCAAGTCTGAGATGCACAACTTCACTGTGACATTTCCAGGCATCATCAAAAAGGCTGTGGCTGAGGCTGTCACTGAGCCAATTCAGGATGGTGCAAGAAGAGGTGTAGCCCAAGGACTCAGTCATCTTTCAACAAGAATAAAGGATGCCATTGACTCAGCAGTCCCTGCCATGTTCCATGAACATGAACTCACCATGCACAGGCAATTTAATGCTGTTCGCACCAGACAATACCGCCATGCTAACTTCATTGTCAGGCGTGTTCAGGCAAATACTAATGCAAATGCCAACCTCCTGCTGAAGATTGCCAGGGCTTCAAGAAAAAGACAACGTGCTATGGCTGCCTCTGTGGAGCAGATTGCAAGACGTTTTCAATCACGTTCATCCAAACATCTGCGAAGTCAGGATAAACGTGACGGGGAGAAAAATACAACACTCAGCATTGCATCTGCTGAACAAGGCTCATCATCAGCTAATCCCACCATTACACATGTTCCTCTCCAAGACATCACACCTGTTATAATACCTGATGATGAGGATAATACTCAGAGGGAGCAACAAACTCAAGATAGAGTTGACTCATCAAAGTCTATGGTTTTGGTTAACACCAGCAAGCCTGAGGATGATGATGAACCAGCTGCCAAGAAATTAAAATTCACTGTTAGCTCTCTCCCCAAAGCTACTCAAACTCAGGCTCAGACAGCATTTATCAAAAGAGCTGATGTTTTGAAAAACACAAGTGTGGAGTCCTCTGTCTCGAAGAAAGGAAAGGAAATAGTTTTGGTTGACACAGATACCAAACTTAAGAAGATAGCTGTGATGCTAGAGACAGGAGGATCCACCACAGACCTTTCCCAATTCTCAACCTTTACACTTTCCGACGAGATTCCTTTGACCCCTGAAGAAATAGAGCAACAGGCTGAAGAATTCAAAAGATTAAATGAACTCAAGACAGCCAAAGAATTGAATGAAGCTACTCTGAGGAAGATGACACCACCTGAAAGGGAAAAACAAAAACAAAGGTTGAGGGAAATGGAAGCAAAACGCGCTGAGGCTTTAAGGAAAGTCAAAGCTGATTATGATGCCTGCGTGAACAACAGATATGCTTCTGGCAAGATAACCAAGTTCAAATACACCATTCATAAATCCACAAACACCCCACAGATGATCTTATGGAGGGAAAACCAACAGAGAAATATGGATGTGTTTGACAACTTCAGGTTAAAGACACTTGGGTTATCAGAATGGTTCGAACTTGAAGCCTTAGCTGCCAAAAAGTCTGGACAGGCTAATTTTCTTCTGCTTAATACTCTTAAGGCCAAGTTTAACTGGATCAAGGAAACAGCTGCCAAACTTAAGATTGATCCCCCACCACAGCTTTTTGAACAAGAACTCCCAAAGACTAGCAACAAAAGGAGAAGAATCTCACAAATCGTTAATGAAACTTTTGTTACTGAAGATGTTCATGTGGATGGCATGCACAGGGATTTGATCCTCCCCAATGGTATTGTTGGCCCTGTTGATGGTCAGACATACACAGAGCCTAAAAGAGGAATGGCATTCATGAACAGGGCTTGCCAGTATGCTTTTCAAAGGGAAGATGAGCTGTGCTTAGCTTCAACTATTCAGCTACTCTGTCACAAGAAGTCTCTCAAGATCAACACTGAGTATTCCAAGAAGTTTGCAAAGACTTTGCAGGATGAAATTGATAACAGATTGGACTTGGCTGAAGCTGAAGAAAGAATTAAAAATGATGACTATTGAAGATGTTCACAACCCTTTTTACCTTCATCTTTTATTTTGCTTATGTAATGCACTTGTAATTTTCTTTAAGTTTTAATAAAATCATGAGGTATGTTTGTTTAGATCTGTTATGTGTAAGAAGAAGCTGTTAAACTCACTTACCTTAACTTAGTTAGATCTAACATTATTTATGTTTAAATAGGGGGAGATTGTTGGGAATCTAAACTTGTTAGATTCCCTGATCATTGATTTAAACATAATTAGGCTGTTAGATAGTCCCTTGCCTGTGCCTAGGAGGCAGGCAAGTTTCGCAAGACTCACAGAGATCCAAGTCTTTGTGAGCAACCTCAGAGGAGTCCATGTCAGAGACATTGTCAGGGAAGTCGAAGAATTACCTGAAGACATACTCATTGGCTGTGATGGATAACAACCAAGATGTATCAGGGACTCTGAGGGGTTGAGAGTTAACAGGGGTGGCAATACCCTGATAACTCTCAGCACACTTTGGACATGCCATTTGTGTGTTCGAGACTATGAAGAAAAAGGAAACTGTTTTGGCAACTGTTTCCTTAAAGCATAATGGAAGACTATCAAGAATAGAAGGACATCATGTGACTGATGTGGGAACTTGTAAAAGCTTGTGTAGTCGCCATCAAGTACTGTTCAGGTCAAACTCGTAACACTATAAATAGGATGTGTATCCATGCATTAATGTTTAACACTTTGAGATATTAAGAACATTATTGCATATAACTTAGTGAATCAAACAGCTACGACTGTATTCATAAGTTAGGGTTTATTGTTGTTCAAAGTGTGCACAACACATTGTCATCAAACTGTGTTATCCGTAACACTTGTAATTCTTTATTATACAATAATAAGATTACGTTTGAAAACTAATACCTTGTGTTGATTAAGTTAAGATTAGGGTTTCTTGCATTGATTAGGGACTTTCAATTTGCCTATTCTCCCATCACTTGCTAATAGTTTATCTGCAATAAGTAAGGTCGTACGATTCGAAAAGTTACTTAGCTTCTAGCCCAAGATCGTTTAAAAGTTGCTCGGTAATGATAAGAGTTCATAGCCAAGGCATAACTTATGAAGCGGGGCGCGAAGATTGGCGAGTCCGAAAAGGCCCTAACAAGGCATGAGGATTCCATTTTATTGCTAAAGATCCAAAGTGATGTGAAAAGCATTATTCCCAAAATCAATATGAAGGATCAAGACTCACGACGAAAAGCAATCAACTCCCATAAAGATCATGGAGAAGTCTATCCGAAAAGACCCTAACAAGGTATGAGGATAAATAGATCCAAGTCCGAAAAGGAGGCGGATCGTTGTATCTCAAATCCTGATTAGAGATTGAAGAAATAATCATGAAGTCGTGGTCAACAAAGTTGGAGTACCCCTCAAAAGTCTCCAAGTGAAGAAACTCTATTAACGATAAGAAGACCATTATCTCAAGCACGTCTCTCAAGATATGAAGTATGAAGTACATGCCAAATGTCAGCCCGAGAAAGGTCTCAAATCGTGAACCGAGTTATGCCAAGATATGAACTTTTTGATATCCCGAGAAGCAGTTTTAAGAGATTTTGTCCTTTAGCTAACTATTGATCAAATCGTCCTACTTTGCTTTCAGCCTAAATAAACTATCGAAATAAGTCCAAAAATGCATCTTCATGATCATTCTAAGACAAAAATAAAATATAAGAGATACACCTAGGAATAAGGGAGTTTAAGCATATAATTAAGCCATGTGTGTAAGTGTTTGATTTGCTAACTTATAATAACAATGATCTCGTTTTTAAGCTTAGTTTGGGGAACGTGAAACTTGAGGGTGATGAATCGTCGTAGCACCGAAGCCCTAATGTAAGTCTTAGATCTCTTTGCAAGTTATTTCCACGTAGCTATTTTCTATCCTTTTGTTTACTTTAAAGTTTTAATTTCTCTTAGTACTTTAGTTTTTGTTTAGTAATATTTTAATAAGGCCAAGGTTGATTGATTATGAGAAAAGTGTAAATTTGCTTTATCACTAAGCATTGCATGAGGGCATGGCAATGGTTAAGTGTACGGGATTTGATAGGTGTGAAAACACCCATCCTTTTACCACTTATTTCTGGCTAAAATAAACATAAAAACCACGCATAATTCCAAACAAATGATATTAAATACGTGTTTTGGTCTTGTTTTAGCCAGAAATAAGTGGTAAAAGGATGGGTGTTTTCACACCTATCAAATCCCCTACACTTAACCATTGCCATGCCCTCATGCAATGCTTAGTGATAAAGCAAATTTACACTTTTCTCATAATCAATCAACCTTGGCCTTATTAAAATATTACTAAACAAAAGTTAAAGTACTAAGAGAAATTAAAACTTTAAAGTAAACAAAAGGATAGAAAATAGCTACGTGGAAATAACTTGCAAAGAGATCTAAGACATACATTAGGGCTTCGGTGCTATGACGATTCATCACCCTCAAGTTTCACGTTCCCCAAACTAAGCTTAAAAACGAGATCATTGTTATTATAAGTTAGCAAATCAAACACTTACACACATGGCTTAATTATATGCTTAAACTCCCTTATTCCTAGGTGTATCTCTTATATTTTATTTTTGTCTTAGAATTATCATGAAGATGCATTTTTGGACTTATTTCGATAGTTTATTTAGGCTGAAAGCAAAGTAGGACGATTTGATCAATAGTTAGCTAAAGGACAAAATCTCTTAAAACTGCTTCTCGGGATATCAAAAAGTTCATATCTTGGCATAACTCGGTTCACGATTTGAGACCTTTCTCGGGCCGATATTTGGCATGTACTTCATACTTCATATCTTGAGAGACGTGCTTGAGATAATGGTCTTCTTATCGTTAATAGAGTTTCTTCACTTGGAGACTTTTGAGGGGTACTCCAACTTTGTTGACCACGACTTCATGATTATTTCTTCAATCTCTAATTGGGATTTGAGATACAACGATCCGCCTCCTTTTCGGACATGGATCTATTTATCCTCATACCTTGTTAGGGTCTTTTCGGATAGACTTCTCCATGATCTTTATGGGAGTTGATTGCTTTTCGTCATGAGTCTTGATCCTTCATATTGATTTTAGGAATAATGCTTTTCACATCACTTTGGATCTTTAGCAATAAAATGGAATCCTCATGCCTTGTTAGGGCCTTTTCGGACTCGCCAATCTTCGCGCCCCGCTTCATAAGTTATGCCTTGGCTATGAACTCTTATCATTACCGAGCAACTTTTAAACGATCTTGGTCTAGAAGCTAAGTAACTTTTCAAATCGTACGACCTTACTTATTGCAGATAAATTATTAGCAAGTGATGGGAGAATAGGCAAATAATTACACCAAGTGAGCTTGTGCAAGAATACCGACTTATAATTGACTCTATCATTTCTCATTCTCCACAATTTAAAATCTCAAGTAATGAGACTCGTGGATGCTTAGCCTAATAAACCAATTAAGGTCTACATGGTTAAGGATACTAGCTAGAATAAACTTGGATAAGTCTATTGGGGTTGAGTCAAAATAATCGCAACGGGCCTAATATGTCAAAGACTTCAAAAATAGCTACACCATTTTATTAATATTTTTGACTTTATTGCGGGATATATACATATGAAAGCAACGATAAAAATATAAAAATTACGACTAAATGGCCAAAGTTAATAAAAAATTGAAAAATGTTGAAAAAGATGATTTTCTGGTTAAATGAAGGCATTTTCATGGAAAAGTCCACTTAAAACATCGATAGAAGTCCCCCCTACACTTAAGATAAACATTGACCTCAATGTTTAAGCATGTGGGAAAAGTCTCCCCTACACTTATGACATTGTGCCCGTTGGTTAAATCAAGTTAAGGAAGAGACGACTAAAGTGATCAATTTCAAATGTGAGTATGAAGAAAATTGAATCACGATAGTTGAGAGATAGAACCAGATTTCGGATAACACGGGAGCACAGTTCTTCAAAGGTTCCAAAAGTGCATTCATCCCTGTAATCACATCACCACACAAAGACAAACACCTATATAGGTCCCCCTACACTTAGGAGGTTAAAACGGGAAAGGATAGATACTCGGGTTGCCTCCCGAGGAGAGCTTGTTTTTTATAACCGAGTCACGAGCCTGACTCGACCCAAAACTAGTTCATGGCGAACGTGATGAGGGATGGAATCATCTCCTGAGAGATGTCCTCACCAAAGTACAACTTCACTCGTTGGCCATTCACCTTAAAATTAGGTCCATTAGGTTGAGCGAGCTCGAGAGTACCATATGGAAAAATTTGGGCAATGGTGAATGGGCCGGACCAACGAGATTTCAGCTTGCCCGAAAAGATTTTCAACCGAGAGTTAAAGAGTAAAACTTTGTCTCCAACTTGGAACTCTCGGTTTTTAATCTTAGAGTCGTGAATGAGCTTATTCTTTTCCTTATAGATCAAAGAATTTTCATAAGCCTCATTACGGAGTTCATTGAGCTCATTGAGTTGGATCTTGCGTAGGTCACCGGCTTTGTTGATACCAAAATAAGCCTACTTCAAGGCCCAGTGAGCCTTGTGCTCCAACTCAATGGGGAGGTGCCACGCTTTCCCGTACACGAGACGATATGGTGTACAACCAATCGGAGTTTTGTAAGCGGTACGAAAAGCCCACAGAGCATCATCAAGTTTAGCGGCCCATGAGGCACGATGCTCTCCCACGGTTCTTTCAAGAGTTCGCTTTAATCCTCGGTTAGAGATTTCAGCCTGGCCATTAGTTTGTGGGTGGTATGTGGTGGAAACACGATGATTTACACCATACTTAGCCATGACTCTTGCAAATTGGTCATTGTAAAAATGAGTCCCGTGATCACTAATAATGGCACGAGGCACACCGAATCTAGCGAATAGCGATTTCAAAAAGTTACAAACCACCCTTGCGTCATTAGTGGGTAAAGATTTGGCTTCAACCCATTTGGAGAAGTAGTCAACGGCTACAAGGATGTATTTGTTTCCTTTAGAGGAAGGGAATGACCCCATAAAGTCGATACCCCAAACATCAAAGATTTCACATTCTTGTATGAAATTCTGAGGCATCTCGTCTTTATGTGTGATCTTGCCTTGTTTTTGGCAAGCATCACATCGTTTAACCATCTCGTGAGCATCACGGTAAATGGTGGGCCAATAAAATCCCGAGTCAAACACTTTTTTGGCGGTGTAGTTGGGACCAAAGTGACCACCGGTGGGTCCTTTGTGGCAAGCGTCAAGGATTTCTAAAGCTGCCGGTCCATCAACACATCAGCGAATAATAAAATCAGCACATTGTTTGAATAGATACGGGTCATCCCAAAAGTAAGTCTTAATGTCTTTGAAGAACTTCTTCTTTTGTTGGGATGTTAACCTGTCGACGAGAATTCCACCCGCCAAGTAGTTTGCAATGTCCGCAAACCACGGGGTTTCATCAGAAGTCGAGTTGATAGACATTAAGGTCTCCAGGGGAAAAGAGTCATTGATCTCTTTGTTCGGATGATCCCCTTGGTGAGGATCCTCAAGTCTACTGAGATGATCCGCGGCTAGGTTTTCAGCTCCCTTCTTATCGCGAATTTCGATTTTAAATTCTTGAAGTAGCAAAACCCAGCGAAGAAGTCTTGGTTTGGAATCTTGTTTAGTTAACAAGTACTTCAACGCGAAATGATCGGTGTAAACGATTGTGGTGGAAAGGACAAGATAGGGGCGGAACTTTTCAAAGGCATAGAAAACAGCTAAAAGCTCTTTTTCGGTTGTCGTGTAATGCAATTGAGCCCCCGTCATTGTCTTGCTAGGGTAATGGATCGGTTGGAAGTGTTTGTTCACTCTTTGGCCCAGAACCGCTCCAATAGCAAAGTCGCTAGCATCGCATATCAACTCAAAGGGAAGCTCCCAATTAGGGGTAACTAAGACGGGTGCCTTAGTTAGCTTATCCTTAAGCGAGTTGAAGGCTTCAATACACTTGTTGGAAAAGATAAAAGGAGTATCTTTTTCCAAGAGGTGGGTCATCGGGCGAGCGATTTTAGAAAAATCTTTGATAAAACAACGGTAGAAGCCTGCATGATCGAGGAAACTTCTCACACCCTTCACGGTTGAAGGTGGAGGCAACTTAGAAATAACATCAACTTTAGCACGGTCTACTTCAAGACCGGCTTTGGAGATTTTGTGTCCTAGCACGATGCCCTCTTTTACCATGAAATGGCATTTTTCCCAATTAAGAACAAGGTGAGTGTCTTTACACCGCTTAAGCATACGTTCTAAATTGGCAAGGCAAGCAGAGAAAGAATCGCCATAAACCGAGAAATCATCCATGAATACTTCCATAGTGTCTTCCACCATGTCATGGAAGATAGCCATCATACACCTTTGGAACGTCCCAGGAGCATTACATAAACCAAAAGGCATGCGTTTGTAAGCAAATGTTCCGTAGGGACAAGTGAATGTGGTCTTTTCTTGGTCCTTGGGATCGATGGGAATTTGAAAATACCCGGAGAAACCGTCTAAGAAGCATTAATAGTCATTACCAGCTAGACGCTCGAGCATTTGATCCATGAAAGGAAGAGGAAAGTGATCTTTTCTCGTGGAATTATTGAGCTTGCGGTAGTCGATACAAACTCTCCACCCAGTAACGAGACGAGTGGGAATCAACTCGTTGTGTTCATTGGGAACAACGGTTATTCCGCCCTTCTTGGGCACACAATGGACGGGACTTACCCATGGCGAATCCGAAATAGGGTAAATCCAGTCGGCATCAAGAAGTTTGATAACCTCTTGTTTGATGACGTCATGAATACGAGGATTAACCCTTCTTTGGCTCTGGATTGCGGGTTTAAAGTCATCTTCCATGAGAATCTTGTGAGTACAAAAGCTCGGATCAATTCCGCGGATATCAGAAGTTTTCCAAGCAATTGCCTTCTTATGATCTTTAAGCACGACGATGAGGCGAGATTTTTCTTCTTCTTTCAAGTCCTTCGCGATGATTACGGGCGAATTCTTGTTTTCTTCAAGGAACACGTACTCGAGATGGGGCGGTAACTCCTTAAGTTCTAAATCCGGAGGATTTTCGATGGGAGGCGTTTTCAAAGTCGGAGCATCGATAGCAATAACCGTGGGAGATGGTGGAGAAATATTGTCTTCTTTAAGAATGTTCTCAATGAGGCGAAGATCTTCATCCCAATCGGTTAGAGAATCGTCATTAGCTAAGTTCACATCTCCAATGGTGGCTTCCAAATCTTTCCAAAGGAAATCACTTTCTCCAAATAGAGATAGTGATGAATCAATAGAGGAAACAGTCTTAACATTGGGAAGAGAGGTAGGAATACTTTTACAAGCATCTTTGAAGTGTTCTTCACAAGCCTCATCAAGAACGTCAATACAATTAACACTCTCGTTAGAATAAGGCTGTTTAGAAAGCTTTCCCATGTTGAAGACAATTTTATCGTCACCCACTCTCATGATAAGCTCACCAGCTTCAACATTGATGAGAGTGCGACCGGTCCTCAAGAATGGACGACCAACAATTAATGGCACACGAGGGTCCATATCGTAGTCGACGACGACGAAATCGGCAGGAAAAGTGAATTTGTCGACTCCTACAAAGACGTCTTCGGTTATCCCCACTGGATAAGCAACCGTACGGTTAGCTAATTCCAGAGTCATTTTGGTGGGGACTAGCTCGGGGATAGATAATTTCTTCCAAACGCTTAGAGGCATTAGATTAATACTGGCACCTAGATCGGCTAAGGCCATGCAATTCTCTACTCCCGGGAATTTGCAAGGGATTAAGAAGCGACCCGGATCACCAAGCTTGGTTGGAAATTTCCTTAAGAGCACTGCAAAGCAATTCTCATTAAGTTGGGTGTTAGCAATATCAAGAAGCTTCTCCTTGTCGCTAAGAAGATCTTTGAACATTTTCGCATACTTAGGCATGTGAGCGAGAGCCTCAGCGAAGGAGATGTTAAAATTCATTTGTTTAAACATTTTAAGGAAGTTCGAAACCTGAATATCGTCCTTGCTTTTGAGCTTCTCTTTCCTCAACCTTGATGGATAAGGTATATCGGAAGAAGAGGAAGTCTTTGGAATAGTAGGATCACTCACATCCTTGGGTGGAGGAGGGGTAGAAGTAAGAGGTGGAGAAATTGGGGAAGTAGAAGGATGAGGAATAGGAGCAGGTGACTCGTTTTCCTTAGTCACAATCACCGGTGGAGGTATAGAAAGCTCGGGTTCCTTGGTACCTTTGCCACTGCGAGTGGTGATTGCTTTCATCTCCCCTCTTGGATTCGCAACGGTGTTACTCGGAAGAGTACCCGAAGAAGAGGGTTGATTACCTTGGAAGAAACTAGCCATCATGTTCCTTAAGTCATTCGTTTGACTTGCCAAAGTGTTTCTCATATCAGCTCTCAGATTGTTTCCTTGTTTCGCCATGTCTGCTTTCAAGTTGAGCACTTCCCGTTGGATATTGTCCACGATCACATCATTAGTCCTCATGTAGGTTCCAATATCTTGAGGTAATGCGCTGGGTTGGTTGGGAGGAGAATTGTAGGTGGGTGGTTGATAAGCAGGTTGTTGGTAAACTTGGTTGTTTCTTTGAGGTGGATATGGTTGTTTGTGAGGTGGTATGTATGGTGCACAAGGTTGTTGTTGTTGTTGAGGAGGGCGATTGAGGTTTTGTTGTTGGTTTGGGTTGTTAGGAGGAAAACCAGGTGGGGAAAGAAAGTTGTTTGAACGGTAGCTAAGCAAGTTGCGGTCTCCTTGAGGACGAGCTTGATAAGCGGCCGGAGGATAGGTACCGTATGCTGCATTAACATTCTCAGATGGATAGTCTTGGGTGGCGGTACAAGTGGTTTAAGAGTGGGGACCCCCTCATATTTCACATGGTTGGCTAACAGCATTTACTTGAGCGTCGTGAGCGTTTTTAGCATTGATGTTGTTGGTATTGTTAGTGGTGTGGGTAACAAGCGATTCAAAAAGCGTAGTAACTTTGTCAAGTCTCTTGTCACTGTCACTAGTACTAGCACTGGCGACATTGGTCCGAACACTCTTGGTTTGCACACGAGACTTATTTTCAATAATATCCCAAGCGACATTGGAAGTCTTAACTAAAATATTACCCCCCGAGGCACTGTTTAGTGAATCTTGGTCATTCATGCTTAAACCATTATAAGAAGTATTAATTTGGTGCACTTTGGTAAAACCATGTTGTGGGCACTTTCTTAAAAGATCTTTAAAACGGTCCCAAGATTCACTAAAAGACTCATCGTACTTTTGTTCAAAATTAATGATTTCATTCCGCAAAGCGGTAGTACGAGAGGGTGGGAAAAAGCAGTTGATAAATTTGGTCTCCAAATCCGTCCACGTCAGAATACTTTGTGGCGGTTCCTTTGCAAGCCAATGCCGGGCTTGTCCTTCTAAGGAGAAAGGAGAAAGTTGTAAACGGATTACCTCTTGTGGAACACCATTGAATTTGACCGTATTCGTTAGTTTCAAGAATCTCTTGATGTGGTCATGAGGATCATCAATGGTACGCCCCAAGAATGGTTGAGCGGAGACCATCTGGATAAAGCCGGATTTGAGCTCAAAATTGTTGGCTGCAATCGCGGGTATGACAATTGGATCATTGTTGCCTTCTACATGTGCTTGCAGAAGTTCAATCATCGGGCGATTGTCTGGTAGAGGCTCATTGTTGAGAGGTGGATTGTTATTGTTGTTGTTATTATTGATGTTGAGAGGTGGGTTATTGTTGTTGTTTTGTACACCGGCCATGTCTAAGTCTTCGAGAGGCTCGGGCTCTTGATAAGACGTGGATCGTGTACGCATGCACCTGCAAAAGAACTAACAAGGCAAACAAGAAATATGTTTGGTTTTTTTATGGTTTTAATTTTTTTGGATTTTTGAAAATTTTATATTTTTTAGGGTTTTTGAAAATTTTTATGAAAAAGTAACGTTCACGGCGAACGGGTCCCAAAATCCAAGTTCTCACAAAAAACTGATGATCTTAACGAGAAGAGCCGGCAGTGGCGCCATTTGATACAAGCGTTTTGTATGGGTTCAGATTATGTCTCGGTATCTCCTCGAATTGATCACGGTTCAAAGTGGAATGATTGTTCTTGGTGACAAACAGGGGGTTTGGTTTTTGGTTATCTATATTTTAAACTAAATGCAAGTAATTAAAATGCGTTGAGCGAAATTAAAGCGTTTTAAATATTAAACCTAAAGCTATTTTAGGAAGAACTTATGTAAAACTTTAAAACTTAAAAACATGTTCTATCGAATATTGCAAATTATTTCTATCAGAATGCATCAAAACCATAAGCATCGGAATATAACTAGAACAAACCATCGGAATGTCAAAGTAAAGTCCATCGGAATGTCCCTGTTAGTTACCATCGGAATAATAAAAATCAAGCTGTCGCAATGATGGCTGTCGGAATGATGTCTGTCGGAATGAAGCTATTGGGAAGTTCAGATCGAAATAACAAGAAAATACTTCTGTTGCAATGCACTACTATCGGAATGTACCAGATCGCAAAGTCAGATCGGAAAGTTGCTGTTGAAAAATGGGCAAAGTTTTGTCTTAACAAAGACCTTAGTCCCGTCGGAATATGCGATCGCAATGAGCGATCGCAATCCCAGATCGGAATAAGGGGTAAGTGCCAAACTTATCGCAAAGTAGAACCACACTTGGGTTATTGCGATACAAAGCAGGAAATCCGTCGGAATGTGTATAACCCTGATATTGCGATGAAATACAAAATCAATCCGAAAATGGTGACAACCTTAAAACTTAATAAGCACAATCAATAAGCTATTTTACCCGCAACTTAAACACTTCAAAAAGCTTAAATTTGACAACTTTCGAAAATGTAAAATCATAAACTTTATAAACGAAACTTTTAAATGACTAAACCCTTGATGAAATCCGAAAACCAATAAGCTAAAACAAGAAATAAACCAATAAGCATAGAGAGCCTATATCTTATACGTGTATGAGCTTAAAAAGGAACACAAAAGATTAACCTTCAATCACGAACTCATCAATTTACCCAAACCGTATGAAATGAAACAATCGGATCAATTGATTAAGGAAAACTAAGAAATGAAGAAGGAGATTAAAGAACCAAAAAGCTTAACTTGAATTAGATTAATGAAATCCAAAATACAAAAGCTTAAAACTTGAAAGATAAAATTGGAGAAAAGAAAAAATCTTAGTGAGAGAAAGTTGAGAACTTTCTCTCTCTAAAACTAGAGAAAATGAAAAAATGAAAAACTAACTCACTACAAATTTGTGAAGTGGAATCCTATATATAGGCGTCTCTTGTGGGCTTTGTGAATGGGCTTTGTTTTTGGGCTTCTTTTCTTCTTTCTTCTTTAGTCTTTACGTTTCTTTAAATAAACGTTTCCGACTTTGGACTTTGAGAAGTGTCAGTGAATAATTCCAACTCGTCTTATAATCTTTTTTTTAATAGACTCGAGTTCTTCGACATATATGAATCTTCCATCTTTGGCCCTTTTCTTCGATAAATCTTCAAATAGGCACAATGCCTTCAAATCTTTTGCATCTCTTGGACAATAGACTTCATCTTGAGTCTTTTTCTTCGATAAACCCCGTGCAATCCCATGTTTTCTTCAGTATTCACCCGGTTGACTCTGAAAACAAAATAGACACAAAAACCACGCATAATTCCAAACAAATGATATTAAATACGTGTTTTGGTCTTGTTTTAGCCAGAAATAAGTGGTAAAAGGATGGGTGTTTTCACACCTATCATAAGCCTAAGAAACTGCGGACTTCCGTCGCTGATGTCGGCCTTGGCCACTTAGTAATGGCCTCAACCTTTGCTGGATCCATAGTGATTCCTTCTGCTGATACAATGTGACCTAAGAATGCCACCTTGTCTAACCAGAACTCACACTTGGAGAATTTAGCATACAGCTGCTTCAGGCGAAGAATCTGTAGTACTATACGAAGATGGTCTTCGTGTTCCTCCTTGGACTTTGAGAAAATCAGGATGTCATCGATGAAGACAATGATGAACTTGTCCAGAAATTCATGGAAGATTTTGTTCATCAAATCCATGAACACTGCTGGAGCATTTGTCAGGCCAAATGGCATAACTACAAACTCGTAGTGGCCATAACGGGTATGAAAGGCAGTCTTAGCGATGTCCTGCTCCTTGACCCGTAGCTGATGATAGCCTGACCTAAGATCAATCTTGGAAAAGTGTTTGGCCCCTTGGAGTTGGTCAAACAGATCGTCAATGTGTGGCAGTGGATACCTATTCCGAATGGTGATCTTGTTGAGCTCGCGATAGTCTATGCAAAGACGCATATTGCCGTCCTTCTTCTTAACAAACAAGACCGGTGCGCCCCATGGAGATGCGCTCGGTCGAATGAAACCTCGTTCAAGAAGTTCTTGCAGTTTATCCTTCAGCTCCTTCAGCTCTATGGGAGCCATGCGATAAGGAGCCTTGGAGATTGGTTCAGCTCCTGGAACCAGCTCTATACTGAATTCCACTTCTCGTGCAGGTGGTATGCCCGGAAGTTCTACTGGAAACACATCTTGGAATTCCGACACGATAGGTTGATCCTGAATCGATGGGGATTCAACATCCATGCCGTGAACCGTAGCTAGATAACCCTCGCAGCCATGTGACAGTAGTGCACACGCTTACAGGGTAGATATGACTTGTACAGATCGTCCGGGTATGAACCCATTATGAATGTACTCTGGTGCATTAACATCACCGAAGATAACTCGATATGAATGGCAGTCTATGGTAGCATGATGCTTGGATAGCCAATCCATGCCCAAAATCATGTCGAAGTCATTCATGTCCAGCGGAAGTGCGTCGACAGGTCGAACCTTATCGTCAAATTCTAGGGGAAGACTCTTGTATACATGGGTGATTAATACAGAGTCCCTCAAAGGCGGGGAAATAAGGCATCCTAATGTTCTTAGCATAAGCAGTAGAAATAACCGAGTGAGTAGCACCCGTATCGAAAAGAACACATGCAACTTGACCATACATATACAAGATTCTAGTGATGGTACCTGTAGACTTGTTGGCCTGGTCTCGAGATGTCGTGTAGACACGCCCGGCAGTAGGAGGCGGCTTGGTATCAGCATGTCCTGATGTACCCTCCATCTCGCCCTTACGGCAATCCTTCATAATATGGCCAGGAAGACCACACTTGAAGCACGCATCAGTATTACGGCGACATGGTCCTGGGTGCCTACGGTGGCAAGTAGAGCAAAGAGGATGAGTGTATCCTCCAGCAGGTGCTCTGGCTGGATGAGAACCTGATAAAACATTTTACATAAGACATGATAGTTGGGTACAAAGGACAAAGCAGATAATCGTAAGGTTGAATACCAGTGATAGCTGGACGGCTAGGCTGCGAACCTCTCTGGTTCTGCTCCCTACCGTTTCCATGGTTCCTGGTAGAAGTTTGCTAAAGTGTCAGAATATGAGTTATAACATGAAAACATAAGGAAATGCGTAAGTATTAGGACCTGCTACTGTTGGAGTGCCCAGTGTTGTTACGGTAATTATCATTACCGCCGCGCCTATCCGTAGCAGAACGGTCGTTAGTCTGACCGTTTCCCTTGGGCTGATGAGGCTACTGCTGAGTAGCCGGCTGAGACCGGTCCCCAGTTTTCTGCCTGGAAGATACATTTAAGAGATGAATAATTGACATATGGAAAGTATACGGATTGGTCACTGCTTGAATACGAATGTTTACCTCTTGTCGGGTCTTTCAGCTTCCCCGAACTCATCTCTCTCCTGCAGCATCTCCAGTTTTCGTGCTGCATCGGCCACTTGTGCTACAGTGTTAAACGTAGCACACACCAGATTGCTTGCGACCGATGTGCGAAGAGCCCATCTAAAGTGATGTGCCTGCTCTTCAGGAGTACCTACTGCCACACCAAGGAAACCAGCCAAGCGAAGAAAGCGCTGCATAAACTCGTTGCTATTCTCCCCAGCTCTCTGCCGGATCCCATGGTACTCTCTCTTGAGCTTGTCCTGCTCAGCCTTGGGAAAGAACTGCTCCATCACCCTGTCCTTGAACTGAGCCCAAGTCAAACCAGCAACCCACTCGTCACCACCTTCAGACTGCATCAATGCTAACCACCAGTTGAGTACATCGCCTTCGAACCGATAGCATGCCAACCTCGCCTTGTATGCGGGGTCACAGCCCATAGCGTTTAAAATCTTCTCGATGTGTGCCAACCAGCTTTCAGCGTCGCTGGGGCTATCTGTCTTCTCAAAAGCTCGAGGGGGGAGCTTGTTGAATCTCTCCAGCCATACTGCTAATGTCACTGGAGGAGGAGGAGGAGGTGCCTGATTATGCTGCTGATTGTTGGCAGCTTGAACTTCAGCCCTGATGTATAACATAAAACCTATGATTAAACAGATCAAAACATAAAATATATATATATACATGTAAAAAATTTATACTAAAATTTCACGAGAAAAATTTTATGCAAGAAAATTTTGTGTATGAATGCATGATGCAATTTTATGAAAACTTTTGTATGCTCGAGAGTGAACGCCTCTGGTCAGTTCACCCAAAACAAAAGACATAGCGAGGGGACGCCTATGGGTCGGTCCTAAATCTAAAAGTTTCGATAAAACACATGCGACTAAATAGGGCCAGTCCTGTACCAACCGTTACTTAGTCAAAAATCTGCGACAATGACATGTATATGTATGCTTAAAAATGATGAATGCATGAAAACAACTGTCAGTTCTAGGAAGACCGTAGTGACTACCCACTAATCACAGGTCATATTTGAGAGCCTACAGGTCGAAGCCTTGGCTCTGATACCATAATTGTAACACCCCATTTTGATAATGTAAATGTCACATGCAATTATGGCGTGTCATCAAAGCATACAAGAAAAAATGTCTAAACATTACTTGACCATAAAAGGAAAATACCGGAATCAAACATCGGTAGTCCATATGTAAAGCTCATCACACACAAACATAGTATAATAAAGGAAAGGACTAAACAATGTCGAAAGCATATGTATCATAAGAAAGGAAATGCATAAAGTAAAGAAGGCTAGACAGCTTCCAGTCCATATGCACGTACTCTTAGTGTCTACGAGCGTCCCTAAGTACCTGCCGTTTTGGGAACATAGAAAAGGAAAACGGTTGAGCAAATACGCTCAGTGCACGGATGTACAATAAAGCATGAATAAGATAAGCATATAACATATAACAGCGGAAGAAACTAAGTCCCGAGTAACCTGGTTAAGTCTTAAATAAACTGGTTTTATAGTTTGAAAGTCTTATGTTTATCTTATAAAAACTGTTTGTCATATTTTACCATTAGCCAATATAGGTCATGAAAATCCACCGTGCATGAATACTTAGAGGGGTGACCTCATCATGCAAATTAGAGGGGCTGCCTCTAATTTAATATACTGGTTTTTAGGTAGGAGGGATCAGCTCCTTGTGAAGGATGCAAGGCACACACCACATTCACCATGAAATCCTGACTAAAAACATGTAACTAGGATGCACCCATACGCCCCACATGATAAATATAATATAAATGACCAAAAGCTGAAAGGGACGCCACGAGCAATCACTCCGCCGTGGTGAAGTCATAACATCAGTGCCTCTAATGTTATGGTTATGGTACCTCCATAACTAGGTGAAACTGGTCATGCATGTATATGGCTATAGGTAATCTTAAGTAAACATAAGCAATCAAACACGTAACTTATACTACGGGAAAACAGTTGGCTGCATACGGGGAATCCTAATAAGGAAAGAATGTCCATACTGAAAGGACGGGAATCCGTACCTTATGTCCAGTGAACGAAGAAGATGAACTGAGAGAAATCCTACTTCTGAATCACTAGTGCTACATAAACACATACATGAATAAGTATATGGTTACTAAATACGTAGCTAGTTTTATGTCATGTCTTAGCTTATTTTATGTGTTCTTACCATGTTTTACTGTTTTTAAGCCTTACACTGTGTTTATCTTATATTCTGTTTAATCTGATTAAGTATTTCTGGTATTTCATGTGTTATTATACTTACTGTGTAATAATAAGTAACTTTCCAAAAATAGCAGGTTTACTAAAATAGAAAGCTTCCAAAAATAGAAAGTTTCCAAAAATAGAAAGTTTCCAAAAATAGAAAGTTTCCAAAAATAGAAAGTTTCCAAAAATAGAAAGTTTCCAAAAATAGATATACTGCTTAAAATAGATAAGTTTCTAAAAATAGAAATTTTCCATAAATAGATTAGCTGCCTTAATTAAATAAGTTTCCATAAATAGATTAGCTGCCTGAAATAAATAAGTTTCTAAAAATAGAAGGTTTCCATAAATAGATTAGCTGCCTTATTTAATTAAGTTTCTAAAAATAGAAAGTTTCCATAATTAGAAATAAGCTGGTTAAATAAGCTAAGTATATAAGCCTAAGTGTTTTCATGAATTTTCTAAGTCATATGATATAATGTATAGTTTAATAATTATTTCATGTAATTAAATTAAACTATAGGTTAAAATATTTAATTAAAGTATAACATGTTTTTAATTAAATAAAGTTAAATACTTAGGTTAAAACATGTATTATTATATATTAATAATATAACCTAAGTCATGTTAATTAATTAATTATAGTCATGGTTTTTAAATAATTAATTAATTATAAGTCTAAAATATAAAATACTTAGGTTAATTAATTTCATGATTATAACAGTTAAAATAACCTAAGTCATGTTATTAAATTAATCATATCATTTTATTAATTTAATTTTTAACATAAGATCATAAACATAAAAAAAACAAAACATACACCATGAACCGGATCCAAACTAAAAACAATGAACCGGACATGAAATCGACACCGTACCCCGAACCAACTCGGGGTACCCCGTGTCTTACTGCTGTCGTGGGACCCACACACACCAACCAAGACCGTATGGTCTTGGTGGTGGTCGG
The DNA here is from genome assembly GCA_025667525.1 of Glebionis coronaria. NCBI lineage: Eukaryota > Viridiplantae > Streptophyta > Magnoliopsida > Asterales > Asteraceae > Glebionis > Glebionis coronaria. The sequence goes on from JANFOE010001855.1 coordinate 315,012, forward strand.
TTTGGCCAAACCGAAACCCCTTCGGGTTCGGTGCAGCCTGTGGCCAAAAACAAACACCCCTTAAAACATACTTTTGATTTTATTAAACCCCAAATCATGTTAGATCCATGTTTAATTATTAGGTTTTTGTAAAAACATAACATGTTCTTGATTTATAAAAAGATCAAATCAAAAGAAAAGGTTTAAAAAGGATTTACCAAATTCGTGGATCAAAAGGATGAAGAACAAACACGATCAACCACTAAAATTCCAAGATCCAAGATCACAAACCACCTCCTTGTGGTGGTTGTAGGGTGGCGGCACAAAGAAGAACAAGGAAGAGGGTTTTAGGGTTTTTCTAAAAATCTTCTATAAAATAAAATGAGTAGTGAAAAATCCCTTTTTCCCTTTTAGTAAAATTTGACAAATGGGCTTGGGCCATTTGTCCTTGTAGCCGCGAGTAGGGGCCCCACTTGGGGTACCCGTACCTTTTTCCGTGTCCCGATGTTAAGTTGTACGTTCGTGATTAATTGTGTTCGCGTTTTAAGTGTTCTCGTTACGTAAATACCGTGATCTAATATATTTAATTACGCTCGTAATAAATATATATACGTAATTAATAATAGTTCGTGTTTTAATTACGTTCATGATTTCATGATCGCATGTTCGTGATTAATTATTGTCAAATAATTATTACGTGCTCGTGCATAGTAAATACTTATCGTGTTCTAACATGTATGTAATACGTAAAATCCTAACACGTAATCGTAATTATTCTATATTAGGAAAGTTTAAATCTAATACGTACGATCTTAAGGGTACTATTCATGGTAAAAGCATGCGGGTTTTACACTTGTGTATGTAAGGCATGCTTAAACTGGTTCGCTTGCCAGGTTCTGTTCTGTCTTCTTTGTGTGCAGTGGCTTAGACACACTTCTCGACACTGTTGAAAATGGACATGGGATGACTGCATGAAGTATGAAGGAGACTACTGTGTGTATAGACAAGATTATCACAACTCGAGAACATCTGTCACTGGTGAAAGAATATGGTGTTGTGCATTTAGTAAGCTACTTGCCAAGGATTTGTTAATAAGTAATAACGTAGCTTCTGATAGCATAGTTCACAATTGTCTAGATCAAGCATAGAAAATTTGTAAGCCTCTTATTGAGTACATATTCACCAGAAATCGATCAACACATATAGCATATCTCGACAACTTTTTAAACAAAGATGACAACTTTTGCTTTTCTTTTGGGAGCCCATGATAACTGAAAAACGTTGTTTCTTACGCCTATTGAGTAAGATAATAATAATGTAATTGATAGTTGTAAAATTAGATACTTGCTCTAGGAAAAACAAGCAACTAAAATATAGGGCAAGTGAGCACGATGATTTAGGAAAACCGTGTGTGAATGACCCTAAAAGTGAGTTCGTTCTCGAGGAGGCTAGTGCGTTGTGTAATGAATTGATTAATGTTTGTGATTATATTGATAAAAAGAAATAATAGAAATGGGGTGAGAAGAGAATGACGGTTACGAAGACGGATCGAGCTAAGACGAAAAGGCGTTCACGTAAAACCGTAAAAAGCTACAAATTAAAAATTTTAAACCTAAAAATTAATTAAAAGCTAAAAGTAGTCTAAAATAATATAAATAAGAATAAAAATCCAATAAAATATTTTAAAACCTTTTATTAATTAAATATTCAATTTTAAATGCTAATTAAAGCCCTAAAATTAAATATAATTAATCAAAATGTCCAAAATATTATTTTATTGAACAAATAACTTACTTATATTATCTAAAGACTAAAAAGTATTTTTTCTAAATTTTAAAAACTATTTTTCTATTTTTAAAACCCTTAAAACTATTTTTAAGCTAAAATAATTGTAAAAAAATAATAAAATAATGCTAAAAATAAGTTGACATGAAAATCCTAAATTACTCTAATGAACAGTAGAAAAATGAAAAAGTTTGAAAAATATAAAATTTTACACTAAAGGACAAAAACAGTTTGAATAAAACCCTAATTAAACTAATTTAATTCTAAAAAATAAATAAAAGGTGAACAGTAAAAACTTTTTATACTAAAAATCTTAAAATGATTTTCTTAATCTATGAAAAATGTTTAAACTGAAAAATAATGATTTTTGGCACTAAATGCCGAAAACAAAAATATTAAAAGTAAATAAAATAGCTATATAACCTAAAAAATAGCAAATGAACAGTAATAAAAAATCTAATTACACTAAAAAATCAGAAATAAAATTAGAAAAATATGGAAACTGGTTTCAAGGTCTAATTCCAATTTTCATGCACTAAAGACAAAAAACCTAATTTCTGATAGTGACACTTTGCTTGTTTTTGTCCAGTAGCTGAGCAGTACTAACCAGTGTAATAGCAGGGGAAACCTTTTTCCCACTGCTAGTGTAAAAATCAGGTCTGGTGACCTTTGAGCTTAGGAAAGCTTGTTGGATTAGTTTCTTTTGGAACAAAAGGCACCCCTATACTCAGTTGAGTATAGGGAGTCAATTTATGAAAGAAAACACACAAGTCACTTCACAAAAATTCACACAAAAGGCACACAAAGTTTCTGGTTAAGCTTGCACAGGTCTGGGAGTATTTTGCTGGTTCAATTGGCAAAATGGTGAGATTCAAACCTTTAAATCAAGTACACAAATCCACCAAATGACATATAAGCAATAGCAAACCCTAGAATGACCTATCTCCTAACAATGATCAAGATTTAAGGCACAAATAAACACAAAACCTGGCAAAACAAAGACCTACTGATTTTGACTGTTTTACCAAATTTTTTATCATGCAAATGAGTTTAAAACTCTACCAATCAGAAAGCCAAGCTAACATACAACCTATGACCACCTAATGAGTGATTATAACAGGTTTATAACCCAAAAATCTTTCACCAACCTCAATTAAACACCAGATCCAAACACTCCTTTTACTTCTGAAAATGGACTTTTAACAAGACAAATCTCAATAAACTCAAACCAAACTGGTTAGACAAGTCCTAAACATGCATACAACCAACTAGTGAGCAATATCAAACACTTAAACAAACACTTGAACAACTTGCATGCCAAATCAACAAATCACATAAATCTGAAATATTTGAAAACTCAAATATGGGACAAGATGGTTACCTTGTGGGACCCACATCCAGGTCCCATAATGGCTGCATAGCCATCTTCAAACAGACTCGGGCCTGTGTAGATTCTTGGACAACAATCAATTGCTCAAAGATTTCCTGCTAAGAACAAATGAAGAAACACAATATACCAATAATCTGTTTTATGAAACTTTTTAAACCTTTTCACAAACTTCTCAGATAATCCTTCTCAAATAATCTTCTTTTAAAACACTTTAACAATCACTTAAAAACCTGGAAATCCAATTTTTGGAACAAGGTTTTACCAAAACCAACACCTTTTCAGAAACTTGAAAAACAAGAATTATTTTGAAAATTCTTGAACTAAGATTAAAATGTGGAACTTAGAACTTAGCTAAATCAATACCAACTTTTAAAAAAATAAAAGGAATTACAATTTAACACAAAACACAACTTTAATTTCATAAAAAGTCATTCCATGAATTTAGCTAAAAAATCAGGAACAAGAAGTATGGGTGCATTTCACCCTATACTTATAGTACTGAATAGAAGATACTAGAATTACAATAAAATAATGCAATGTCCTAAACCCTAATTGCTGAATTCCCTGGAATGCCCTTTGACTAAAGATTCAAACTTGGTCAAATTTCGTCTTCACGTGATGAGAGTGATGGCCAGTTGTCAAGGATTGATCTGGGACGTTTGATATACCTTTGGGAACAAGAAAACCATCTTGGCTGTTTATCTGGTCAGTTTTGGGGGTTTGGGTGGAAAGGGACATTGCAGGGGAGTACCCCACACTCACATGGGAGTGTTGTGAGAATCTTTGTGAGTGGGTTTAGGATGAGAGAGACCTTAATTAACCATCTGGAGACTTTTAGGCAAAAACCCCTTGTTTTGATCTTTGTTCTTCCTGGGAAATTTTAGGGTTTAAGAGGTGATGAACATGGGTTTAATCTGTTTTTTTGGATTAAGTTTTTAAACTTTTGTTTAGTGGGAAAAACAGTTGACCTTTTGACCCAGGTTTAATTAAATTAACCTGGTGGTGAGTGGAAGGTTGACGTGGAGAGGAGTGGTGAGGTGGTGGGGTGTGATTGGTGGAGTGGGATGACATGGAGGGATGATTGGCTGGGAAGGGTTTGTGTGTCTGGCAATTTTAGTCCCCCAAAGTTCCAATTGTCTTCACTTTGTTTTGAACAGCATAAACTTCTTTTTCCTTTGTAAATAAGTTTCATCCACTTGTCACTTTTGGCACATCTTTGCAAAAAAGTTATAACAAGGACTTTAAATGCAATTTCTTCAATTCTAAGGGCTATTCTTGACATTTATTCAAACTTTAAGGATTCTTCTTGTACAAATGACTATTGGAGGGTCATTTGTGACAAGTCTTCAAAGATGAGGGACCGAACTTGTATTTCTTCAATTCTTCAAGGACCAATTTGGAAAATCATGATTCGGGTCCGGTTCATTGTGCGGCTTCGTTTCCCGTGTTCGTTTTTGATTGATTCTTGTGATCTTTTTGCCATTTCCTCAATATCCGTTCCTAAAATACACAAGCAACAAACACGAGCATATATTTGGCAGTTTTAATGATATTTAATGCATTTTAAGCCCGGTTTGGACGATGAGACTGTATAAAAGCAGTCTCATCACTCTCCCATACTAAACCATTGTCGTGCCCTCACGCAATGCTAGATTTAAGTATCGTAGCACCTCCAAAATTCATTTTTATTCACTTTATTGAAAGATAAACTAGCTACATTACTACTATCACTACTACTTGTGTTATAGACATAATGTATGATTTTCATCGCAAAATGGGACGTTTAGGTTCATAGAATAAGAACACGCGAATGCTTCGTTAGAAATAATTTCATCGTCCTCGATTTTCACCCCAATTCCATGCCAAGCGTGCAACGAGATCATTGTCATTATAAGTTAGTAATGCTAACACTACTCATATGCCCTAATCACGTACTTATCCTCCCATTATTCCTAAGTTGTATCTCTTATATTTTATTTTGTCTTGAATGTTTCACGAGGATACATTGTTTGACTTATGCGATAATAGAGATTTAGGTCTAAAAATAGAGTCCTAACGGTGTAACCAAGATCATCAAATCAATAACCCCTCCTAATAGACAACGATGTTAAAAAATTAAGTTGACAAGAAGAATCGATAAACACGGTTTTATAACGGTTTTGAACATGAGACTTATTACCAAGACTTTTATACGCCCCCTAACGGAAGGGCCTTATTATCTTTGGTTTACCTCCATCTTTTATTCAACTTCGCCATGAAGCTTTTATTATGACTTTGGTCTTGCCTTGCCTTTTATTATCCGCCTCATCGGTGGTTTTATTAGCCAAAGACGTATATCCTCACGCTAAAGCGAATTTTGGATCTTTAAAGCTTCGAAGATTAAGGCTTGATTCACTTTCAATTTTGCATAGATTTTTCGGCCTTGTGGGGCTTCAAATTGTTTGCTAGATTTAGGTGAGCACTTGAAATCTTATTATTGGGTGAAGCTTTTGATTATTCGGGTGCCAATACCTCAAAACCGTGACGCTGGCGATACCTTAATGTCTTCCCAATTTAATTACACGGAAGCTACTAGAAAAGACTAGAAACCCAACAATCCTAACTAAACCGCTAAGTCAATATTTATTAAGTAAAAAATATTTATAAGCGAAGGGAGAATAAGCAAACAACGAGAACACATGAGTTTTTGAAAGAATACGAGTACTCTACGTTTAGCATAGTAACTTATAATTAACCCTATCATTTCTCGTCCTCATTTAAGAGACTTAGCCTAATGTGTAGTTAAGGAATCAAAGCTAAGTGCTCAACACGCACGGTCGAGTCAAAAATTACTCTTATTCTCTCCATCGGAAAATCTACATTCGTGTCTTCAAACACTTATAAAACATGAGAAAAATTTTAAAATTTGGCCATTTTTAGCCTTATTTTGCAACAAAACGATAACAAAAAGATAAACTTTGGAAAGCGTGAAGGTTTGGCAAGGCAAGTATCTATTCACCCCCCATACTAAAGTTAAACATTGTCCTCAATGTTTCGAGTCTAGGGGTGCAAACACCCCCATACTAGAGACGTAGTCGAATGCCTAATCTAGCATGGAAAGGGTGTAACAAATAAATTAATAGCCATTTATGAAGTGTGCTAAAAACCTAAGGTTAGAACATCAAAAGGATATATCATTTGGATATTGAGAAAGTCTCCAAAGCAAACGATCGAGTGCTCCCATAAAACGAACACGAGAGGCTCCAATCGTGAAGATCATGATCTAAAAACCACAATGCACAAACAACCACGGAACAAAGGTTGGAAGGGCACAAATCCCCTCACATTAAACTACATTAGAAAGCGATAATATGTACATGGATAAGCATGGGACTCCCCCACGAGGCACCTCGTTTTTGATTACCGAGTCATGAGCTCGACTCGATCCCCTCAATACTAATTATCATTGGGGAAGGTGACTTGGTCGAGGTAGTTCAAGGATGGAACTTCCCCGCCAAAGTAGTGTTTCAACCTATGTCCATTCACCTTGAAGTTAGGACCATTATCTTGAGCTAGCTCGATGGTCCCATACGGAAACACTTGAGTCATGGTGAATGGACCGGACCAACGGGATTTCAACTTACCGGAAAAGATTTTTAATCTTGAATTAAAAAGCAAAACTTGATCCCCAATGTTAAAAACCCGGTTTTTAATTTTAGAATCATGCAACTTTTTAATTTTTTCTTTGTAAATCAATGAATTTTCATAAGCAATATCCCTCAATTCATCTAATTCATTCAGTTGCATTTTCTGGTGTTTTCCCGCGGTCTCCATATCATCATTACAATGCTTTAGGGCCCAATAAGCCTTGTGTTCTAATTCGATAGGCAAATGACAATTCTTTCCATACACAAGCTTATAGGGAGTGCACCCAATGGGTGTCTTATGAGCGGTCCTAAAGGCCCATAAAGCATCGTCTAACTTATCCGACCATGATTGTCGGTTTTCCCCAACGGATCTCTCCAAGATCCTCTTCAACGCTCGGTTTGAAACCTCGACTTGCCCACTCGTTTGTGGGTGATAAGCCGTAGAAAGCCGATGTGTAACCCCATATTTCCTTAGGACCCTTTCGAATTGGTCGTTACAAAAATGGGTTCCACGATCGCTTATGATCGCACGAGGGGTTCCAAACCGAGAAAACAATTGCTTCAAAAACTTGACTACCACACGAGCATCATTGGTGGGCAAGGCTTTAGCCTCCACCCACTTAGATAGGTAGTCAACCGCAACGAGAATGTACTTATTACCACGAGATGATGGGAACGGCCCCATAAAGTCTATACCCCAAAAGTCAAAGATCTCACACACTTGGATGATATTTTGAGGCATTTCATCTCTTTGTGAGGCTTTTCCTTGTCGTTGGCATGCGTCACACGACTTCACGAGATCTTGTGCATCTCGGTAAATAGTAGGCCAAAAGAAGCCGGCATCAAACACCTTCTTAGCCGTGAGATTAGCACCATGGTGACCACCCGTGGGTCCCTCGTGACAAGCTCTAAGGATGTTAGAAGCTTCGGTGTCAAATACACAACGTCGGATGATTTGATCCGCACAAGTTCGAAACAAGTAAGGGTCGTTCCAAAAGTAGAACTTGACTTCACGAAAGAATTTTCGTTTTTCTTGAGTCGTCATACCCTTAATGATGAAGTTACCCGCATGGTAATTTGCAAAATCCGCAAACCATGGGGTGGAAGGATCAAGTTTAGAATTCACTACACCAAGTGTCTCGAGCGGAAATGTTTCGATGATTTCCTTGGGGTCGTAAACACTTTGGTGAGGATCTTCCAAACGAGAAAGATGATCGACCGCTAGATTCTCGGCTCCTTTTTTGTCAACAATGGTGTGATCAAATTCTTGAAGGAGGAGAATCCAACGAAGTAATCTAGGCTTAGCATCTTGCTTTGCCATGAGATACTTGATAGCCGAATGGTCCGTATACACTATGCATTTTGCTAAGACGAGGTAAGGTCGGAACTTCTCAAATGCATACACCACGGCAAGGAACTCCTTTTCCGTTTTAGTGTATTTTAGTTGAGCCTCGGTCATCGTCTTGCTAGCATAGTGAATAGGCAAGAAGTGCCTATCATGACGTTGCCCCAAAACGGCCCCAATAGCGTAATCACTAGCATCACACATGAGCTCAAAGGGGAGGTTCCAATTGGGAGCAACAAGAATGGGAGCTTCGGTAAGTTTCCTCTTAAGGATTTCAAAGGCTCGTACACAATCTTCGTCAAAGACAAAACGTGCCTCTTTTTCAAGAAGATGTGTAATGGGTCGAGAAATCTTCGAGAAATCCTTGATGAATCGACGATAAAAGCCCGCGTGGCCTAGGAAACTCCTAACTCCCTTAACGGTTTTGGGATGAGGTAATTTGGCGATGACGTCTACCTTAGCTTGATCTACCTCAATCCACGCTTTCGAGACCTTGTGCCCTAAGACGATTCCACTCTTAACCATAAAATGACATTTTTCCCAATTGAGCACAAGGTTGGTTTCCTCACAACGTTTTAAAATTCTCTTAAGGTTCGACAAACACGAAGTGAACGAATTACCAAACACGGAAAAGTCATCCATGAAGACTTACATCGTCTTCTCGATCATATCATGAAAAATAGCCATCATGCACCTTTGAAAGGTTCCCGGTGCATTGCAAAGTCCGAATGGCATTCTACGATAGGCAAACGTTCCATATAGACACGTAAACGTAGTTTTTTCTTGATCGCGAGGATCGATGGGAATTTGGAAGTAACCGGAAAAACCATCTAAAAAGCAATAGAAATCGTTTCCCGCAAGACGCTCCAACATTTGGTCCATGAAGGGCAAGGGAAAATGGTCTTTTCGAGTGGCTTCATTCAACTTACGATAGTCAATGCACACTCTCCATCCGGTCACGAGTCTAGTGAGAATTAACTCGTTGGCATCGTTTGGCACAACGGTCATCCCTCCCTTTTTAGGGACACAATGAATAGGACTCACCCAAGGGCTATCGGAAATAGGGTAAATCATTCCCGCGTCAAGGAGTTTAAGGACCTCCTTTTTGATGACGTCGTGAATTTTAGGGTTCACCCTCCTTTGACATTGGATTGCGGGCTTGTAATCCTCTTCCATTAAGATTTTGTGGGTACAAAACTTGGGATCGATTCCCTTAATGTCGGATAACTTCCACGCAATTGCCCCTTTGTGGTCCTTTAGAACATTGACAAGTGCGGTTTTTTCATCATTCGAAAGTTCCTTCGCAATAATAACCGGCAACTTGTCACCCTCCTCCAAATAGACATATTCGAGATGAGGAGGTAAATCTTTCAACTCGACGATAGGTGGTTCCTCAAGTGAAGATTTGGGCTCGATACTCATAACCTCCTCGGGTGGAGGAAATGGGAAATCGTTAAGAAAATCCTTGATAATCGAGAAGTCCTCATCGTTGTCGAGGTCTTCGTCACAAGTACGTGGAACATTGAATTCTTCAACGTTAAACCACCGCCTTCAAATGGAGTGAAGGTTGGTGTCGAATTATCAAGAATTTGATCTAACATAGTGGGATTGCCACTAGTTTCTTCATCACCAAATCCTAGAACTTCTTGTGAAAATTCCTCGCAAACCACGTCGATCATATCAACGAGGTTTATGGTAGCAACGGAATAAACATGAGAAAGTTGAGAATTTTGAGTTGCGTTTATAACAAGTTCCTCGTCGTTGAAACGTAAGGTGATCTTTCTAGCATGAACATCGATCAAAGCCATAGACGTATCTAAAAACGAACGACCTAATATGAGAGGAACTTGAGGATCCGTGGGGATATCGACAACGATAAAGTCTACTGGATAGTAGAACTTCCCCACTTTCACAAAAACGTCTTCCGCCAATCCACATGCACGAATCGTGGAATGGTCGGCCAACTCGATAGACATTAGTGAAGGAGTAAGATTTGGAAGATTGAGCGACTCGAAGATTGCAAGTGGCATCAAGTTAATGCTAGCACCAAGATCGGCCAAGGCATAGCATTCTTCCATATCTTGGATTACACAAGGGATCAAAAATTTACCGGGATCACCGACTTTTTGAGGTATGAGATTAAGATAAACCGACGAACAACTAGACAATTGGTGCAATTTCTCCTTGTTGTTCAACATACTCTTATAGTTAGCGGAAAATCGAGGCATCATGACCAAAGCGTCGGCGAAACTCACATTAAGGTGCAAATCACGAAACATTTTCATAAAAAGCTCAAATTGATAATTGTCGCGCTCTTGACGTTTCTCCTTCCTAAGTCTCGATGGATAGGGCAAAGTTGGTGTGGGTTGGGGCATAGGCATAGCCTTTGGAATCTCGGGTTCCAATGTTGGTAATGGGTCAACCGTAGGTGTGGCATGAGCGGTACTTCGTGGGATTGAGATATGCTCCTTTTCGACCACCACCTCGGGTTCTTCCTCAATTGCTTCCTCCGTAGGAGCAATTGGTTAAGGAATCGGTTCCTTAAGTGTCTTACCACTACGTGTGGTAATCACTTTCATCTCTCCTTTTGGGTTTATGATGGTATCACTAGGAAGACTACTCGAAGAAGAAGGTTTACACATGATAGCTTCAAACATTTTTCCCATTCGGTCTTCAAACTTAGATTGCCTAGCATCCGCTTTTAACAATTCTTGCTTAATCTCATGTTGACCTTGCTCTATTTTTTGTTGATTTTGTTGGAGTCGTTGAACTTTTCCTTCCATTTTATTAGCATGAATTTTAAGTTCATTAGCAAGTTCGTTTTTAAGCTCGTTTTTCAACTCGGATCTTAAGCTAACCATTTCACGTTGCATATTGTCAAACTTAGCATCGTTTGCCTTAGCATAATTCAAAAACTCTCCTTGAAGATTTTTGGTGTGATCATTTTGAAAACCTTGTGTGGTAGTTTAAAAATCACGGTTTTGGTTTTGGTTTGAAATTTGCCCATTTCCACTTTGATAATTACCCTTGTTGTAATTACGTTGATTGCCTTGATAATTACCACCTTGGTTGTTGTTTCGATAGTTATTAGCATTTTGATTTGGTGGAGCTTGATTTTGGCGGGAACCTTGACCGTTTTGGTTATAAGTTCCCGTGGCTATATAAGCACTCGAAGTGTTACCATTCGCGGTAATGCACTCGGAAAGATCATGAGCTCCACCACACGACAAACAACTCTTAGCAACTGCTTTAACCGAAGCGGAATTCGAAGCTTCTTGAGCTTTCTAATGGGACATAAGAGTCGAAAACCTATCGAAAAACCGATTTTCCTCATTAGCTTCATCTTGTAAGTCATTAATGCTACGAGACGATGGTGACGATGATGAACCCAATTTGGTAACACTCGGTGTGTTACGAGGGCTATAAACCTTAGACCTATTTCAATTATCACCAAAGCTTCCTCAACCGTTTTACACAAAAAATTACCACCCGCGGCGGCATTTAAATAATCTCTTTCATGATCATTAAGTCCATTGTAAAACGTGTCAATTTGATGCAAGTCGGAAAAACCGTGATGAGGACATTCATGTAACATTTCCTTAAACCTATTCCAAGCCGTTGAAAAACTTTCATTTGAGTCTTGTGAAAACTTTGAAATCTCGTTTTTCAAATGCGTAGTCTTAGAGGGCGGAAAAAATTGGTTCACAAATTTCGAAACGAGATCCTTCCACGTCAATATAGAATTGGGTGGCTCTTTCTCTAACCAAATTTTAGCGGGCCCCGCTAAGGAATACGGAAAAAGCATCATCTTAATCGAGTCATTCGAGACATCCTTAAATTTGCAAGTAGCGGTAAGACGATTGAATTGGCGGATATGGTTGTGTAGATTGTCCTTCTCATCGCCACGGAATTTGTTGTTTTAGATCATCGACAACAAACCCGTTTTCACCTCAAAATTCTCCGCAAGGATAGCGGGAATCACAATAGCTTCTCCATAACCCTCGGTGGGTGCTTGAAGTAACTCCATCATAGTTCGATTCGCCATGGTTGGTGCTTCTCTTACAATGGGTTCGTCAATAGGAGACTCCTCACTAGAATGATTTGGAGTGGGAGTTTTGTTCTTGCGTTTACGTGCACGTCTTGCTTGATTACGAGTTAGCATAAACGTCACGTACAACGAGGGGACGAGCAAAGAAGATTCTTTTTGGTGTTTTGTATTTTTCAATTTTTTTGTGGTTTTTGATTGTATTAACCTTTTTGGATTTTGTGGAATGTATTAAGTAGACACAAATCTACAAATCTCCTCCTTAATCAAATCTCTTGATTAAAGAAGCCTCAAGGAATGAAAACGATCACGTGAAGTGAACGCCTTCGATGACTTTAGAACGTTGGTGGAACACCAAAACGTTCAAGAGGGTTTAATCAATAGAAACCAAGAAAATATATATGATACTTAGTAATACTTTGGGCGGCAAAACCCTCGATTAGCTCTCAAAATCAAATACTCACAAGCAAGCGGGGAAACGAGGCGGCGTAAAGCACTTAAGAGCCTTTTTCCTTAGGATATATTTTATAATATCCACCTTATACCCACCTTATAGTTTGTATTTTCAAGATTAAGCTTCACGAAAGTATTTATCTATTTTGACTTTTTCTTTGGTTTGAGATTCGAATACAATGATTGGGTAATGACCTCCCAAGTCAAGGTTGTGATTTCTCACGTATTTGGATTACTTGTGAATTTATTGTTCTACGTATACAATATAGTAATAGTATTCACACAAAAACCGAAAACCGATAATACGTATTAGTAGAGTGCTACTAATACAAATACTAATTATGGTTAGTATATAAAAACAACAATTGTTCAATCAAAACACAACACGCCTCCCCGGCAGCGGCGCCAAAATGATAGTTGTAAAATTAGATACTTGCTCTAGGAAAAACAAGCAACTAAAATATAGGGCAAGTGAGCACGACGATTTAGGAAAACCGTGTGTGAATGACCCTAAAAGTGAGTTCGTTCTCGAGGAGGCTAGTGCGTTGTGTAATGAATTGATTAATGTTTGTGATTATATTGATAAAAAGAAATAATAGAAATGTGGTGAGAAGAGAATGACGGTTACGAAGACGGATCGAGCTAAGACGAAAAGGCGTTCACGTAAAACCGTAAAAAGCTACAAATTAAAAATTTTATACCTAAAAATTAATTAAAAGCTAAAAGTAGTCTAAAATAATATAAATAAGAATAAAAATCCAATAAAAATATTTTAAAACCTTTTATTAATTAAATATTCAATTTTAAATGCTAATTAAAGACCTAAAATTAAATATAATTAATTAAAATGTCCAAAATATTATTTTATTGAACAAATAACTTACTTATATTATCTAAAGACTAAAAAGTATTTTTTTCTAAATTTTAAAAGCTATTTTTCTATTTTTAAAACCCTTAAAACTATTTTTAAGCTAAAATAATTGTAAAAAAATAATAAAATAATGCTAAAAATAAGTTGACAATTTTGAAAATCCTAAATTACTCTAATGAACAGTAGAAAAATGAAAAAGTTTGAAAAATATAAAATTTTACACTAAAGGACAAAAACAGTTTGAATAAAACCCTAATTAAACTAATTTAATTCTAAAAAATAAATAAAAGGTGAACAGTAAAAACTTTTTATACTAAAAATCTTAAAATGATTTTCTTAATCTATGAAAAATGTTTAAACTGAAAAATAATGATTTTTGGCACTAAATGCCAAAAACAGAAATATTAAAAGTAAATAAAATAGCTATATAACCTAAAAAATAGCAAATGAACAGTAATAAAAAATCTAATTACACTAAAAAATCAGAAATAAAATTAGAAAAATATGGAAACTGGTTTCAAGGTCTAATTCCAATTTTCATGCACTAAAGACAAAAAACCTAATTTCTGATAGTGACACTTTGCTTGTTTTTGTCCAGTAGCTGAGCAGTACTAACCAGTGTAATAGCAGGGGAAACCTTTTTCCCACTGCTAGTGTAAAAATCAGGTCTGGTGACCTTTGAGCTTAGGAAAGCTTGTTGGATTAGTTTCTTTTGGAACAAAAGGCACCCCTATACTCAGTTGAGTATAGGGAGTCAATTTATGCAAGAAAACACACAAGTCACTTCACAAAAATTCACACAAAAGGCACACAAAGTTTCTGATTAAGCTTGCACAGGTCTGGGAGTATTTTGCTGGTTCAATTGGCAAAATGGTGAGATTCAAACCTTTAAATCAAGTACACAAATCCACCAAATGACATATAAGCAATAGCAAACCCTAGAATGACCTATCTCCTAACAATGATCAAGATTTAAGGCACAAATAAACACAAAACCTGGCAAAACAAAGACCTACTGATTTTGACTGTTTTACCAAATGTTTTATCATGCAAATGAGTTTAAAACTCTACCAATCAGAAAGCCAAGCTAACATACAACCTATGACCACCTAATGAGTGATTATAACAGGTTTATAACCCAAAAATCTTTCACCAACCTCAATTAAACACCAGATCCAAACACTCCTTTTACTTCTGAAAATGGACTTTTAACAAGACAAATCTCAATAAACTCAAACCAAACTGGTTAGACAAGTCCTAAACATGCATACAACCAACTAGTGAGCAATATCAAACACTTAAACAAACACTTGAACAACTTGCATGCCAAATCAACAAATCACATAAATCTGAAATATTTGAAAACTCAAATATGGGACAAGATGGTTACCTTGTGGGACCCACATCCAGGTCCCACAATGGCTGCATAGCTATCTCCAAACAGACTCGGGCCTGTGCAGATCCTTGGACAACAATCAATTGCTCAAAGATTTCCTGCAAAGAACAAATGAAGAAACACAATTTACCAATAATCTGTTTTATGAAACTTTTTAAACCTTTTCACAAACTTCTCAGATAATCCTTCTCAAATAATCTTCTTTTAAAACACTTAAATAATCACTTAAAAACCAGGAAATCCAGTTTTTGGAACAAGGTTTTACCAAAACCAACACCTTTTCAGAAACTTGAAAAACAATAATTATTTTGAAAATTCTTGAACTAAGATTAAAATGTGGAACTCAGAACTTAGCTAAATCAATACCAACTTTTAAAAAAATAAAAGGAATTACAATTTAACACAAAACACCAACTTTAATTTCATAAAAAGGCATTACATGAATTTAGCTAAAAAATCTGGAACAAGAAGTATGGGTGCATTTCACCCTATACTTATAGTACTGAATAGAAGATACTAGAATTACAATAAAATAATGCAATGTCCTAAACCCTAATTGTTGAATTCCCTGGGATGCCCTTTGACTGAAGATTCAAACTTGGTCAAAATTCGTCTTCACGTGATGAGAGTGATGGCCAGTTGTCAAGGATTGATCTGGGACGTTTGATATACCTTTGGGAAAAAGAAAACCATCTTGGCTGTTTATCTGGTCGGTTTTGGGGGTTTGGGTGGAAAGGGACATTGTAGGGGAGTACCCCACACTCACATGGGAGTGTTGTGAGAATCTTTGTGAGTGGTTTTAGGATGAGAGAGACCCTAATTAACCATCTGGAGACTTTTAGGCAAAAACCCCTTGTTTTGATCTTTGTTCTTCCTGGGAAATTTTAGGGTTTAATGGGTGATGAACATGGGTTTAATCTATTTTTTTGGGATTAAGTTTTTAAACTTTTGTTTAGTGGGAAAAACAGTTGACCTTTTGACCCAGGTTTAATTAAATTAACCTGGTGGTGAGTGGAAGGTTGACGTGGAGAGGAGTGGTGAGGTGGTGGGGTGTGATTGGTGGAGTGGGATGACATGGAGGGATGATTGGCTGGGAAGGGTTTGTGTGTCTGGCAATTTTTTTCCCCCAAAGTTCCAATTGTCTTCACTTTGTTTTGAACAGCATAAACTTCTTTTTCCTTTGTAAATAAGTTTCATCCACTTGTCACTTTTGGCACATCTTTGCAAAAAAGTTATAACAAGGACTTTAAATGCAATTTCTTCAATTCCAATGGATATTCTTGACATTTCTTCAAACTTTAAGGATTTTTCTTGTACAAATAACTATTGGAGGGTTATTTGTGACAAGCTTCAAAGATGGGGGACCAAACTTGTATTTCTTCAATTCTTCAAGGACCAATTTGGAAAATCATGATTCGGGTCCGGTTCATTGTGCGGCTTCGTTTCCCGTGTTCGTTTTTGATTGATTCTTGTGATCTTTTTGCCATTTCCTCAATATCCGTTCCTAAAATACACAAGCAACAAACACGAGCATAAATTTGGTAGTTTTAATGATATTTAATGCATTTTAAGCCCGGTTTGGACGATGAGACTATGTATAAAAGCAGTCTCATCAGTAATCTTAATTGACAAAGCATCAACACAAGTACACAACTCGTAAACAAATTACTGTTGACATGCTTTGGTAAAAATCAACAGAAAAATAACAAAGGAAAGCAAATTGTGTTACTTGTACAACTCGCATCTCCTACTTTTCATGTATTGAGCAAACTTAGAATCACAAGAACTTCTTTTTATGTGTTATGCATGTTGTTGAGTATAAAAGCCAAAAAGTGTTTAGCTGATGTATTAAAATTTGGTGATGTCTTAGAAAAATACAGGCCCAATACTTGTAAAGCTTCCTAATCCACTTATACTACTTCTTAATAGTTTGTGCACCGCTACTCTCTATATTTTAACTGGTATGAAATCATCAAGAAAAGAGTATATATATAACTCGTTTCTAATTATGATAAAGTGATTAATTCAGATTGTTGGTCGCGCTTGTTAGAACCTGACTCTTCATACAGTGATAAAGTGATGAATTACCGCAATAGTGTTAGGATCCAACTCCTCATTTCTAGGATCATATTTCTCCACTTTAAATTTTTAAGAACCTGAAACAATAGTAATAATAAATTATACATTAACTTGAATCTCTATGGTCCTGCAATTTTAAGAAAAGAGACAAAACAAATCTTATTTCTAAAGTGTGAAAAAGAACTTGATTAGATAAATGATTTTATATATACCCAAATCGCCTACCAAAGGCAAAAGACCATTTATTAGTGTTTAGAGAAGATGGAAATTAATATTCGACCCATTTTGACAGT